>OY856409.1:722457613-723057613 GCA_963693085.1 Alisma plantago-aquatica
CTAAACTAGTTCACAACTTATAACTGGATAGAAACACTAAGGAAATTGTCATAGAACATGCATTTCAACTACCCACCCAACACTCAAGAAAGTAAGAGTACATGGAAACTTTAACACTTCTAGGTTATTACTTGTTAAATCTTAATCATCGCATCCTTCCTGATGCGCCAACATACCTAAATCATCATGGAAGAACCATGTGAAACTCTAAAAGAGTCCCAAAGAGAGGCCTACACCCTCCAAGATATAAACATACATACATAGAATTTTAATATGGAGTACAATAAGATGGAAGGTTGTTGTTATTCAGTTCAGTTTCCAATATTTCATTTTTTCTTATAAAAGAAAATGTCTTTAAAATAAGATATAATCATTTTGACTATAGAATAATTTTGATTACATGAACTATATTCACACATCTCACTCATCTTAATAATAGGAAAATAACACACACTACTTTATACAATCAACATGAACAACATGAAATTTGAAAGATCTAGAGGGGGTGAATAGAACTTTTTGATACTTTTAAAAATGCTTAAAACACTGAACCAAAGAAGGAGGAGGAAACAAGGAAGAAGACACTTCGTTGTAGAATGGTTCCAACCTTTGAATCAAAGGTTGTCAATCCACTACCCAATTTTCTCCAATTGGGATCTTGAAGTGATTAATTTTATTACCTCTCAAGGATCTTACAATAAAATACAATCACCTTCCTTGAAGTATCCTTCTCCTAGAAGTAGCCTCAACCTCCTTGGAGTAGCCTTCTTTGAATTAACTCCAAGCCCTTAGAGTAGCCTTCTCCTCCTTGAAGTAGCTCCACCACCTTGAGATAGCCTTCACCTAAAAGTAGATCCAACCTCCCTTGAATCTGCCTTCTTGAAATAATCTCAAGAAACCTTAAAGAATCTTTCTCCACTAAGAAGTAGCTCCAATCAATCTCCCTCAAGAAACCTCCACAACTTGGAGTAGAAAAGGAGCACAAGTATCTTTAACTTATGAATGGGGATTGGAAGAAAGGAAGTAAACCAATAGAGTATTGTGCTTTGATCCTATATCAAGCGTTAGACCTCTCAAATCACTTAGGATGGACGTTTCTACAAATTTGAAGCTTGAAGAACAAGATGGCAAGTGTTGCTCATCTTTGTTTCTCACTAGAATGTATTCTCAAGTGTAGCTTGTGTGATTTAGGTGTCCTAAGGCCTCTCCTATTTATAGGAATAGTTTTCAAGTACTTAGGGACATTTTAGGGAGTCTCTAGAGTGTTCTTAGTACTTAACTAGCCATTAGGTATACAATAGTTGGCTAGAAATGGATAATTTGTTCATACTTAAAAGAACAATCCAGAACCCTACTCGGTCGATAAGTTTGTCGACGAAACTGTGTCTCAGTCAAAATTTTCTCTGACAGAGCCTGGGTTTAAGGTAAATGTGTAGCAACATCTTTTTTCAACTCCCAAATACTAACCACTTGGTCTAATGGTCACAAGATTTGGACTGAGTTTTGCTCGGTCGACAATATTTTTGACCAAAACCCATTTTAGAGCACAAATATGTAAGATTTTGAACAGTTCTCAGATGTTCGACTAAGGTGGTTCTCGGTCGACAAAACTTTGACCGTGTGTGTCTCGGTCAACCAGTTTCTCGATTGAGGGTGTCCCTATTTTAGTCTTTTGAATCACCTATTGAGTGTGTGTTTTAATGAATGATAGTGACACTTACTATAGGGGGGATCCTAGCTAAGGGTTATAAGTGGATAGGGAAGATATAACACTTGATTTACATGATTTCTAAGTACTTGTACATTATATCTTTATACAACTGTTTACATTTGAGTACAATCATTAAAACATAAACAATTAAGCTCATTTGATCTTCAATTTTCATTGATCTTCCACTTTCCACTTAGTAGAATCTCCTTATTACCTTAAACCCTGAAATACTCAAATATCAAATTAGATCCACAAGTATGAAATGTTTGTCATCATCAAAACAAAGGGTATATTAATGTCCAATTTAGCCAACACCATTATCATGCTTAGAATTATTATTCATAACTGCTCCATTGTATATCATATTAGATTCCTGACCTAGGTAAGATTGGAACTTGTACCATCATAGGTGTTACTGAATCAGCCTTCAGTCTCTGACACATCGACATAGGTAATATAGAAAACCAAGCTTCGGTCACCAACATATTGACATAGGTGCCAAAAAAACCAAGATCATGTAACAAAAAAATAGGTGCCAAAGAAAACAGTGTTCAATCACCAACATCAAATGTTCCAAAGAAAACAAGCTTCAATCACTGACAACATAGTTTCCAAAAAAAACAAGCTTCAGTCACACACAACATATGTTCTAAAGAAAATAGGAATGAGCCATCGACAACACTGGTGAGAAAGAAACCAACCCTGAGTCACCAACAACATAGTTGCCAAAGAAAGCAAGCTTTGGTCACTATAAACATAGGTGTCAAATGAAACAAGCTTCGATCACCGACAACATAGGTGGCAAAGAAAACAAGCTACATTCATAAAAAACATAGGTGCCTAGTATAATGAGCTCTAGTCATTGAACAAATAGGTACCAAAGGAAACAAGCTTCAATATCACACTTCCTCAATAATGTAGGACTTTTAACACTAATACGCAACCCATAGGTTACTACAAAACAAGCTACATTCATCAAAAACATAGGTGACTAGTATAATGAGCTCTAGTCATTGAAAAAATAGGTGCCAAAGGAAACAAGCTTCAATATCACACTTCCTCAATAATATAGGACTTTTAACACTTATACACAACCCATAGGTCACTACATGATTATAAGTACACTTGATTAATTGAGCTAATTACTCATAATTAGTCGCATCCATAAAGTTATAAACAAGTTATAAATATGTAATTGGGACATTAAAAAAGTATGATAACCCCATAATATGTATAAGGTATCCAAATCATATATCATGTTATGAAATCAAGGTGCAATTAACAATATTTGTCCACAACAAGGCATAACTCATCTATTTAGGGCACATCAATTCCCAATTTACCATTAAAGGTCAAATCAAGGACAAAAGCACATAAGTATTGTAAATAAACCTACAACTATGTACATTTTTTTTACATGGAAGCAAAAAACAACACACAAAATTTCAGATTAAAACTCATATGTATGTGTAACCTGCACGTCATGCAAGATTAGGCATAAAAGACAATTTTTAAGCATAAATAAGCCACCTTTATATATAAAATATAATTTTAACAAAATTTCTACAGCTTAAAAGTTATTGAAAAGCCTTATTTTAATCTTAAAATAACTCCCAAATAGTAATAAATAATAATATTTCCATTTCCCACCACATGGTATAAAATACCATAAATAGTAACAAAAAAATAGGGTGAATGAGCTTTTATGTGACTATGATGTGTGAATATTGGCTCTAATACCAACTGTGATGACCCCAATTCCTATACATTTCCCGTAATCACATTCCTTAGATATACATGCACTCATATCTATAGGATGTCAAAAGGGAAAATATAATGGATTGTGATTGACAACTAGTATATAATAAGAAGTTGGATCGTTGTTCGCATACATCCTTTAAGTCATCACACAAACCAGCATTCATAAAGATAGAAGAGTCATATTATATTATTCATTGGAAAGAGATATGAGTTCTCAAGGAAACAAAATATATAAGACATAGACATCCAACACCTCATCTAATGAAATGAAACAACTAACTAAATAGAAAATAATATGAGAGGCAGCATCAAGCTAATCATCCTCCATGAAATTTATTTAATTTCTTCAGGTACTTTGAGATGCATTACTTGTTCCTTGAACCTAGAAAATATGAGAAACAAATGATCAACATAAAGTTGGTACGTTCTTGAAAAATACTATATTATGATGGCATATTTAAAATACATGAAAAAGAAGAAAGAAAAAGAAAACATTACTTAAGGCAAAAAATCAGGTAAACCCAAGTCATTAATCACATTTCAATGGGCATGTATTACTATGGTGTACTTAGCACAATCAACACTTATATTATTGGGCCCTATCCTCATGTACCTTGTACAATTAGGGATCTCCCCTCGTACCTTGTACCATTAGGGAGGTTCTAGTCAACATTAATACTTTCCCTCTCTAATAGGGAGATTAATGAATCATCAATAACTACATTCCATTTTCTATCCTTATTTATCTTAGTGTTCAAGGTGGAAAAGTGACAATATGTATCGATATACATCCAACAATATTATTCAATTACTCATAAATATATCATCCAAAAAAACTAGTCTTATACTTATATCCATATACCTTGAATCTCAGATCTGGATTTTAACAAGTCTAGATTAATAAAGTAGACCACCTTGAAGAAGAAACAAAGACCTAATGTCATTAAGGGTTCTCATCATCCCATATTAGGGTTTTTGGGTTATTAGGGTTTGATCTCCATTTAAGGTGACTTCATCTTCCTATGATTATATTAGGTATTATCCATTACTTTTATCTTGTTTTGGAGTTACAAGATCAGATCTTCATAATAAGGTTTCATATATTTGATGATACCTATTTCTTTCCAAAAAGGGAGCATCCATAATTAGGGTTTCTATTATGGGTAGATCATTAGTGGTTTTCCTTTAGGATTCACATGATCCAAAGGGATCAATGTTGGATCTAGGATTTTTAAGGTCAGTCATGAGCATGAGGGATCATTAAGTAGTTAGGGTTTGGAATATAATTGCGTGAAAGTATACATATGTAGAGAGAGAAACTAGAATTTAGGGTTTTCTATAATTATTGAGTTAACTATTCCTACTTGATTAGGGTTTCGATCCATGTGAGGATCAGGGACCATATTTAGGATTTGGTTATCACAAAAGTGTCAGGTTGCATCAATAATATCCATTATGCATATTAAATGACATAAGTATAGTAATTAGTCTATAGGCTAAAGTTTTTGGAATATAGTAATGAATTAGGTTATAAAAATAGTTCCATTTGATTCCTCATATTTTTATGATAATTTTGATATAGAATATTGCTATTTTGCGACACTCCTAGCATTTATTAGGATTTTTCTAAGATAAAATATTTTCCATTAAATAGCTAGAGGAAAATGGGTGTTGTGAGCTTACTTGGATGCTTAGGATTGGACCAGGTGTGAAAGTGGCCCCTCTGTGATAAAGTGTGTTTTTACTTATATTTTCTCTCTCTTGTAATTTTATTATTTCCAATTATACCCTCAACCATATTCCATGCTTAGTTGACTAAAAGTGATTATCAATTTCCTAGAAATCCAAACCCTAATTTCATAGTAGATGACTTACATGTATTAGGGTACATAACCAATTCATATAACAAACATTTGAGTTTTACCCTCAATTTTATACCATGGTTAAATAATGACATCATGAAGCTCCACCTAAAATTTTGTTACAATTGGCTAAACCATTTAGGATTTATAAGCAATTGAAATTAGCTGCATATAATGCCATTTATTTAGCCAATGACCTAACTTTCTCGAATTGATTAAATGTGTGATATTTCATGTCACACACACCTCATCTGACTAAGGGGATGGGTCATTTGATGCACACATGCATTCTGGATGCTTGATCCCTTTGATCATAGATCAAGGAGAATCCAACGGTTAGGGGCTTGTCTGCTACCTCCCACAAAGGGAGGGGAGGTGAGAACAAACCCGATCATCAGCAAGCCGCCACCTCATTTCTAATCTCAAAAATTCCTCTGACTAGATAATGTTACCTTTCCAAAATGAACTCAACCATCCCTCACACGCGTCCTCTCACCCTCGGGTCAGGTAGAATGACCTCTTGAGTCCTCGCCCCTCTCACCTATGGGGGCATCCAAGGAGCCCAGACTCCATCCACCCCTAAACCTACCCCTAAAACTCTTTAAAGGCCCATAAGGAGTCACCACCATCCTCTTTTGCCTTAACCCTCTACTTTATGTATCATCGCGGTGCCACCACGCACCTCCTTTTAGGGCTTCACACCTCTACATCTTCTCCCTCTCAATAACCACCACCTCGCAACTCGCCAACACTAGTCGAGCTTGGGTGACACCTTTCCACCTAAGCTAGATCTTGCTGCTTCCTTTCCCCTCCAGCATCGGTGAGCCCTCCGCCGTGTTCTTACACTCTGAAGACAGGTCAAGCAAGGAGAGAAGAGACATGTGGAGCCAGCTGGGCGTATCTGTAGGTGCCACCTCAGCAAGCTCGGGCATCAGTGAACGAAGGTCAGTGGAGTTATGCGCCCTTGGTTGGGCCAATCCATGAGCGCCAACTCAGCAATCCAGGATCCATCGAGACCTAGGATCAACTTGATCCATTGATCTAGTCAGATCTAGGCATTGATCTAGGTAATGCCTTTTCTTATTACTTTTATTATCTAAGAAAATGGGTTACCTTATAAAATCATAGAAAATGGTAGGATGATCGGATGGTAATAAACTTATATACCATTTTCATCAAAATATGCAATATTCTCAAATAAAATATCCTTAGGGCCTAGATCTGACTCCTTTCTAAAAATATTGTCTTAATGACTAAGGATCATACATATGTAATTTAATTATGTAATATTGGTTATTAATTGTGAAACCTAACCCTAATAGATTCCCTGATCCTCACATGACTCAAAACCCTAGTCAAATAGGGATATCTGACTCAATAATTATGGAAAACCCTAAATTCTAGTTTCTCTCTCTACATATGTATATTTCATGCAATTATGTGCCAAACCCTAACTATTTAATGACCCCTTATGATCATGATCGACCCTAAAACCTTAAATCCAACTCTTATCTCTTTGGATCATGTGAATCTTATAAGGGAAACCATTAATGAGCTAACCCATAATAGAAACCCTAATGATGGATGCTTCCTTTTTGGATAAAAATATGTATCATTAAATAAGATGAAGCCTTAATATGAAGATTTGATCTTGTGACTCCAAAACAAGATAAAAGTAATGGATAATCCCTAATCTAATCATAGGAGAATGAAAATAAACCTAAATAAAGAACAAAACCAAGCCTTGGGTCATATGGACTCATAGTGACCTACACCCTTGATTTTCTTTTTAGGGTGATCATTCTACTGTTCCTCTAGACTCTTGGATTTTAGATCTAATCGAATCATGTGTGTGGTCTTTATTAAGTATAAGACTAGTTTTCCATGGTTGCTTAAGATATGATGTACCTTGGGTGAACCTATTTTCTTGTACTTTGTTGGATGATTACTAGTATTTTATGCTTCACCAAAACTCAATGGAACATAAAAAGAATTTTTAATGAGTTGTAGCTACTAAGGTAAGCACAAATGGGAGATGACCCAGTATGGATGTATGATATATTGCCTGGTATGGATGTATGATGAATTGCCAACGCTATATGTACGATAAAGTAGTTTTCCCATACTAGATGTATGATAAAGTGCTGGAAGAAATAGTAGTACAACTGCATCTAATGATATGTCTAAAAGAGATGTTTACCTGATTTTCTACCTTAAACAATGGTTTTATTTTATTCTTTTATTTCTTCAAGTATTTTGAAATATGCAATCATAGTATTGTATTTTTAACCACATACCAACCTTGTGTTGATGATTTTTGTTTCTCATATTTTTTAGGTACAAGGAAAAATAATGCATCTCAAAGTACTGAAAGCTGCTAAATTATTATTCATGAAGGATAGCTAGCTAGATTGTTGATTATTATCTCTATTTCTATTAGATAGTTATTTCTTTTCCCATTAGATGATGTATAGGAAGAATGATCTCCTATGTATTTTTCATTCCTTAGAACTATTCATTTCCCTCTATTGAATGATGTGTATGACTTTTATCCTCAATGAATGTTGTTTTGTGTGGATATTTAATTATGCTTGTAAATAATGATCTGGCTCCTTTTCATAATTTAGTTGACTATCACAATCTCTTATATCTTCTCTTGTGACATCTTTAGATATGATTGCACGCATATATGGGGAGTGTCATTAAGCAAAGTATACTGGAATTGAGGTGGCTTGCGCTGACCCGTGCCTTCTCTTATTGAGGTGGCAATCCCTGATAGGTCCACCAAGGATTTGACTCCCAAATTCTCCCTTGCATTTATTCATGGTTCGCCTGTTGAGTTTGTGACTCGGGATAGGCCGCCACGATCCAAGTGGGTGGCACATTCAACTGGCCTCGACGAAGAGGGTTGCTGATGAGAGAGAGAGAGAGCGACAATAATAGGATTTGAGTTTGGAAGTAGAGGTGTCGCCCAAGTTCGCCAAGTGCTGGTGAGTAGTGTGGAAGGTGAGATTGGGAGTGAGGATGAACATAGACGAGAAGCCCAAATTGGCCAGTGTGGCGGTGTCACAGTGGGCCACGAAGGTGATTGGGGTTATAGGGTCATGAGCAAGATCGAGAAATATGGGGTCAAAGTAAGGTGGGTGGCAGGGACCCTTGGGAGGTCTTAAATAGGGCTGAGGTTAGGTTTAGGGATAGGTCGAGGCATTGGGGGTTATCCCAGGACGTCAGAGTGAGAGGGTCAGGCGTTCCAGTGATTAGGACGGTGCAACAACACATGAAACCTGGTCAAAGTCGGGTTGGTTGGGTGTAGTTTTGTGAGACGAGGATATCCAGATGGCTGAAGCTTCGAAATCGAGTGTGAGGTGGCGACTCAGATTTGGCCGAGTTTGTTCTCTCCTTCCCAGCCTTTACGGGAGGTTGAAGATGAAGCCATGAGTGTTGGATCAGGGATGGATGCCCGGCATCAACTTGTCCTGTATCAATGGCCTGCGCCCAAGCTTCAATGGGTCGTGTGACATTGGATGTCACACATTTGATCGATTTAAACCCAAAACTTAGGTCATAGTGTTGGATGATTGAAATAGTGTGCAAAACCTTCAAATGCTCGTAACTCCTAATTGGTTCATCCAATTAAAATGAAATTTTAAATAAAGATTCATGATGATGTTAGTCATGGTATAAAATTGGGTTCCAAATTCAAATATTGACTACATAATTTGGCTAGGTATCATAATACCTATAATTCACCTTTATATGAAACTAGGGTTTGCATTTTTATGAAGTTGATAATTTTTTTCAAATTAGTGAGGGGGGATGGTTGAGGGTATTGTTGGAAATAAAAAATTATAAGAGAGAGACAAATAATGGTAAAAACACACTTTGTCACAAAAACCATTTCAAAATTGTAAATGTTTACTACCCAAGGCTTCTCCTTGGGTGCATATATCTATCTAGGTCCACAAATGTAATTTACACAGTCTACAGTCAAGGGATCCTACCCTTTTTGTTACTTAGATGGGTCCTTGTCATGACTTATTGCCGATCATTCATGTTCCAATGGAAAAATTACCTAGGTCCAGTCCCTAAGCAAGCCCTATACACTAAGGTATGTCGTGCATTAACAATGACAAGAACCCTTCTTTATAGACAATTTTGCAATAGTGCACCCTATATTAATCACTTAGGCATACTTATACTTTTTCATGTGTCACCATTCCTATTGACTCAAAGGTGCACTAATGCAACATAGGGATTATATTATATACTATATGTATTCTACTTTGCATACTATGCCATTTATGATCACTAAGCACCATAAGCATATGTTTGAATAATTTGTAGTTAAGTCACTTATATTAATGAATATATTAAAAGTGCGACATTAGGACCAAATCATGTGTATGTCTTCTTCTTCTTCTTCTTCTTCTTGAAGAGAAATCCTTCTATCAACAATAGAGCTATCACACACATAATAGAGGCTCATAATTGATACTTAGAAGATTAAACTAGAGCCTAATAGTTGGACCAACATAATCTCAATCCATTTGAGTATGTCTAGAACTGTCCAATAGGTGGGCAGGTTGAGCTCGGATTAAGCAACTATGTGTGTGGGCCTCACGAATGTGGGTAAAAAAAAGATTCAATTTTTAACGGATTGGAAAAAACACGCCTGAACTCTACCCAACGGGTTGCATGTCCACCCACAGTGTCCATATAAAATGTATCAACTGAAAGCAAGTTGATAATATCTTCTTTTAATGTTAAATATAAAAAATAGTTAAATATTTTTTAATATCAAATATAGTAAAAAAAGAAACCAAAAGTGTATCGGAAATCAAACACAATTGATTAGTTGTTTTGTGTTTTCACGAAATTGAAATAAAAAGACATCAACTAACTGTTGTATTTTAATGTAATGGGATAAAATAATATACTTGCTATGATTAAATTACCAAAAAAGTAACACTTAACTTTTCCGGTTAACACTAGACATTCCTAGTACTACATGTACTTATGGTTGTCTATTGCACAACAAAAATAAAGAAAATATAATTACAACAATTAATTATAAAACATAAATTTGTGGTGAATTCACATAGGTATACTTGTCTTATACATATCAATATATTAATCTCAATTAACTGGATCATCCATGACTAATCTACATAATTCATAAACTATATGGATGGTATAAGTTTGACTGATTTTAAACGGGTGGGAAATTTCACCATCCCAACCCGACTTAAAGGGGTCAACTTGTAGATATCCCAGGAATTCAATCTAGATTGACATATCTAACTATACCACTTTACTTTACCCAAATTTTCCACACAAAAAAAAACTATACCACTTTACTAACATAGCACTCAATTCAATAACTTATTATATTACCGTTGAAGCCGAGCTGGGGATTACATTTTCTTTATGTTCTGTTGTAACCAGTATTTTTATTCACAGATTACTTTATAAATTCCACAAGCGAGCTTCATATCCGAATGCCAATAATGTACATAAAAAAAAATCTACTTAGAAGAATGGATTCAAGGTTATCCTTGGTCAAATCTTATTTTATTCTACTACTACAGATTTGGTTTCCAAACTACTTTGCAAGACAGATCACACACATATGTATTTCCTTATATAACTTTGCCATTGGGCTTTTCAAAATTTGCAGGCCTGTATAAATAAGCTTTTTCGACCGGATTGAGCGGTATGGCTCTTTCAATCTTCACCCAAACCCTTTTCCAAACTATATCAATAATAATAACGTAACTTTCTAGATCAGTAGATCTTTGATTAATCGGATACATACACATCGACAGTACACCTCACAGACTTTCCAATCTCGGATGACCATCAAATGGATGGATGCGTGTTGGGCGGCCTTCATATCTTCTCCTCCACGCAATTTACCTCCGCATCTGCTGAACAGTCCATCGCATTACATCACCCACCACCCACATCCTCTTTCATTCCTTGTAAGTGACGCTCAGGAGGGTTCGACGACGGAGGAAAGCTTCATTCTTTGGCCTCCATTATCGTCCTACCTTCCAATGTATGACGCCGCACCATCTTCATATATTATTGTGCATTGAGACCATATCCAATTATACTTCCCCACAAGGAACCCTCAGCTCCCGTCCTATCTGAACCCCATCTGATCTCAGCAATGCCTATAAAAGCACTACCTGCGCCAACCACTTGGTCATCTCATTGCCATTCCATCGAGCTACTTGACTTCTAAGATTCAGAGACCAAGAGAATCAACCGGGAAATTCCGAATTCGAGTGAGCAATGGGCAAGGCCGGCATGTGGTTCTCGACTGCGACTCTGCTGCTTCTTCTCGCAGCAACGGCGGCCTCCGCGATCCACTTCGACGAGAAGGACCTTTCCTCCGATGAGAGCCTATGGGACCTGTACGAGCGGTGGCGGTCACACCACACCGTGTCCCGGGACCTGGCGGACAAGGACCGGAGGTTCGAGGTGTTCAAGGCGAACACGAAGGCCATCCACGAGTTCAACGCCAAGGGGGACGCGCCGTACAAGCTGGCGCTCAACCGCTTCGCCGACATGAGCCAGGAGGAGTTCCGAAGGCATTACGCTGGGTCAAGGATCGCACACCACCGCCGGAACCGCGGTGCTGCCAGTGACGGAACCGGGTTCATTCACGCAAACGTCTCCCGAGTGCCGGCGTCTGTTGACTGGCGCAAGAAGGGTGCTGTCAATCCCGTCAAGGACCAGGGCCAATGCGGTGAGTAAATTACTGCGATGAGAGTAGTACGTCTTGAGGAATTGCAGAGTTCAACTAAGAAGGATGAATTTCGTAGATAAAATCCCTCTAGTTGAGCTTTCTCTGTTTTCCGCTGAGCAGGTAGCTGCTGGGCTTTCTCGACCGTAGTTGCAGTGGAGGGCATTAACCAAATCAAGACCAAGGAGCTCGTGTCGCTGTCAGAGCAACAACTGGTGGACTGCGACAAGGGCGAAAACCAGGGATGCAACGGTGGGCTCATGGACTACGCCTTCGAGTACATCAAGGCCAACGGCGGCCTTACCACCGAAGAAGACTACCCATACATCGCCGCGGAAAGCAGCTGCAGTGTCGCCAGCAAGAAGGGCTCCACGGTGGTGACCATTGACGGGTATGAGGACGTCCCTGCCAATGACGAGGACGCCCTGCTCAAGGCGGTGGCCAGCCAGCCAGTATCCGTCGCCATTGACGCCGGCGGCATGGAATTCCAATTCTACTCGGAGGGCGTGTTCACCGGGAAGTGCGGCACGGAGCTGGACCACGGTGTAGCCGTTGTTGGGTACGGAACCACGCGCGACGGCACCAAGTACTGGATCGTTAGGAACTCGTGGGGGGCGGAGTGGGGTGAAAGGGGATACATCCGCCTGCAGAGGGGGATCAAGGCCAAACACGGGCACTGCGGCATTGCTATGCAGGCTTCTTACCCCATCAAGACTTCCTCCAATCCCAAAGTCGCCGTGGAGGAGAAGGATGAACTCTGAGATTCAGAGGTCACTTGTATGATGTATGTATGATTGGAACCTTGTTGCGTATAGGCTGCGGGGAATATGTTAATGTGTGGCAAAAGAAATTAGTTTATTTGGGTATAACGAATACAAACAGATTCTTATCAAACACTTAGAGATATGCTCTCCAAGTCTCCATGCTTGCTCGAATCCTTCGCATCCTACTTACTATATAGGCTTAAAAGGAAAGCATGCTATCAACTTGTATTTTCTACATATTAATTTATATCACATTTCTATATACATACTTATTATAGTCATGCTTTGCATCGCTTGCAAGGCTTCCGCAACATGCCTCGCATCACCATCACCACTACACATAATATATCCAAGGGGCACAAAGGCAGCGGCCTCAAGAACCTATTTTCACTCAAGGAATCAACATCCATAGGACAATACATGTTATAGTGAATCAAGTCTAAAACATTGGACCTGTTTTAATATTAACCGCTAAAATACAGACTTTGTTGCTTACCAAGAAAAAAAGCTTTTGCATAGAATAAGAGTTGCTATGGGATTATATCTATATTTGTTACCGTTGTATTTTTTCCGTTGATGTGCCGAACGAATCAGTTCCATTGATGTGAAAAAATGGAGCTAACTACAAAATAAGATCCATTAAAATAAAACATTTATTCGTCTTGTACAAAGTGCACAAGGCTTTGCCCCTACCAACGACCAATTATTCTTTGGTAGCCTTGACTTGCATTTCATTCAACATGCTTGCTCGCTTCTCCCTCAATCGGTTCATGGAGATCGATTCAATAAAGTAGACCTTACACTTTTATTTCCCAAGTAGGCCATTTGGATGCTGCAATTCAACCATGTTGTTTGATCACTCCATTTGGTCTGCGTAGACAAAATATACCAACTAGATATCTTATAGCACTTGAAGGGACCTAAAGGAATGCACGCAATGCCCAATATCAAGAAAAGCCTATAGATCACATGGAAATATACAATAAGAAAATGATATATTTATGAAGGGAGTTGCAATATAATGATAAACACAAATATGATCCCAGCTCGTTGATAAAGATATCATAGGATATTTATGAAGAACTAACCATAAGAAAAATTTGAAAATTGACGTGGACTCCCCCCCCGCCACACACACACAATATGTGAGGGACAAACCATATGAAAAATGTCAAGATGATATTGAAGAGAGTATGAAGTTTTTGATTAAAGCCATAAGGTAGGTTGAATAACACAAGATATATAGGAAATGCCGAACACATGGACAACATTACACCAATGCCTTCCCAAAAAATGTGCCCTTGCTAAGACTACCTGAAACACAAGATAAATAATAGAAGCATAGAAGAATTTGGAGAAGAGAACCAAAACATACTTTCATCTTATTATATGTGATAATCCTAATTTGAAGAATTGAACTACATGAAAGTATAATTTTCAAGTGATGACTTTTTTGGTCTTACTATGAATCTAAATTGGGGATATGAACTATTTTTTCCACTTATGTGGTGTATGTTTTATATTATCCACTTGTGTGATGGAAATATCATTAGATATATTTTGTGTCTATACTTCCACTTGTATCTACATTTAATGCATGCTTGTTCAATGAGTAGCCCTAGAGTGATATAATGCATTGGTTTTTGGTTGTTATTCCTTTGGGATTTATTCCGTACGTGATATTATTAGGCATTGGGTTTTATTTTTCTATAATGCACTGAAGTTTTAGTCCTCTTGCACTTATAAAATAGGGATGGAGGATCATATGCCCCATACCCCTACTTGTATGCTAGGGAAGTTTGGTTATGTGCCATTCTAAGTATGGTTTTGGGCCATGTGCCCTAACTGTCACTAACTTTATATTTTCAGTAGTGCTATATTTATCCTACTTGAAGGCAGGTTGATTATTGTTGTGGATGGATTGAGTACCCTAAACTATGTATATGTGCTTTTGTGGCACATCTTATGTTTGTTTAATGGAAAGTTTAACTATTGATTGTCATCTTATTAAAATTCATATTCTTTTGATATCCACTTCGATGGTAATTTTCTTTTGGTTGAGAAGCCCTGTTATATTTTTGGTTCTTTTTCCTAAAGTTGCTCAATGCCTATTAATATACTCATACCGACATTTTTGTACTGACAACTTCCATTTTGTCTTATGTTATGGAGCATGCTTCCAACCCCTTAGGTGAAAGAACATGGATGGCTTGATATAATGACACTAACATGGCTTAATGGAGCTGAGTCTGAGGAGATAGACTTGAGATGGTTAGATATCCCTCTACTTAGATCTTGAGGTTGTCTTCTTCATGTAAGCCCTTTAGTGGTCGATTATTATATAATATTTTGAATTGAATATAGTCTATTATATTTTGGTCTTTATGATATCCATTTATGAAAGATCAAATAAATTTTTATTCATCCAATTGTGAAAAATTTATGCATGCTTGTTTTGGATGATGACTCCTATTTGGTTTAAGTAGGGAGTGGGTCCTCTCTCAGGTACCACTCCATACACTTGTTGAGTGTTGAAACTATGTTGGTGTTTTCATCTAGTTTTGTTCATGTATGCTAAGATTTTACGATTCCACATTCACAATTTATATTACCAAGCTATGGACAAACAGTCATGTCCTTTCACCTATGAATTTATAGTCATTTGGAGTTTAGATTTGAGTAATAAATGATTCTATGACCGGATCCAGAATTGTACAACTAGGGGAAACCTACTGTCACAAAGGCCACTTGCCCTACACCTTCCTCTGCTAAATAATAACATTGATTAAATTTGAAGAAAGTGATTGGAAAGCAAAATTGGGAGCCTCAAATATGAAAATAAGTTTTGATTCAATATATTACTACATAGTCACTTGAGGCAGTTTGAGTGTTACTATAACAAATTTAGAAAGTCAAAATTCAAGAAGAAATATAAGGACTCTTTGAGGCATTGTCTCAAAGCTATAACATACTAATACTTTTGTAACCTTTTGAAGATCCCAAGTGTTCCATTTTCATAGATTAGTGTTACTACTAGACAATAGCGGTGTTTATGACAAATTCTATGTGTTTCAAGAAGATTAATTGAAAATCCCCCATATTTACTATTACTTTGTATTTCCAAAATGACTGCTTTTGTACCTCTGGAGAATAATATTTAATAGTCCAACTGATTAGTCTTTCCTAGGGAAAACCAGTTGATTCCTATATGCTATGTGTTCAAATAACATGTTCATTTGATTTTCTAGAGAGGAAATTAGTCACAATTATTTGATGTTAAATTTTTTAATGTTGTTGATAATACTTCTCTAGGAGAAATTCAATCAACATCCTAATTTGCTTATTCTCATTTTACATGGTTATCTAGAATTTTCCTCAAAAAACCAATTGATAATATCTTCAAAGAAACATATATCTTCCTCATCATCTTGTTTCCTAAGATAAAAAATTAGTGGATGCTCTAATGATTTTCCATTCAGAAGTGCCCCCTTTATTGAATGGATTTGGTGACTAAAACCACTCAAGAGTGATCATAGGAAAATAAGTGTTTTATAAACTTGTGTGGCTACAACTTAGAAAAATAAACCGAATTACCAAAATTCCCGTGAGGGTGTAACAAAATCAAATGGGTGCATGTAATAATCTAAAAAAACCCACACCATCACACACTCTTTTAGTCTGTTGTCAACTGAGCATTCAAATCTCCCTAAAACTATAAATACCCCCTTATTTTTCAAATGATATTTGGCAAATGTATGTTAAGGATGGTTTAAACAAACTCGCCTAATCTTATAAGCTCTCTTAACCACAATAGAGGTGGCCAGAGGCGTTACATAGACATTCTACCATTCAATTTCCAAAGAGGATATCAAGAATTACCATGGATGCATAACTTTGAGTACACAAATGTTGCGACATGCTATTAAGGTTTAGGAGGAATAAGAGGTGAGGAAAGAAACTTAACTTCAAGCTATACAACCCATATGTTGACTCCACACCATAAAATTCACATGAAAAGCTAGAATTTTTTTTTGTGGGAATTAATTGTACAAAGTAGAGAAAGAAGGATGTCACTGCTTTAGATTAATACCCTATAATACTCATGATGTTTCCCCGAGACTGATAGTGTTGCATCTTCCCTATGTGGTTCTCCAGAGAGCCTTCACAAATAAACCTCAAGGGAAAGAATGATATGCAAGGCAACCTTTTCTAGACCCCTTAGATACATTTATCCACCTCTTGGAAATGATGTAGCACCAAGTAATATTACACATACAAATGCAAATCTCTATGTGTCATTTAAAGGTATTTGGGACCCTCTCCTTTGGTCAACATAAATGCCAACAAAATCTATATTATGATACAAAAGAAATAATTCTTGACAAACATGATTAATACAATATCCAAAAAACTTAGGTGAGTTTGACAATTTCTTCATAAAACCTAATAAACTGATATTATATCAATGAAAACATATTTAGTCATCAAAAATCATATCTAAATCCATTAAGACTAGAATCAGAACTAATTTCTCATCTACAGTTCAATTTACATCAATAACATGTACATGAAAGAACAAACTTTGTATACTATCCATCTTGAGAAAGATAGAATACATTCACATTCTATTCTATGTTATTCTATTTACATCTTATTTATCATATCATATCCTCTAGATGGCATTCTACCTAAATTTATTTGAAACAAGCTCATGAGATTCATATAGAGTCCTAGTGTGTGGATACCTCCCACTCGAGATAAAACACATGCATCAATATCATATTAAGTATAATGAGCTTAAAAGAAACTTGCAGATATTAAAATAGATACTTCTAGAATTTAGGACATCCATTTCATGAAAATAATGTAATCAATCAGATAAGGTATTCACTTAGGCCAATTCCAACTTTAACAAATTCTTTAAAAGTATTTTTAGGAATAGACCAGTAGATGCTAATTACTTCAGAATGACAATCCAATTGTATAACTAACAAGCCAAAATATAAACAATTAGAATCAAGACATAACAATAACATAATCTTTATGGAACCCCACCAGCCAGATTAGGAACACATCTTGCAATCCAAAAGCTAAAGTGCACACCGGATATGTCTACCAAACATGATTATTCAAATGACAAGTAAATCTAAATCATAATATCGAGTGGATATTAAATCCAAAATACACAAATAAGTATATGGATGCAGATTATCTTTTTAAAAGAATGAATAAATTCCACAAAAAGAAACATATTCAACATCAGTACTTATATCAACTAGCAATAAAAGTCTAAATATTCAACTCATATTCTACATGGCTTGTAATATTTCATTCAATTTCCCTAAAACTACTTGGCTCGTACCTCACCATGTAGACATTGCCACTCTTGATTCTCATTTCAACAAATCATGTCACTATCTTAGGGTTTAGTTGATGACATCAACAACATGCCCTGGTCCACAGTTGGATTTCATAAAGAGAATCACATCCTCATATCCCATATACAAGATAGGAACCAACATAACAAAATATAATCTATCATATTTGAGTATCACATATCATCATATTTTGCATGTTTCATAGTTTTTATTTCATCAATCTATTCCTCATGGACATAGACTTTCACTATAGAGAATTTAGGGATAGAATCACATCATGTTCCTCACTCCTAAATCCTGGCGGTATAACCTTTAGGATCTCAATCCACACTCTAGAAATCCTTCTCATTCTACTCTGATTACTACAAAGAGTTTTGTTTCATTTCCCCAGTATGGACCTCAGGGGAAACTCACAATGTTCAGGACACCTAACCAAATGTGTCATCATTTAACTTGTTATTTAATCCATTTACTCATCTTAAGAAGAATTGAATTATTATCTTTCAAGTGTGCATCTTCTCATGCAACTAGAATAATATAAAGCATACTGGGGTTAACAAGAAGACATTAATTGAGACAAGAAGCACAAAAAAATTGTAACTGTGACATGTATTTTTTTTCATTTCACATCATGTGATCTTATTCATCATCAGTGGTCTATCATCCCAAGACATAATATTATCCAACATTTACCCTAAATAGGGTTTCTCAAAAGTAAAGAATGCATATAAACTCAATGTCAACAAATTTCTTATCAGTTCATTCCATATTACAATTCTCATGAAAATCCATAGATATATTAGAACCAACAACACTATACACATATAGATATCCCATTCCATTAATCAAACTATGAGCAAGGTTTGTATACAACATATATTCATTCTATCTGATTTCTATATACATAAATAAATCTTAAACCATAAATGTTTATAAGACAATTAATACTGTAATTTTACTACTTACAATTCGACTGTTAGGGTTACTATTCAACACATATGTGATTTCATTTAAAATCCATCATATTAGATCATTAGCAAAATACTTGTATTCTAACAGACAATTACAATCCAAGAACATATTCATATAAATCTAATTAACATCCTTGAGCCTCATCCTGTAATTGAATTCAACTATACGTATATGCATTCCTTAATCCCTCATTTGAGATCATTATTCATTGCCATCTCCTAGTTTATCATTTTAGGGTTATAGGTAGATTCTTAGATCCATCTACTAATTTTCATCATTTTCCCTTCATTTCATATTCAATACTCTCAACTTCTTTCATTTCATGTGTACTAGTACTCTTGGAACAAATCATTCTAAATTTAGTAAATGCATAAAGTTTCTCTCTCATTGAAATCAAATATGTTTAGAGTAAACAGATAATAGACTTCCATATACTTATTTCAGGAATATATCATGTATTACTTATCATCACAAATCATATCACCCTTATATTGCATCTAGATACATGTACTGTGTCATTTGACTTATAGTGGAATTTTGATAAATAAATCCAATCCCAAAATTCCTTATAAAACTCCTAATTTAGAAAGTACCATGGATTAGGCTTACTTCTTCTTGCCTCTTAATTGCTACTCATCTTCTCAAATTCATTATTATGCTAATTGAATGAAGGTCTTGCTTCATGTATGATTTACTCATTATTTCATATATTAAACTATAATAGATGCATTAGGTTTAGATCATCTTAATAAGATTTTTTATCTTCAATGGACATAAAAATACCTAAAGTTTTACATTTCATCACATTTATAAGATTATATATGAGTTATGGCTTTATCTCTGGTACTCATCTTAATATTGAGTTTCCAGGGTTTTCCTGAAGTTGGCTTAATTTAGTCCATCAAAATAACCTTAATACTCACTATTTGCATTTGGCTTTACATGGGTTTGTTAGGTCTATTCACACTCCATACAATTCATCCATCATTTATAAGTATGCACGAATTCATCTGCTCATTTGAGTCAATTTGGAAAAATTAACCCTAGACATAGAATACATCCATTTACAACCCTCATACTAATCCTAATATGAATGACATATGTATATGGGGGTTGGCACTAGTGCCAAAAGGTCAAGGAAGACAGTGATCACATTTTTCTTTAGCATGTCTGTGGAGTTTTAAAAATGGAGGAACTCATTCTTATCAATTTCAAACATGATTCTATAATTGTCAACACAATGTCCAAGTTTATTTGACATTTGGCTGATTTTCTGAATTAATCATATAAAATAATATAGTTCTCTATCTATTGGATTTTCCATGGGACTTGAATCAATATATCAGAAAATAAACAGATACAAATAAATGATAAAGAATTCAAATTAGTAGAATTTGATTACCTAAAAACTACCCAATTGGTTACCAATCACATACACATATAAACAAGAATTTTGATTAAATTAGCAGATAGACTTAGGCTTTCAAAATAATTTCAGACTTTAGTAGAGAGATAAGAACTAACCTAAGGTTCTAATAAACTTCTAAATGTTTCCTAAAATATGAATTTCAAGATATCCAACCAACATGCAAGTATTGAATTCACTTCTTGATCTTTACAACTCACAAACCCTAGAAAAAGACATTCTGAAACAAAATAAAGACAAAAGATGGTTATTTGCTATATTTTAAATTAAATTCGGATGGATGATGGAATCTAGACATATAATAGATTATTCCCCATGAAATAATTTCTAAAGTTGATGAACTAATATGAATTTGTAAGCTACAAGAATCCAAAACCCTAAATCAACATTTACGACAATTTTCTCCTTCAAAACCCTAATCTCTCTCTATATCTCTCAAATTTCATATCTTTAACAAGGACGAGTGACTATGTGAGCTACTATGGTGTTATGGTGATCATATATATCAATTTTGGTGCTTGAAATATTTTCAAACAAGTCAAAAATTGATTTTCAGTCTTTTTTTAATTTGTTCAGACTGTTTGGCCAACCGAGTTTTACTAAAAAGGAACTCGGCCAAAACTACACTCAGCATAACTCCAATATCATTTAAATAGTATAAAAATTTAACTAGATGTCTAAAATTGTTTTTTCATGTGACATTTAAAATTTTACTTGCATTTGGATGTACCAATATAAATATAAATACCACATACCAGACTGATATATTTCAACTAGAATTCATAGTCGGTTGAGTTTGTCCTGGAGAAATGTGGCCAACTAGCAGGTGAGCAAACATAATTTTTTTTTGATAGTTTGGGAAAACACTTATATTTTTGGTATTCATACTATATACAAATTTCAAATATAAAATGTTACAGTTAAAGTACTAAAATCAATTATTACACTACTATATTGATCAAATTTTGTATTCATGTGCTACTCAACCCTAATTTGTGGCCGATTAGGGTTTACACTTATTAAATCATAAATATTAAAAGTAAATGTATTCTTATTGTTTATCATCAGCTTTAAAACTTCATAATTAAACTATCATAATTAATCAATCTCAAAAAATGATTAATCTAGTTAAGCATGTAATCATCTAAGTAAACCCTATTTAGATGACTAAGTTAAAAATGGGTGGTTATAGTAGTTTTGTGGTATTTTGTAGATGGAAAACCCAATCATCTACCACCATGCACTAGGGATATACTTATGAGAACGTAAGAGGGTAGAGGGGAAGGTGAAAGGGTATGTTAGGATTGTGGAGAGGTCAAGGGAGATGATGATAATAAGAAATATGGAAGAGGTCTGGAAAATAAGAGAAAAATAAGAAGAGGAGTCAATGTTGATTACCTAAGATCATGGATGTCATTTATCATGACACATATAACCTAGGTGAAGACGTTACTTCAATAAAAATATGAAAATGTATAAATCTGGTCAATTAAAAAATCAAATCTAGCTATTTCAATACCATTTTTACTTCAATTTGGGGAGTAGTCAATGTCATATTGGCATGGAAATTGGTAACTTGGAAAGTAAGACATGAGAAATATTTTTTAAGACAAATATCATTTTGAATGTTTGATATTTTTTTTGTGCACGAGGGAGATACATATATTTTGTGTCCCTCATGTAATTGATCTGATATAAAAAGTCATGTTTATCTATTTTCCTTCATAACTAGGCTCATACAATTTTGGAGGTTCATCCAAGGATGAAACATATTATTTTGTTTATTTACAAATCTAACCCTAATAGTGAACTTAATTTATTAATACATCTAAAGACTTCATATGAAAGGATATTTGATAAATGTCATTATACATGACCCCTAATTACTCTTAGTATGATGTAATTTAGGGTATCCTTATCTAATTCTCACACACTTATAATGGTTTCTAAAAAAGGAAGGGTTGAGCCATGCTTCAAGATTTGGGTATGCTATAATACTTCACCCCTTGTAGAGTATTTCATCCATAAATCTTCCAATTTATAACCTAGCCATCATTTTTCTTGACATCAACCATTATTTTTTGTGTTATGAATTAATTTATACATCAAAATACGATCCATCAAGAGAGGTCATTACTTAATTTCCATGACTAAGGCATTATAAGTAACTTATTAAAAAAGGTGTCACATTAAAGTCTAGATGGTTACATGCTTTACTATCCACATCTGAGCATTATGTGTATCAAATGTGACTAGACAAAAGTGATCAATATAATCTTGGATCATACCTTAATTACATAGGAGTAGAAAACCGTACTAGAATTAATGAGTATAAAATACTCGTGAGCTTATATTATTTATCAAATGTGGTCCATGATGCAACTTGATTATGTTCATCATTTGTTAGAATGTGTAACTTAATTTCCAAATTAAAATTACCCATATCATTCCCTTACAACAAGTTAGTAACATAAACACAAAGTTTTAGTAATTTAGTTACTTAGTCATTTGCCTCCTTAAATACCCAATTTATATTATCAACAATTTAGGTTCATTCAGTGAATAAACATACCTTACTATGATGATTGCAACATTTATATGAGTTTATTTTTTGTCATCCAATGAATTCCTTTGTATCCAACATTGAAAGGTTTAGTTCCCTAATTTGGAAGTAATGATATTTATTTGACATTAATTGAGGAAATATTCACAAGGGTTACCTAGTGCATTCATTGTGAAGTTCAATCAACCCTTAAGACAAATTCCTTAAGCCAAATTACTCATGTAAACTACTAATGTACAAGATTCCACCCTATTACATGATCAATCTATATTACATCTAACAACCTAAATAGGTACTATGTCATATGTATGTGAAACCCCTTATTAATCATTTATCCACAATTAGGTATAGGGTTTCAAGGTTGTCCTAACCACTCAAAGGTTTCTTCTCTAAAAGTGTTTCTCAACAGTTACATGACATCCAACTATGATTTGGTTAAAGAAATTATCAATAAAAACCCCAATTTAGCATAAATAAATGAAAATAAGTTTGATGGAGAAACGTTTGCAATGTAAACATAAAAATGGTGCCAAAATAAATGTTTAGAAAAGTCAGCAAGCTTTACATCCTAATCACCATCACATATTTCCACCAAGAGTGTCTACTTTTCCTAGCATCTAGTAGGTTATAACAAATGAATCTCTCACTTGTAACATGGGGGATGGTTAGAGTTTACTGTGACATGTGTGAACTTATAACAAGTACTTATTTGTACTTCATCCATTATTTACCACATCACTTTAATAGTGCTTGGTCCTAGCAGGTGACTCATGACTTCATTATGGGACATTGTCATTGGGGTTTTCACTTGTCACCCAAATATCCTAGGAACATAATAGGGTTTATAAGACCAAAGGAACTATATGGGAATTAAACACTTGGTTGCATTAGGTTATCATATATCCATATTCCTGGAGGGGATTTCTATGGCTCCATCCAACAATGTCAAGGTGATATATATTGACTACTAATCACTAAATAACTATAACTTCCCAAAAATAAACCTACATGAGAAAATTGGAACTCATCGTAAGTGGTATCCAATATCCTACTCAGAGAGATTTTAGGAAAAATATATACTAACATCTCCATGTTGAAGATAATGTATGCTCTATCATAATGGATTTTGTTCAAGTTATCACTTGGAAAAATAGATCATCGTGCCTAAAAAATATATGCTTGGGCTCACCATTTGTCATCCATTCATGATTGATGTTCAAAGTGTACTTAGTCATTGTATGTTTGATAAACAACAAGGAAAGGGTTTAAGGTGGAACTAGGGTTAATCCTATATAAGAGTCTTCAGGTAGCCTACACTCTATAGTGGCCAGACTACATTTTATTTAAAGTAGTAGATAGGAACTTATCACTGGAAGTGCCATAAAAATGTTTCCTCCAACATAGATATAATAAGGTTAATTAGGATTACTTAAAATTGAGTATCAACCAAGAAAGTGATTATGGGTAGTATTGACCAAAACAGACATGACAGAAACCCAAATTTGTATTCCATGACGTAATAATACATACATGAATACACCTATATAAGGTCACCTAACTACCTAATTGAGTCTCATGTATAGGACCAATAGATGATAACTCAAAATAGTCATATCAATCGACAAGTATGGCTCTGATTTGATATTGTACGCAGTGTGAGTTGGGAGGGGATGTGTAACATACTGAATTTTGGTGCCAATTTTAAATATTGATCTATGATTTCTAATTCTCCAAATTGAAAGTTTCTTTTCTAAATTGCATTGATTTTGCACCCTATTTGGAATACTTAAAATCCTATCATAGAAATGCAAATTATCCTTGTTGGGTCTAGTCATCTCATTTGAAACGTATTTGGATAATTGAAACCTTATTATAATTCTTGGCTTTGAAATTATCATTATTAAGCTTAATGCTTAAGTGAATCACGACACTAATCACATTGGACCACCTTGGAATCACCAATTAGAGACATGACCTTATGGAGGCATAGTCATTAGAATTATATCACAAATAAAAAATAAAAATAAATGGACATGTTGATGACAATATATAGAGCTATAAGTTGCTAGAGCAATAAATGTATACATGGATTTATTTCCCAACGTTACTTGAGGCATATGGGCCTTGATTTGCTCGGCCCCTTTAGCAGCTGGTCACGCTGCATTTTTCCCCCGTAGACTGTGGTCTCCTCTCCCCACATGTAACTCCCACTGTCAGTCCCCAGTGCAGCGATGATCACAGTGACACCTCACCCCAACGATGCCCGCTAGCCATGACTGCATAGCCCCTCCACCATCGACTCCCCAACGCAGAACAAAAGGTAACAACACTGGCCATTAAAGACCAGAGGAGAGAACAGATAAAACAACCGTTCAACCCAGCCACATCACCTTAGCTAGCATTAACGCTTCCTTACTCATATATGCTAACCCTAGCTAGGATAATTATAAAACACCTCCCCACCATTGACACCCCCACTGCAGCTTCAAATCCCGCCCTCAAGCTCTCCTCCTCTACCTAGCGATCACAATGCCACCACCTCTTTCCTAAACCCATCAGTAACTGTTGGGCGCCGACAACGTCAACACCTAGGTGCCCTCGCCTGGGCGAGCATCGCTCCAAGCTCGGCCACCCTCAAGTGCAGCGCCACCGGGTTAGGCAGGCTGTAGATCAGCAACCCCCACCACGATAGCCACCACTCCTCCTCCTAAACCCCCGTGCTTCCCTAATACCCAGACGCCACCATCCACGCCGCATCCTTCATCTCCGGCCACAACCTCGATAGCCTGCATCTGTGCACCACAACACCTCGACGCCATCGGCACCATAGTTGTAAGTCTGACGGCTGTCAGGAGGATGAAGTAGCACCACCTCGTGACTACTGCAAGTCGACGAATGTTCTCTACCTGATCTGATGCACCGTGCTTAATTATGCTGCCATCGTCAACTTTGTGGCCACCGGAGACAACAACCAAGACTACAACGAGGTCAACTATCAAACAAGAACACCACTGAAGAAACCGACACCTTAGGAGGTAACTGCGTCGACCTTCTATTAGCTTATCATAACTTAGAAACTAATTAGTTAATGGGATATGATCTGCCGACCAACTAATGAAATAAAGAATAGTATAGATATACATACACATGATTCGATGAAGAATGTAATATAAACCATAGTCATGCATGCACATGATGGACTGCACTTAAATTATCCTTATTAAGTACATATGCCCTAGGTAATATACATGACTATATGTAAATGAAATGAAGTAAAAGATAAACACATACATGCATGACGCTGCTGGGTACGATGCAAATCAAAATTATATAATCATGTGATGACCTCCATGTACATATTTGTCTGATTTAATCCATATATATATGTCCCTACCATGGGTATAATACAAACTATAGCTAGGTATATTTATTATGACCAAGCATGAGGAAGTATAAAAGGATTAATGAAACTCCCATGGATTGCATTATAGAAATTACCCTTATCACACCATATCATTTTCAATCTAGCATAGAAGAAAAAGTATAATGATTTGGATGATAAAAAGATAGGTATGGAGAAACCAAATGAGGAAAACCATAACTCAGATTACCCTAATTTCCTACCAATCATGTAAACTATTTTGTTCTAAAACTATATGTAGGAATGTAGGCATAAGTAGTATTCGGTAATATATAAATCTGATCTACTATTAATGATGAGTAATGAACCCCATAATACTTGTACCCAAAGAGATAACTATAATAATAGGAAGCAATTCAATGACCTCATGATAATACAATACAATCACGAAAGATGATGAGGGGTAAAATAGTAATTTTACCTAATAAGAATCTAAGAGATAATTTCAAAGTTAAGGATTGCCCAATGACCTGGGTTATTTACCCTTTTTCTAGGATTTGAAACTTCAATGCCTATTGAACCTTAGTCGTGGAAATTGTTGGATTTTTGTCTTGGATTTGAAGGTACTAGATTCTCTATTTTCTTATCAAGTTATTTTCTCCCTCTTGGATTCTATGCTTTGTTTTGAATGGTGAACCATAAACTTGTTATAAGCCATTCCTGCAATTGAAGTCATCATCCCCTTTAAAATTGTTGGATTTTGGTAAATATTATGATAAGCACTTGACTTGATCTAGTTGGAGTTTTGACTCCCCGGACATTGGTCCCTTTGGGCTTTGGCCCCTTAGAGCTTTGGCTCACTTGAGGTAGGGTACATCCCGCCGCCCTGTACACATGTGTAATGGATTAGTTGTCCCCCAATTGACTGGTTAACATAGTAATTAGGATGAATGCTGTTCCTTCATAGATGATTGTACATGAGGTATTGTTGCCCTTGAAAGAAATGATAGTAAAGTGCTAACATCTTAATATTGAATAGTGACTTTT
Organism: Alisma plantago-aquatica; assembly: GCA_963693085.1. Lineage (NCBI taxonomy): Eukaryota > Viridiplantae > Streptophyta > Magnoliopsida > Alismatales > Alismataceae > Alisma > Alisma plantago-aquatica. The sequence goes on from OY856409.1 coordinate 722,485,210, forward strand.
GCAACATTTTGATGAATTGATATCTTGAAACATTTTTCCTGAACTATTGAGAATTACACCTTGAAAAGAAAATATTAGAGTATTGTTTTCCTTACTTGATAAACATAATCCACCAAATATTACTTGCCTAGTTTGATATTTTTTGAGTTATATCTTGTACCCATATTTTCAAATACCTTGATAAAAGAATGTAGTACCAACAATTGCTGGCCCATTTTTCTCTTGGTCCATGTCATGGATTTATTATCCCATTGGGATATTACATGGATAGAAGGACCTACTCATCTAGAGACATCTACTACGGAGTACTGAGGAGAAGCAAGGCGAATGGAAAGGTGTCCTTTGTGTGGCATAGCACTTTTATCTTTATTAGCATTTTGATGTAGTCCCTCATGTGGACAATAATGTTCTATTCTTAATTCTTATGTTTGCTGAGGAAACACACACTATGTTCCTTATAGTTGATGTTATTAAAGACTTTGATTATCATATTATGTTACACATGGTTTAGAACTATGTCATCATATGAAATGGTATCAGAGCCACTCAACAATCAACATCTTCCTTGCTCCACCCTAGAATTACACTTAGGACTCTATATTGACATCTCTCCCTCTCTTTACTACCCTATAGGAAACATCGATTGTTCGCTTCCGAGGATGAATACGAGACCCCTAAGAAGAAGGGATCATCATCCCATAGTAAGAAGTACAGGACCCCTTCCCCTGAACGCTCTGAAGGCCCCCCTACTCCCAAAGATGATCCTGCCAGTCAACTAGCCCAACTGCAATCTATCCTGGGGACAACCATGAAGGTCTTTATTGACAAGAAAACTAGCCCCAAGGAACCTTCCATTTCTGACTTCATCAAGTTGAATCCATATGAGTTTATGGGTGAGAGTGAAAAGGAAATGGTCGAGAAGGCTGAGAATTGGATCCTAGCCACCCAAGACATTCTGGAGGGCATGAGTTGTCCCAAGCATCTATGGGTGAAGTATGCGACCTTTGTCCTAAAGGGTTCCACAAAGATATGGTGGCACAACATGATGCATACCCAACCTGAGAAGGCATCCTCAATATCATGGGAGGAATTTCTGAAGTTGATACGTCAACAATACATCCCATAATCGATATTGATTAAGAAGGAGTTGGAGTTTAACTCGGTGCGTCAAGGAGGAGACTCGGTAGCTGAATTCCTGTGTCGCTTCACCCTCCTAGAGAGATATGATATAGGTGTTACCGAGCAGAGGAAGATACAAGTATTCATGCAAGGTCTTAATAAATATCTCAGTGATAGCTTGGCCCCACAATTCCCACTCACATTCGAACAAGTGGTAGCCAAGGCTCAATTTACTGAGATGCATCATCACGAGGCGGGTTATGGTGTACCCTTGAGAAACAACAATTTGAACCATGGAGGGCATCAACTTCATTCCAACAATCAGGGTCAGCAACGCAACAACCACCACCGTGGAAACCACAAAAATAACAATGGCAATCGGAACAAGCCTCCTCATACTGCTGTTCGTTCCACTCAAAGGGCCCATCTCTTCTGTCACAACTGTGGCAATAAACATTCTGGAGAATGTTATCATCCCACCCCTCTCTGCTACAATTTCTTCAAGCCTGGACATCGTCAAATGGAGTGCACTGAACCTCGAAGGTCAAACAATGCTCAGCTTCGTCACGGTAACCCTCCTAACAACTCTGTCTCCAGGAACAACTATCAGAACAAGCCAAAGCCAACTGAACAACGTAGTGGGAGATTATTTGCCATGACTACTGAAGAAGCCACAAGCAAAAATGATGTCATTGAAGGTATGGTTTCTATTATGGGCCAACCTGTGAAGGATCTTTTTGATTCTGGATCCAATGATTCCTTCATCTCTATATCACTGGTGAAAGTTTTGAAATTAGAGACAATTTATATGGACTATATTCTGAATATCAATACCCCTAGTGGACGTGTGAAAACCATGTGTCGTAAAATCCTCTTAATAAACACCTCTATTGTTGGGAAAGATTTTCCCGTTAACCTTCTCTTACTCAACATGGTCGATTTTGAAATCATTCTGGGAATGGACTGGTTGTCCATTCATAAAGCTCAACTTTTATGTGGGAAGAAGCAAGTTGTTCTTGTCCACCCTGACGGCAAACAATTAGTAGTCACAGGACATCGAAAATAAAATAATATCCTTATCTCAGCAATGAAGGCCCATAAACTAATGGACTCTGGATGTAGAGCATTCCTCGCGACAGTAGTAATTGAGAAGGAACCCTTACACATTGAAGATATAGATATCGTAAGAGAATACCCAGACATTTTCCCCGACGAACTTCCTGGGATCCCTCCAGAAAGAGAAGTGGAGTTTACCATTGAACTTCTTTCTGGAACGACCCCAATTTCAAAAGCCCCATATCACATGACGCCAGCAGAACTGGTAGAACTAAAGAAGAAATTATAATAACTCCTAGATTTGGGTTTTATTAGACCCAGTGTGTCACCTTGGGGTACACCTATTCTATTTGTCAAGAAGAAAGATGGATCCATGCAAATGTGCATCGACTATCGCATGTTGAACCAAGTCACAGTCAAAATTCGGTTCCCCCTACCGAGGATCGATGACCTTTTCGATCAATTAAAGTTAGCTACCATCTTTTCAAAAATTGATCTCCATAGCGGCTACCATCAAATGAAGATCAAGGAGACAGACATACCAAAAACTGCATTTCGCACTCAATATGGGAACTATGAGTATCTTGTTATGCCTTTTGGGCTGACTAATGCCCCTGTTGCTTTCATGGACCTTATGAATAGGGTCTTCAAACCTCACTTAGATTCTTTTGTTGTGGTTTTCATCGATGATGTCCTCATATACTCTAAGATACCTAAGCAACACTGGGAACATCTGAGGATCGTGCTGAACACACTTAGGGAACATCAACTATATGCAAAATTCTCTAAGTGTGAATTCTACCTCTCTGAAGTAATGTTTTTGGGGCATGTTATTTCTACGGGTCATATAGCTGTGGACCCTGCAAAAGTGGAAGCTATTCAAAAATGGCAAGCGCCTCGCAATCCTTCTGAGATTCAGAGCTTCCTAGGACTGGCGGGCTACTATCGACAATTCATTCTAAATTTCTCTACAATTTCCCTCCCTATGACCAAGCTGACTAGAAAGGGCGCAAAATTTGTATGGACACCAAAGTGTGAAGCAAGTTTCCAAAAGCTAAAGCAGTGCCTCACCTCCACTCCAGTCTTGACCTTACCCATTGAAGGTAAGAATTATGAAGTCTTCTCTGATGCCTCCCGGCATGGTCTAGGTTGTGTCCTTATGCAAGATAAACATGTGATGGCATATGGTTCATGTCAACTGAAGCCAAACAAAGCAAACTACCCCACCCATGAAATTGAACTCATAGCTATTGCCTATGCATTAAAAATTTGGAGGTACTATCTTTATGGAGAATAATTTATAATTTTCTCTAATCACAAGAGCCTCAAGTACCTACTCACACAAAAATATTTAAATCTTCGACAACTTCGATGGGTAGAGTACCTGAACGACTATGATTTCACAATCTCTTATCGCCTAGGGAAGGCCAACATAGTTGCAAATGCCTTAAGTAGGAAGAAATCTACAACTTGTGTGGCCATGAGGCTGACTGAGAGGAAAAATCTGAACACACTTGCATAATGGAAACCTGAGAGAATCTATGAAATACAAGTCAAAATGGATAGTCTCTCAATCACTCCTAGTTGGATGACTGAAATCATAGAAGCCCAAAAAACCATTCCTGAGTTAGAAGAGGTCATGAAACTAGTAGAGAAGCCTCAGATAGAGATGCATATTGGCTTAGATGGAGCTATTCATTTCTATCAATGACTCTGGGTTCCAAATGTTGCTGAATTAAGGGAGAAGGTTCTGAAAGAATCCCACTGTTCCAAATATACCATTCACCCTGGAACGACAAAGATGTATAAGAACCTCCAATGTTCATTCTGGTGGAAGAACATGAAAAATGACATAGCTGAATTTGTGTCTAGATGTCTGATGTGCCAACAGGTAAATATAGAGCATCAAAGACCTGGAGGTCTTCTACAACCCCTTGAAATTCCTGAATGGAAGTGGGATAAGGTCACGATGGACTTCGTCACTGGATTTCCTAAGACCAAACAAGTCTATGATGCAGTATGGGTCATCATTGACCGACTCATGAAGTCATCTCATTTCTTACCCTTCAAGACTACAATGAACGTATCTTCCATGGTTGAGTTATATATTCGAGAGATAGTTCGATTGCATGGGATTCCAAAGATGATTGTTTCTTATCGGGATCCAAAATTCACTTCTATTTTCTGGAAACAGGTTCATGATGAATTGGATACTCAATTGGCCTTTAGTACTGTCTATCATCCTTAGACAGATGGACAATCTGAGGGTACAGTCCAAATCCTAGAGGACTTACTCTGTTCTTGTGCCATGGATTGGAGTGGCTCTTGGGATAAGTACCTTCCCTTGGCTGAATTTGCATACAATAATAGCTATCAGGCCAGCATTGGGATGCCTCCATATGAAGCGTTATATGGTAGGCCATGTAGATCACCCTTACATTGGGATGAGGTGGGTGAAAGGTCTTTGCTAAAATCTAAAGAACTACAGTTCTATGTGGAGAAAGTTGACTTGACTAAGAAAAGAATGAAGGCAGCTCAGAGTAGAAAAAAAAATGTATGTTGACCAACATAGAATGGATAAAAGTTTTCTTACGGGAGAATCCGTCTTTCTAAAAGTAATTCCCTTGAAGTCTATTGCTAGATCAAAAATGAAGGAAACCCATCTCATGTTTTAACCATTGAACCTCTGGAAATCCAGGAAGATTTGACCTATGAAGAATACCCGGTGAAGATCCTTGACACAAGGGTCAAGCAACTGAAGAATAAGGATATCCAATTAGTGAAGGTGCTTTGGAAGCACCATGGCCTCGAGGAAGCAACCTAGGAACTACAATCTAAAATGGTGAAGGCTTACCCTCAACTTTTCACTTAATCATGGATTTCGGGTCGAAATCCCCCTCAACGGGAGGTAAGTTGTAACATACTGAATTTTGGTGCCAATTTTAAATATTGATCTATGATTTCTAATTCTCCAAATTGAAAGTTTCTTTTCTAAATTGCATTTATTTTGCACCCTATTTGGAATACCTTGAAATCCTATCATAGAAATGCAAATTGCCCTTGTTGGGTCTAGTCATCTCATTTGAAACATATTCGGATAATTGAAACCTTATTATAATTCTTGGCTTTGAAATTATCATTATTAAGCTTAATGCTTAAGTTAATCATGACACTAATCACATTGGACCACCTAGGAATCACCAATTAGAGACCTGACCTTATGGAGGCATAGTCATTAGAATTATATCACAAATAAAAAAATAAAAATAAATGGACATGTTGATGACGATATATAGAGCTATAAGTTGCTAGAGCAATAATTGTATACATGGATTTATTTCCTAGTGTTACTTGAGGCATATGGGCCTTGATTTGCTCGGCCCCTTTAGCAGCTTGTCACACTGCATTTCCCCCCCACAGACTGCAGTCTCCTCTCCACATGTCTAACTCCCACTGCCGGTCCCCAGTGTAGCGATGATCACGGTGACGCCTCGCCCCTATGATGCCCGCTAGCCACGACTACATGGCCCCTCCACCATCGACTCCCCAACGCAGAACAAAAGGTAACGACGCTGGACATTAAAGACCAGAGGAGAGAACGGATGAAATGACCGTTCAACCCAGCCATGCCGCCTCGACTAGCATCGACGCTGCCTTACTCATAGACACTAACCCTACCTAGGATCATTATAAAATGCCTCCCTACCATAGACACCCCCACAGTAGCTTCAGACCCCGCCCTCGAGCTCTCCTCCTCTACCTAGCGATCACAGTACCACCGCCTCTTTCCTAAACCTGTCAGTAATTGTTGGGCGCCAGCAACATCAACACCTAGGCACCCTCACCTGGGAGAGCGTCGCTCCAAGCTCAGCCGCCCTCAAGTGCAGCATCATCGGTTTGGGCAGGCTGCAGATCAGTGACCCCCACCACGACAACCATCACTCCTCCTCCTAAACCCCCATGCTTCCCTAATACCCAGATGCCACCAGCCACACCGCTGCCTCCATCTTTGGCCGCAACCCCGACAGCCTGCATCGGTTCACCACAACACCTCGATGCCATCGAAACCATAGTCGCAAGTCTGACGGCTGTCAGGAGGATGAAGTAGCACCACCTCGCGACTACTGCAAGTCAACGACCGTTCTCTACCTGATCCGATGCATCGTGCTTAATTGTGCTGCCATTATCAACTGTGTCCACTGGTGACAACAGCCAAGACTACGACGAGGTCAGATGTCAAACATGAACACCCCTAAAGACGCCAGCACCTTAGGAGGTAACTGCTTCGACCTTCTATTAGCTTATCGTAACTTAGAAACTAATTAGTTAATGGGATCTGATCTGTCGACCAGCTAATGAAATAAAGAAGAGTATAGATATACATACACATGATTCGATGATGAATGTCATATAAACCATAGTCATGCATGCACACGATGGACTCCACATAAATTATCCTTATTAAGTACATATGCCCTAGGTAATATATATGACAAGATGTAAATGAAATGAAGTAACATATAAACACATACATACATGACGTTGTTGGGTACGATGCAAATCGAAATTATATAATCATGTGATGACCTCCATGTACATATTTGTCTTATTTAATCCATATATACATGTCCCTACCATGGGTATAATACAAACTATAGCTAGATATATTTCTTATGACCAAGCATGAGGAAGTATAAAAGGATTAATGAAACTCCCACGGATTGCATTATAGAAATTACCCTTATCAAACCTTATCGTTTTCAATCTAGCATAGAAGAAAAAGTATAATGATTTGGATGGTAAAAAGCATAGGTATGGAGAAACCAAATGAGGAAAACCATAACTCAGATTACCCTAAGTTCCTACCAATCATGTAAACTATTTTGTTCTAAAACTATATATAGGAAAGTAGACATAAGTAGTATTTAGTAATATATAAATCTGATCTACTATTAATGATGAGTAACAAACCCCATAATACTTGTACCCAAAGAGATAACTATAATAATAGGAAGCTATTCAATGACCTCATGATAATACAATACAATCACAAAAGATGATGAGGGGTAAAATAGTAATTTCACCTAATAAGAATCTAAGAGATAATTTCAAAGCTAAGGATTGCCCAATGACCTGGGTTATTTCCCTTTTTTCTAGGATTTGAAACTTCAGTGCCTGTTGAACCTTAGTCGTGGAAATTGTTGGATTTTTGGCTTGGATTTGAAGGTACTAGATTCTCTATTTTCTTATCAAGTTATTTGCTCCCTCTTGGATTCTATGCTTTGTTTGGATGGTGAACCATAAACTTGTTATAAGCCTTTCCTACAATTGAAGTCATCATCCCCTTTAAAATTGTTGGATTTTGGTAAATATTACGATAAGCACTTGACTTGATCTAGTTGGAGTTTTGACTCCCCGGACATTGGTCCCTTTGGGCTTTGGCCCCTTAGAGCTTTGGCTCACTTGAGGTAGGGTACGTCCCGCTGCCTTGAGCACAGGTGTAATGGATTAGTTGTCCCCCAGTTGACTGGTTAACATAGTAATTAGGCTCAATGTTGTTCCTTCATAGATGATTGAACATGAGGCATTGTTGTCCTTGAAAGAAATGATAGTAAAGTGCTAACATCTTAATATCGAATAGTGACTTTTTCAACATTTTGATGAATTGATATCTTGAAACATTTTGCTTGAACTATTGAGAATTACGTCTTGAAAAGAAAATCTTAGAGTATTGTTTTCCTTACTTGATAAACATAGTCCACCAAATATTACTTGCCTATTTTGATATTTCCTTGAGTTATATCTTGTACCCATATTTTCAAATACCTTGATAAAAGAATGTAGTACCCGCAATTGATGACCCATTTTTCTCTGGGTTCATGTCGTGGATTTATTATCCCATTGGGATATTACATGGATAGAAGGACCTGCTCATCTAGAGACATCTACTACGGAGTACTGAGGAGAAGCAAGGAGCATGGCAAGGTTTCCTTTGTGTGGCATAGCACTTTTATCTTTATTAGCATTTTGATGTAGTCCCTTATGTGGACAATAATGTTCTATTCTTAATTCTTATGTTTGTCGAGGAAACAAACACTAGGTTCCTTATTGTTGATGTTATTAAAGACTTTGATTATCATATTATGTTACACATGGTTTGGAACTATGTCGTCACATGATGCACTCCTTACTTGGTCAAGGAATAAACCCATATGCTCCAAACACACTAACATGAGCCGAAAAGATATAATTTCATTTATCAGTTAAAATATATCAAACAAATTCATTGTAAAGCAACAAAAAATTAACTAATTCAACATCATTTTCATTGCATAGTTACTCAACTCAAAGATGCCATCACACAAGATAGGGGTACATCTAATTATGAAAAAGGATTGTAAAGAAGGAAACCTAGCCATACCAATCCATCCTTCAAAGTTTGTAGTCTTGGTTCAAGGTCCTCTTGATTTATCTCTTCTATGTCTCCTAGAACGGATGATATGGGAACAACACCCTTTTGAGATAAAAACAACCTTAGACACTGGTGAGTATGTAGATAAAAAAACATTTGGGATTTCTATGGTATCTTAAGTATAAGAAGAGAGTATTCCCATGCAATAAGTGTAACAAACGCCATAAAACTGACAGCCAAATTGTTACTAATTATGTGTAATAATCATAAGCAGCGGATTAACAAAAATCACTAAAAACTAAAACCATTTTGCAAGAGATCCATTTCCTGGAAAACTCTTAATGAAAGAACCAAAACTTTACATACATTAGGGTTCACATTGTAGATACACTGTACCATCTCATCTTGAGGAATAACATATAACAATTTCTTTGTCAAAACATATTCTAAAGCAACATAAAACCTCGAGGATTACAAGCCAAAATCTCATATTGTTCATAAAACCATCACATACTAAATTTAAGGACCTGAGAGAATAGAGACGACACATAGGACTTCTATCTACAAGACACGACAGACAATATACTGAACCTGAGCTGTTACTACTTCCCCTACTCTTGTTTTCATTCCTCTGCAGAACAGTCTCTACCTCCTCGTGCACATCCACCTAAAAAAAGTTGTGGATCCCAAGGGGTGAGACAATTCTCCCAGTGAGAGATACAACTCTCCACCAACAATGTAATTATCACAAGTAAATAGTATTAAACTGAGCAGTGGTTCTTTTATATTACTAAGCAAGGTTAATCACTGTGGATAAGTAGATTTGAACATTTCTCATCTTTTAAAGCATGGTAACTGTCTATGATAGGGGAATAAATCATCTATTTGCTTTATAAGTAATATGAAGTACATGTGTATCGTTTACCCATCATATTATATCAACATCTCAAGCTTAACATGTGACAATATTATCATGGTATGATATCCATCAATCATTCTCATTTCTAGTTGTTGGACACAACCAATCTACTAGCCCAATATTGATTTCTACCAATCTGGTGAATATACATCATCATGTTCAAGCTTTATACCAATCTTGTAAGAGTACACTAGGTATTGGATTGTACCAATCCTATGACATTACAACCAGGTATTGGATTGTACCAATCCTGTGAGATTACAGCCATGTATTAGATTATACCAATCCTGTGAGATTATAGCCAGGTATTGGATTGTACCAATCATGTGATATTATAGTCAGGTATTGGATTGTACCAATCTTGTGAGATTACAACCAGGTATTGGATTATACCAATCCTATGGGATTACAACCAGGTATTGGATTGTACCAATCTTGTGATATTACAACTAGGTATTGAATTGTACCAATCCTGTGAGATTATGACCAGGTATTGGATTATACCAATCCTATGAGATTACAACTAGGTATTGGATTGTACCAATCCCGTGATATTATAGCCAGGTATTGGATTGTACCAATCATGTGAGATTACAGCCAGGTATTGGATTGTACCAATCCTGTGAGATTACAGCCAGGTATTGGATTGTACCAATCCTGTGAGATTACAGCCATGTATTGGATTATACCAATATTGTGAGATTACATCCAGTTATTGGATTGTACCATTCCTGTGATATTACAACCAAGTATTGTATTGTACCAATCCTGTGAAATTATATACATGAGACTTTTATAAACATCTTGTTACCTCTCACTAGGTAACAACTATTCACATGGCTCATAAGGCCCATTAAAACATCTTGTCACCTCTCACTAGGCAATAACTATTCACATGGCTCACAAGGCCATTTAAATATCTTGTTACCTCTCACTAGGCAACAACTTTTCACATGGCTCACAAGGCCCTTTAAACATCTTGTTACCTCTCACTAGGCAACAACTTATTCACATGGTTCCCAAGGCCCTTTAAACATCATGTTACCTCTCACTAGGAAATAACTATTCACATGGCTCACAAGGCCCTTTAAACATCTTGTTACCTCTCACTAAGCAAAAACTATCTCTAGGTCATAAGACCTAGATAATCAGTATTATAGAAAACATCATAGCTCATGCTTAGCTATGCTCATTATCTCATGCTACCAGCATGGTTTCAATATGGTTATGGTTTCCCTTTATTAACCAGTTGTAGTTTTAATTGATATCATTACCCTTCATTAGGGTTAAGGTAGCCCTTTTTAAGCCAACTAGGGTTTTCAAGTACATTCATCAAGAATCACAACCCTAATTCAGACTCCACACATATTAGGAGTATCAATGTATACTCATTACATGAGTATTAAACAAGTATAAGTTTCTCTTTCATCCTTACTAGGATATTGATTACATCATACTCCATTAGGTTGGCTCAATACTTCTCTCAAGGTACATTGGCCCATATTTATCAAAATGCATAAAACTCTTTATGTCTTAATGTATTATTTGACATAACATACTACATGTATCACTCAATTAAGTGTATTGGATTGAGGTGCTTACTCCATATTGGATATAGAGGTGTAGGTATGCTTCCATATTGGGTATAGAGGTGTATCCTCATCACTAAACCATTCATACATATCGGATTACTCAACCTTAGGAGTTTTCATATCGGGTTTCACAACACCATGTTGAGTTTCAACATCATATCAGGTTAGGGTATATACTCAACACCATATTGGGTATAAGGTGTGTGCTTAACCCCATATCATGCAAAAGGTGTGTGTATGTGTCACTCATATCGTCCATGAGGTATAAATTCATCACCATATCGTTCTAGTGGTTGTGTTCATATCATCATATCGGGTTACCATATCAAGTTACCATATCAGGTTGCCATATCGAGTTGCCATATCGGGTTAAACCCTTATGCTCATAATCTTTCATACCTTCATGGAATCAATTCTATCATGCATTGAGTGATAATCTAGACAACTGGTTGAACCCTTCATAATTAACCCATTACACAAAATGGTAGGGGTGTGGGGTTCCAAGGTATATCAGATTCCATATTACCATCTAGGGTTTCAACACCATATCGCGTTACAAGTGTATGTATGCTCACCATATCGACCTTGAGGTGTATTTTTGTGTCACCATATCGTGCATAAGGTTTATGCTAATCACCATATCATTCTAGTGGTGTATAACCATCACTATCTTGGGTTTCAACATCATATCGGGTGAGAGGTGTATCCTTCAACACCATATCGGGTCAGAGGTTATTCAACCCAATATCGGGTTAAGCCATGATGATGTCATCATCATCAACCTCTAGACTCTTGTTATTACTATTATAGTTCATGGAAAACAGTCCTAGGTCACTAATATATCTCATGGATTCATCAATTATGCAAGAAAATTCAGATTGAAAGTAAATCATTTAACTAAGGCAAGATTGATGGTAAATAATAACATGATTGAGTTCAAGTTATATAACCCACTTCAAGAGCAAATTAAAATCTCCAAGATCCAAAGCTTCACATTCCCAAGGTTGAATATGAGCTCATCAAAGGTCCAAGACTTGATCTCCTCAACACTATGCACGATACATCACCACTTTGTGGCCGATATTCCTCACTTGGGCGATATCACTTCACTTGGCTGATATCTTTTCTCTATGGCTAATACAAGGTACTATGCACGACAACCCTCTTCCTATGCATGATATAAAGATTATATGCACGATATATAAGGGAAATATGGTAGTAAGATTCGAAAAATTTCACTTATAGGTGAAAGGAAGGGTGTATATACTTGAGGTTCATGAAAAAGTGTGTATATGAGGTGTCATCATTTTAAGCTACTAGGTGCCACGTGTCCATGCATGGTTGACACTTGTCCTTGCATGCACTCATATTTATCTTGACATGCAAAACACTTTTGGATAACTTAGATATGATATTTCAGCCATCACTTATCTTATCGGATATTATATCTCAACTCAATCACCACTTTATTCACAACCTGATACAACTTTTCCAAGGAAGTTAAAACCCGATACACTTCACCTCCTTGAGTTGATTTCCCATCATGGAATTTTCCAAGAGTCCACAAACTGATATGGGATCCCCTCTATGGATCCTTGGCCGATAGGCACTCCCATATGGACTCTACAAACTGATACAAGCTCAAATTAGGGTTTCACATTCAACCCTTTCTTGGTCTTTCTATCACCAAGAATACTATCACTTATACATGATTCAAACATGGTGCCTCCTTCTTTATATCTCCTCTAAATGATACTAGGAGGGAGTAGGGACACTCTGGTGGTGGTAATTTTCATATCAACCCTTCATTTTGGGTAAATTACAACTTGTACCAAAATTGATACACAAGGCACTAGCATTATTCAAACAAGTTCAAACTTGGAATCTAGGCTTTCCACAAGCCACAAACTTGCATCAATCTCTCTCTTATGATGCTAAAACACATGTGGTATGTTAAACATATGACATATTGCAATATAACCCCTTATTTTGGGTAAATTGCATTTTGGTCCAAAACAAGAGAACATTGCTCAAACATTATTCAAATAGGACCAAACGTGAAACATAAGTTTGTCACCTGATAAAAAAATACTTTAGAGGATTATATTAAAGTTCTAAGAAACTTATTTAGGCAAAACAAATAGGGTTAGCCCTAAACCCAGGTCAGGGATGTTACAATAAGGGGGTTGTGAACATATGGCAAAATATAATAAAAGCTAAAATAGAGAATGACTATCAAAAGAATGAGGCATTTTGGTTCATAAAATCATTGAAGGATTACATTTAGTGTTTCCATTAAATATTTCCAAAATATCAAAAAAAATTACAATTGTAGGAAAATATAGAATACACTATAATTAGAAAAATTAGGGCCAAGTCTCCATTATATCATTGGCTAGGGATGGGTGCAAAAAGCACATGTTGAGTGAAATATAAAGCCCTTATATATAAATGGGTAGAAGAACACCATCTATACAGAACAACACACTCTATCATAAAAGTAGGTGGGGACAACACAACCAAGTTGGGACAACATGCCCTGACAATTACAACTACAATACATAAAAGTAGTGTAAATAGAATGCATGCATAATATATTGGAAATACATATTTTTCCACTCATTAATCACAAATATTCTGATGGCATGGAAAGAGGATCACGAACCCAAAACAACATAATTTTTCACGATTTCAGTTTAGGAGACATAGAATCACAATTTAGATATATGAAGAAATAATATGAAGTATATGCCTCAATGTAGGGAGATTGGATTCATAGTCATATGTGGGCTAGCTCAAATCTAAGTAGAGGTTGGACATACATCTCAAAAGGCCAAAATATTCCAAAGGTTTTCCTAATTTTCAAAGCCATATCTTCAAAAACCTCATATCAATATATGTACATCTGAGTTATTAGTTATTCTTTCTAATGCACAAAACTCGAAAAGTTGACCCTTATAGTTAGTACAATTAGGTCTAGAAAGTGAAATAAATGATAGATTGAACATTTTGATTCTAAATCATATTATTACTTATTGTTCTGACAATCCATAAAATAGTTATGATTTTTCTAAGTAAATGGTATTTAATTATTTTTTTTAATAGAAATTAATCCAAATGATCTAACTTTCATTAACGTGTGTGGCTTCAACTAAGAAAAATAGACCATATTACCAAAATGACATGAAAGTGTGATAAAATCAAGTGGGTCTAGCGACTAATCACAGAAATGAACCACCAATGACATAGTCTTCTAGTTTGATGTCAACCAAGCTTTTGAAGCTCCCAGAACTAAAAAAATTTCCTAGTTTTCCCAGCACAATCCGACAAGAAGACATAAAAAATGAATTCCTCAAACTGTCACAATCTCAAAAACCCTTTGCACCACACCAAAGGTGGTCAAAGGCTCTAGAGAGGCCTTCCTCTGTTATAGGACCAAAAAGGAGATTGAGAATTACATGGATGAAGAACATTGCAAACACAAAGGGTGTAACTTGCTTCCGAGGTTTAGGCGAAACTAAAGCCATGGAAAGCAATTAGATTCCAGGATATACTACCTAGAAGTTGACTTGACACCTAAAAATATAAAAGGAAAAGTCAAAAACATATCTAGGAATCAAATGTACAAGGGAGGGAAAGAAATATTAGATAGCTTCAGGCCAATGCCCAAAAATCAGTAGTGACATTTCCTTGAGTCCATTTCTCCTTTAGATGATCATATAAGGTTCTCCAATGAACCTCCATAATAAAATTTCAAGGGAAATAATTGGATGCAACGTAGCCTTTTCTAGATCCCTTAGACACACTTGGACACCTCCTAGAGAAGATATAGCACCAAGAAAGGTTACACAGACAAATGTGGAACTCTAGGTGTTGTTAGGAGGTAGGTTAATGGAACTATATTGTGGGGAAATCTAGTTATTGTCCACTATGTACCCATTAGTAAAATTAATATTAATTAGGAGGTCAATGGGTAGAAAGGAAGGAGAAAGAATATGCTAGGCTTAGGGATAGGTCAATTGAGGAGATGAGAAGAAGAAATATGGAAGAGGCCATGAAGTGGAGAGGGGAAAAAGGAAATGAATAAGAGGATTTGACATCACTTACTTGGCTTCACTACCACTATTTAGTATGAGACACACAAATGACGTGAATGGGAAATATATTGTTGGATTTACTTGCATAATAAATATGCATAACTTTATAAGTGCAGTTCATTAATTAATTAAATCTAGGTTAATTTTTTTATATAATTTAGTTGGGGGATCAAACAACGTCCAATTGGTAGCAAACTAGTAGGTATGCTAATTAAGGTTTCAACAATTTGATTTTTAAGAGAAATTCTCAATTTTAAAACCTTTGATATTTTAGTTCTTTTCTAGGGTGACAAATACAAAATTTAATATATTTAATTTACCTCTTTAAATCAACTTGATATAAAAAATCATGTTTATGTATATCCTTTCATCAATTATGCTTTAGAAGATTCTAGAGTGTCATCCAGGGGCAAAAAATAGTATTTTTCCTTTTTATAAATGTATAGCTACTAGTCAAAATAATTTACTAATACACCCTAAGAATTAATATGAATGAATATTTTAAAGAATTATATACTTAGCTATTGTTAATTTGGTCTAATTTAGGATGAAATGATTCAATGCTAACGTTCTAAAAAATGGGCCTTTACAATGGAAGCGTTCCACCATGCATCAAGTTTTAGGTATGCTACAATATAGGTTGAAAATAACTTAATTATAGTTTCCAATATTTTGATCCTTCTTTCTTCTGAACTTGTAGGGTTTTAATGTCTAGGTGGTTGATAATGATGGGAGTGAACATATGTATTAGCATGATGATTCAAAATTTCTTCCTTTTTTATATTTGAGCTGATGTTTATAAAGGGTTGATCAAGATATAAAAACTAGCATGACCAATGTCCCCCATCAACAAATAATTAGTCTCTAGTGGTTATATTTGGTCACTAGGAATCGGTCCCCAAAGGCCAACTACTCTTTTGTTGGTACGAGACTTCACCATTAGTAGTTTACAACCATTGGTCGATCATCACTGCTAGCGGGCCAACTCCCACAGATTTTTTGACCTTTGACAAAAATCTTCTAGACAACTATGACCCTAGGTTGGTTGCCGACAGTCCACATAGACTACCATCAACCTAAAAGAATTTCTTGAAAGTGATAGGTCAATCCAAGATTTTAAGATGCGAACTACCTTATTGTTTCATCCATGGTACAATTGCGTTGACCATTGTTTCGATCATCTCATCCCGCTTAATCTCCACAAAAACCTTAAGTAAATGTAATTCATACGAATTTCACATTCTAAACTTATCCACTAATCTTTGGCCATTATTGAAAAAATATTTTCTATCTCAAGTAATGGTTTTGGGTATCCTAATTTAACCAATTTAGAAATACATTTAAATTGTAATTCAGTTCAAGAAAAATTTCAACTGATATACATTCTAAATTGTAAACACATACAAATTATCAAATTAAAGTTTTAAAATAGACATGTGATTTTTTCCTATAGCTCATCATAACATGATGTATAAAGCATCAAATAAGAAATTCATCTAATAATTGTGACATAAATATATAATAAAATGTAAGATATTATCTTTTTTTTAATAACTAAATGTTAGATATTATCTAATTCTAGGATTTTTGGATAACTCATCTATAGTTCTAGCATTGTTGTTCTTTTCATTATTACATAGTATTTCCAAGACAGATAAACCTTTAGGCAAGGTAATAGCCCTATCATGGTCTTCATGCATCTATGATTTATTTGGCAAGCAAGAAAATTAAGGTTTTTGTTTCACTAATCCTTCTTCCATGTCTTGTAATATGTTCCTAGTCAAGGTTCTCTACAAAATAGACACCTATAAAAAAAAAATTAGAACCAATACAGGCATGTTTTTAGTAGAATACAAGTTAAATTTGACACAGATATAAAGCAAAGGAAAAAATAGGATAACTATTATGCTATAATTTTGGAGACATTACATGAACCCCTATGTCCGTAAGAAAGTTTTATATGACAAATATCATGCATTTTTGGCCAAATATAGAGTTTAAGACAACATTGCGGAGACAATATTGTCATGATTCTAGCGTACATGATTCCAATGAAAGAGAGAGTCTAATATTTATCATCAGCAAGTATTGATGACCATTATGGCCATATATTGAAGTTGGGGGTGCATGCACAAATTATCTTATGTGCATGCCATAAATTACATATTTCATCATGAACATGACTCAAGGTCTATGATCACCATAACACATCTAGTAATTAGTTTTTATTGGATATAAATTTTTTTGTCGTTACATACAATAACAATATATGCAATATTATTTAACAATTTCTAGGCATATCTAGATCAGAAATACTTAAAACATGAAGTGTAGGAGAACAAAATATAAAATAGAGTTAAGAACTCGAGACCAGATCTCATGATGAGCAACAATATGTAATACTTCAAGAAATCAACAACTCTCAATCCTAATAGATGAGCATCATTCTTCTAGTCAATTCGGTCATGCAGTTGTAGCAGAAGAACGTCGTTGATGACAGACAAGGTGCACTACTAGTGCAACCCAATGTTTGCAGGTACAAGCACCAAAAAGAGTGCATCTATGAGAGGAGGAAGGACGGACATGCTTCACACATGATAAGAATCTACACAAGGTGCTCATGGAGTAAGAGAAGAGTCAAGACGAGTTTTTGTGGTAAAGGTTTTCTCACACGTGAACGACCACAACTGTTGTTGAAAAGAAATATGATGCATTAAGGCCATGTATCTAAAACATGTCATGATTGATACATGCTATAACCCAATTCTCGTGTTGCAGGCTACACAATATCATTCATTTAGTTGGAGTCTTCAAGGATTAACTGGTAGCATTCCATCATAATATTTGACATCATTTGGAGACTAATCTTTTACAGACTTGCAGTCATAACACTAATAGGTTTCCCAAGGGTTAGACACATAGATAAGCATCAATGAAAATTCTCTGTGTCATATAATTCACTCGACAACTTGTCATTACCAAGTTGAATCCAACTTGTGAGATATTCACTCTTTTGGGTTTGGTTGCTATTGCCTATAAATCTAAGGGGGTTTCAGACTCATCTCCTACCTGTATTTCTTAACTAAGGCCAGTTTAAGACCTTTAGTCAAAGGATCAACTGTATTATCTTTGGTACCTAAGTAGTACACAACCAAGGTCATATTAGACACTAATTCTCTACAGAATTGAGTCTAACTAGGATGCGTCTATGTTGATTTTAATTTTACTTGGAACTCTTTATCTTACTAATGGTCGTAGCGCTATCGTTGGGAACTAAAATTGCATGAAGAGGCTTTTTTCCCAAAGGTAAACTGGACACAAGTCCTTGAAAATATTCAACTTCCAATCTAGTTTCATCTAAAGCACACAACTCAGCCTCAAAAGTAAACCAAGACAAAATGGTCTATTTCTTAGACCTCTAGGAAACAACACCTCCTCCCAACAGGAATACATATCCTAAGACACCATTACTCCCAAATTTCATGACAATCCAGCTTGCATCACTATATCCTTTGACTATAGAAGGATATTTTCCATAATGTAGCCCAAGTGAACAAGTTCCCTTGATGTACCTCAATACTCCGTCAAGAGCTACCCAATGGGTTTTGTCATGGCAACTAGTGTATCTACTTAACTTA
Organism: Alisma plantago-aquatica; assembly: GCA_963693085.1. Classification (NCBI taxonomy): domain Eukaryota; kingdom Viridiplantae; phylum Streptophyta; class Magnoliopsida; order Alismatales; family Alismataceae; genus Alisma; species Alisma plantago-aquatica. Next base: position 722,504,043 of record OY856409.1, read on the forward strand.
ATCATGCAAAGCACTTTTGGTCATGTGCAGTTCATAAAATATATCAAACTTCCAATAATTTGAGAGTATTGTAATTGAGACAGTGGAACTCTAGGATCATTTTTGAACAAGGCCTTAGATGAATTATATGGAGTCTTAACATGTTTACGTGATGTGTACTCAAACCTATTGAGTTTCTTCTCAACCATGACTATGAGAGATTTATATCATCAATGGACCTTATGATTTTAAGTGCTAATTACATCATTGACACCCATATCCTTCATATCAAACTTGCCACACAAGAATGTCTTAGTCTCATTTACTACTATAATATTATAAAAAAAGAGTAGGATGTCATCTATATATTAGATTAGCATAATGAGTCCATCATTGACAATTTGTAGTAAACAAACTTATAACAATCACTAGAAACAAAGTCAAATAATGATATCACAGAATCAAACTTCTCATTCCATTGCTTAGGGTCTTGTTTCCACCCATATAATGAATTCACCAATTTAAACCCTTTAGATTCATTCCCACAAATCACAAATCCCTTAGGTTGTTCAACATACATCTCCTCTTGAAGATTACTATGTAATAACATGGTCTTCATATCCATGTGATGGATACAAAGATTATCAATGGAAGCCAATGCTATAATTGTGGGGAAATTGCACACAAATATAGGCAGTGCAAAAAAAAATTGAAATGCCCGTTTTCCAAAATAGCAAGATCACGCCAACAATAGTGTATCTTGAAAGGAAAGGTTGTAAGGTTATACCTGGTCCTGGAGCAAGTCCAATGACATTACCCTTGTAGTAGCATCATGGTGCTTCTTCTTCTTCTTCTTCTTCCTGTTCAGGAAGAAACACTCTCCTTCAGTAGAAAAAACACTTGAACAGTCGTCTCCATTGGCGTCCTGGTGTAGCACCATGGAGAATGGTTGACAATGTCCTCCTAGCGACAGACAATGGCCTCCCACCTCTAGAATAGTCCACATGGACCATTGGGAAATCCACGTTGCGCTACCAGAGCCAAAAATAAGGAGTTGTCCCCTTCTGTCAATGTACTAGTCACCAACATGTTCTCCCACAACTGATCTCAGATATTCTCTTCCTTTCTATCCCTCCTTTTATCAGGTAGGACTTGCTCGGGCTCTATATTACTTACCACAACCAGAGAGGATAGTAATTGTTAGAGAAATTGATTCTCAATTGTGGTGTTGGGAAGCCCCAAGTACCCCTCTATTTATAGTAGAGGCTAGGGTCAGGGTTCCTAGTCTGTGTGGGAGTAAAAGGGTCCAGAATCATGAATCTTCTGGAATACACGAATGGTGAACTGGTCATTTCACATAGCAAAATGGTCCTCTCATGAGTGAACGAGTCATTTTGCTTAGTAAGATGGTCATTTTGTGCAGTTTCCTATTCACAATTGAATTTGCAATTCATTTCCAATGAATGTCCAATATTAATCCTTGTACTAATCAAATTGAACAAGTGAAAGGATTCAAATATTCTCATGATTCAGATAAATCACCAGAAGTTTTAGTTGGCTTGACCGAGATGATGGGTCCACTAGGTGAATCGGTCATCCCACCAACCTAAGGAGATCGTTTCACAAAGTGAGTTGATAGGTTGGTCAACTGAGCATGTAAAAATCAACTTGACACTCTAATCAATCAATTCAACACTTGAACTTGATAGCTCTGAGTCCAATCAATTGATCTATTATTTGATTGAATACCTAAACACCTTTATTAATCAAATTAAACATCATTCATGAATATACTCCTTTGATCCAAGTATATCCTATGTGTGTGACCCTATAGGTCTAGAATTACGTTGGTAGTGAACATCCACAACCAATTATGACATCATAAGCAAAGAGTGGTGCCTAGTCACACATCATTGCTACCCAAGTAATTCAGAAAGTTGGAGAACAACTTCAACCTACAATCTATGATTAGTGTTACCTTGATCGTATAGTTGCTTTATCTCTAATATTTATATTGAAATCGAGGCATGAATCATCATCCTCTCAATGTTCAATCCATGTTCCTTGAACTAGATCATACTATATGAGATGCACGTGATTACACATATCACATATTGAATCACATGAGTATGGCCGTACATTTCTCAATCTCGCTTATCAAAAATCCTTCAATATCAAACTCCTGTAGGAGGGACAATCCCATCTACCTCACTCACACTCAGAAGCGTATGCCATAGCTACCCAATTATCATCGTTATGGCAATCCTTATTTAGGGTTACATTTTATGATGCTAAAGTATACCGAGTAACATGTGATGAATGTAGTGACTTCAGGTTTAAGAACAACAATTACCTCTATCACTATGAGAGATGATTCTGACGACCATTCTATGGTCTCCATGTATCACTATCATGGTGGATCTATCAGATACACTGTTCGCTACCATGTAAACCTTTATGAGTGACTTGATATCACATATAATGACTAATGAGATTCTATCATCAGTCAACACACACACTCTAGTCTTATGTATTACTATTGTCTATTTTTCTTCCACAGTAATATCCTACTACGGACATAACAAGAATGTATGTACTCTTATCATACATATGATCTCATCGTTCACATACTTAAGTTGAAGACATATGTCATTGAGTAACATCATTCTTTAGACATATACTATGTATGTGTCATCAACTCATGACTGACACAAACATAATAGACATAATTACCTTTATTATTATCAAATCAACTATTAAATTCCACACTCCATTCATCATATGATTGGCTCTCTGGGCATACATACCAACAGACTTCCACTTGCACTTGGATCCAATCACCCGTGAATCTTATTCTAAGTGGTCTTGACATGTCCATCATGTTTATTCCATGCAAGAACTTTTATAATGGGTTTAGTAATGTTTTCTTCAAGTCAGTATTTCAAGTTTCACATCTCCTCACTGTGTGACCTTTCACATGAGATGGAAGTTTTGTAGTATGCTATTTGGGATTCCTTGCCTAGATAGTAGCTCCATTATTGTCATAAGTATTTCTACTGCGTCATCAATGGTTGGAACCTCACACAAGTTCACCCATAAGAACTTCTTGTTCCATATAGTATGCTCTGCTGTTCTCATAACACAAAGATACTTGACTTCTTTTGTAGATTTAAACAACTATCACTAGCTCAAAACCCTTTCCAACTTACAGTTCTTGTTTAAGGTCAAACATAGATATAGATTGTGATCATTAATTTTACTTGTCATTCAGAAGATTACATTAGTGTAACCCTTTATACCCAACTCTTCCTTATTACCATAACCAAGGAACCAATCCTTTTAGTGCTTCACAAGCACCTAAGGATGTTCTTTATGGTATTCCAATGACTCTCACTAGCATCTAACACATACCCTTTTGTCATGTCCAATATATACGAGATTGCTAGATAGGTATATATATCCTCTCATCATGTCCAATACATATGAGATGATTGGATTTCCTCTTGTCATGTCCAATACATATGAGATAACTGGATATCCTCTCATCATGTCCAATGCATATGAGATAATGACATAAGTACATAGCATTGCATTCAAGATAGATCCAACTGTGAATGCATATGACATCTATTCCATGTGTTCATGTTCTTCATAAGAAGTGGGACACTAGGCTCCTGAGAGACTAACTCCATGGAACATGGACACATTTTATCTCATTGAGTTTTGCATGCTGAACCCTATAACATCTTGTCAATGTATGTGCTCTTTCTTAGGTCAAGAACCTTTCAAGATCTTTCTCTATAGATCTCAATTCCTATCAAATAGGATGCTTCTCCTAAGCCCTTCATGGAGAAGGTACTTTTCTTGCTAGGTTTTAACATATGCAAGATAAGGACGTTATTCCCCATCATTATGTGGAATATAAATATTCTCCCACTAAATATGTTGTAATCATAGATTTCATTTTCATTTTGACTCAAGTGAAATTCTTTGACTGTCTTGTCAAATAGAAGGTTCTAGCTCTGAGATTCTTGCTTCAATCCATAGATTGACCATTGTAGCTTATAGAATTTATTTACATTATTATATTTATAAAACCTTTAGGTTGTGTCACATACACATCCTCTTAATCATTCCAATTAAGGAATGCAGTTTTAACATCCATATGCCAAATTTCACGGTCATACTAAGCTACAATTACAAGCATGGTCTAGATATATTCAACCATGGTAACTGGTGAAAGACTTCATCATGTTAAATACCTTATACTTGCTTGAATTCTATGCAACCAATCTAATCTTCCATGTTGATCTTTTCTCAAAGACACAATGCACCCTATGGGTTTTACCCCTTCAGTTGGATCCACCAAGGTCATACCTTTTTGGTTTACATGGAGTCCATCTTTGATCTTATGGCCTCAGCCATTTCTCAAGTTTTGGTCCCTCAATAGTTTCTAGGTAGGTGATTGACCTCATCTCTATGATCAACTCACTGCCTTCTTGAGTTATAAGATATCATAATCTTTCAAACTCAAGGTGTGTTCTACTAGAACTATAAGGTTTTGTGTTACATAAGGAACTTGAGATTCCACAAAAACTTGTGATTCTCATCATTCCCAGTGTACCTCTTTTAGGTTCAATGGTTTCTTATTTGTCTTGAACATTTCGAGTTCTACTTTTACTCCCACTGATTCCTTTAGAACTAAGTTCCTCTCCAAGAATACAACCATCCAAACCAACAAACACTTTATTGTCAGATTGGGATAAGAGTAGTATTTAACAAAATAACATTTATGTGATTTTGTAGAAAAACCTTTTAAGAAACAATTTTCTTATATAGGCATTCATCCCTAATCACTATTAAAGACACATCGGGACACCTCCCAAGCCATATCTCATATGGTGTCTTTGAACCATTTTTAATGGTACATTGTTTTAGTGTAAAGCATATGCCCAAAAGAAATTGGAATATTAGCTAGATTTTATTGACAATCTCACCATGACTTAATAGGGTGTGGTATCTTCTTTCTGACACATCTTTATGTTTATGGTGGAGTTCATTGTGACAAACTATCATGGTCTCTCTAGAAGGTCGTCAAACTCTTGGTTTAAAATATTTCAACATCGATCACATCGATGTATCTTAATACTTTTACCAAGTTAGTTGGGTACTTCAATCACAATATCCTTGAACACTTCAAGAGATTCATACTTGTATTTCATTAAATAAAAATATCATATCTACTGATAACATTAGTAAATATATAATGAGGTACTTGCAATGACCTTTATCATTTATTCTAAAATGTCTATATACATCAATTTATATGAGCCTAATACAATAGTCACTCTCCCACTACATCTAGTGAAGATGTTTTGTCATATTTCCCAACAAATAATATATGCATGTCTCTATTAGTAAAATAACAAAAAGAGTCTAGACAACCATCACATAGATTCTAGAAATACATTTCTTATTTGTGTGCTCTAGATGACAATGCTATAGATGTTCAATGTTTGAGTTATCAAGTCATTCAATATATCTATCATACACATTTGTCTTTACAACTATCAAGTATAGTTTGTGAGACATAGGGCATTGCCATAAAAGACCATATCTTCTAAAATGAAACATAATGTTTTTGTCACACAAGACATATGATATTTTTATCAATGTCACATACATAATAGCAATTCACTAATTCTATTATGTGCCCATGAATGACAACTTCCAACTGTATAGGCAACAACCCTTACTCCATACATTTCAGACTTACTTAATATTAGGTCCTAAAGTAGAGATCTCTATCGCCATCTTCTTCCTGAGATCCTCTTATAAAGAGGATAGTTCTTTTCCAATGTCCAGACATGTGACAATGGTGACACTTTCTTTCCTTAATACATTAAGTGAAAAGGACGGATTTCTTTTACACTTACCATTCTTCAAAACTTGAGTGTAGAAGACTTGGAATTTATCTTAGTCTTAGAACACTTTTTGGCCTTACCTTTTCCCTTGGACTCACTTCCACTGATCACCATCACAGATTTGTCCTACTTCCATTCTTTGGCATCAACATGCCAAACATTTGATAACCTAACTATATAATTCATGCAACAAATTGTAGAATAATATCCATTGTTAATTCTTTACCTAAGAGAAATCTCATTCACTCCACATACCCAATCATATTGAGAACATGAGGCTCTAGTGGACCTCCCTTTGTATGCTTGGAGTCAAATAGCACTTTGAAGACATATTATACCTTATTTACTTTACATGATTCTTAAGATGTGTTACCATCTCGAGAATGTACATGTTTTAATGTTGTTCATGCAACTCATAGTTCATACAACATAGAATTAGGTATTCAAATGTCTATGACTTCATTGGCATGCTTCCAGTAAGGGTTCATTTCTGCCTTAGGCACGTTTGGAGTGGGTTTCTCTAGCATTGATCTTTCAAAGCCATAGATTTTTCACTTTTTCTCATTAATGAGAACATTTCTCAAAGTCCTTAACCAGTTGTGGAACTTTATCTCATTTTGTCCTTCCAAAGGACTTATCAAAATATGAATGTGTTTGTGGTTGACATTAGTATCTACAAAGAAATATTGCAACTTTTTCATAACATTTTTAATTTAGTCCCACTATTTTGTTCAAATTGATAACCCTCATGTATCAATTCAAAAGATTACAACATACAATATTCTAGTTAGCCAAGATCCAAAATAATTCAACTATCACCCAACCAATATGCCATCATCTATAGTCAATTATTAAGGTATGCAACATTTTTCAATTGCATCATATGTAATTCTTGGATAGATGATATGCACAACTCTTTTTCATTGTCATTTACATGCCTCTGATGCCTAATCCTATTAGGACAACACTGTTAAGATTGACCCAAAAGTCAACACGATAGAACATGCACCCTACTTTAGAAGAACCTACATGTCTACCATCACACTTCCACGAGATAGACGACACACCATGCTATTGTGTAACCTATGCTTGGTCGATTAAGGTTTTCATGTGTGCTTCTTATGGAAACATCTAAGATTATTATTTATATTGAGGCATTTTATATATAAATACATATGCATATCCAATTACCACATACTTATAGTATGTATCATATAAATGCTCTAATCACAAATGAGAGCATACAATAATAAACATACAAGAGATGGTGAAGATCCTTGCTTGTACCAATCTGGACTGATCGGTCCAACTCTTAAATGGATCAGCTTGCCTCTTAGTAACTCAATTGGTCTTGTGAAGTGGTCATCTGGTTCTTATGTCCAAGAAGCTTCTAGTCACCTCCAACTGATCAGTCAGGCCACCAGTCGATCAGTTCATCCTCTAGTTGTCTGGCCTCCTCGGTCCTCCAATCGATCAGGTCGTCTCATGAGCCGATCATTTTGCCTTTGTATAGATCGTCATATCACATCGAAACATAAATTAAAACTAACATATTTCTTATTAAATTTTAGAAGTGAAACATCAAATTATATTTGGGGGGAAATAGGAAGAAGAGCATTAATTTATATTTGGAAGGAAGAGAGAGGCTCGGTACGCAGACTGAGTAACAATAAGAATAAATAACCACAATCAGGCACACACATATCTAGGGTTATTGGCCAAAACCATGCTTAACAACCACCATTAAAACTAATTTTAGGATGACACATTTGAGTTATATATATATATATGTATGTATACATACATATACATACATACATACATACATACATACATACATACATACATACATACATACATACATACATATATATATGTTTGTGGAGTTGTATGTGGATTTTAGTTGGATATGGACATTAATAATTTTAATATTCACATCATATGAAATAAAATAATGAAAACTAAATCCAATCATATCGATTTAAATCCCAGATATACTGTAAATTGACAAGACTCTGATATCATTGTAGGGAATTGGGCACATATATAGGTAGAGAAAACAAAAAGATTTTAAATGCCCATTTCCCAAAATAGAAAGATCACGTCAACAACAATGTATCTAGGAAGGAAACATTGTAAGGTTATACATGGTCCTGGGGCAAGTCCAATGACATTACCCTTGCAATAGCATCATACTTCTTCTTCTTCAGGCAACAACACGATCCTACAGCAGCAACAACAACACCTGAACAATCATCTCCACCAGCCTCTTGGTGTAGCACCACAGATACCGGTTGATGATGTCATCCTACAGATAGACCACAACCTCCCGACTCTAGAGAAGTACACACAAACTACTAAGAACTCCATCATGAGCTATTAGAGCCAATATGAAGGAGTTGTCCCCTTCTGTCGACGTACTAGTCACTAACATGCTCTTCCACAACTGATTTTAATTGTTCTCTCTCTCCCTATCCCTCCCTTTATCGGGTAGGACTTGCTCTGATTCTCTATTAGTTACCAAAACTAGAGAGGACTACAATTGTCAAAGCAACTAATTCTCAATTGTGTATGTTGGGAAGCCCTCAATATCCCTCTATTTATAGTAGAGGTCAGGGTTCCCAGTTTGTGTGGGAGTAGAAGGGTCCAAAATCATGAATCTTCTGGAACCTACAAATGATGAACTGGTCATTTCTCATAGAAAACCAGACATCTCATGAGCAAACTAGTTGTTTAGTTTAGCAAGACAATCATTTCACATAGTTTTCAGTTCCCAATTGAATTCACAATTCGTTTCCAATTAATGTCCAACATTAATACTTGTACCAATAGAATTGAACAAGTGAAATGATTCAACTATTCTAATGATTTGAGAAAATCACTAGAAGCTTCAGTTGGCTTGACCGAGCTGATCGGTTCACTAGGTGAACCGATCATCGAACCAACCTGAGCTGATCGGTTCACCTAGTGAGTCGATTGGTTGGTGTCTTGAGTCATGCAGAAATCAGCCAATTCAGTTTTTCAATCAACCTGACGCTCCAATCAACCAGTTCAACACTTAAACTTGATAGTTTTCAGTCCACTCAATTTATCCAACATTTAATTGAATGCCCAAATACCTTTAGTAATCAAATTGAACATCATTCATGAATATACTCCTTTAATCCAAGTGTATTCTATGTGTGTGACCCTATTGGTCCATAATTATGTTGCCAGTGAATGTCCATAACCAACTATGACATCACAAGCAAAGAGTGGTGCCTAGTCACAAATCATTGCTACCCAAGTAATTCAAAAAGTTGGATAACAACTTCAACCAATAATCCGTAATTAGTATTACCGTGATCGTATACTTCCTTTGTCTCTGATATCCAAATTGAACTTGAGGCATGGAATCATCATCCTCTCAACATTCAATCCATGTTACTTGAACTAGATTAGACTGTATGAGATGTATGTGAGTTCACATATCACATATTGAATCACAAGAGTACGGTCGTACATTTCTCAATCTTGCTTGTCAAGAGGCCCTGGATATCATACTCTTGTAGGAGGGATAAATCCCATCAACATCACTCACACTCACTCCCCATGTGTCACAACTATCCAATCATCATTGTATGGCAATCCTTATTCAGGGTTATGTTTGATGATGTCAAAGTATACCAAAATACATGTGATGAATGTAGTGACTTTAGGTCCAAGAACCATAATCACCACTATCACTATGAGAGATGATTCTGACTACCATTCCATGGTCTCCATGTATCACTCTCATGTTGGGTCTATCGAATACACTGTTTTCTACCATGTACCTATGTGAGTGACTTATATAGCATATCATCACTAATGAGACTCTATCATCAATAAACACACACTCTAGTCTTATGTATTATTGTTGCCTATTTTGCTTCCACAGTTATATCTAACTAGGGACATAACAAGAATGTGTGTACTCTTATCATACATATGATCTCATCATTTAGGTCCTTAACATGAAGACATATGTCATCAACTAACATTATTCTTTAGACATATACTATGTATGTTTCATCCTCTCATGATTGGGACAAACATAGTAGATAAAATTACCTTTATTATTATTAACTCAATTATCATTTGACACACTCCAATCACCAATAATAAATACTCGAGTTGTGATCATACGTGAAATATGAGAATTGGTATCAAAATAATCTATTCCTTCCCTTAGTATAACCTTAGTGAATAATATATCTTTATACTTATATATTGTCCCATAAGAAATATGTTTCTGTTGGCATGTATGCCCTGAGAGCCAATCATGGGATGATTGGTGGGATACATTAAGATTGATTTGATAAACATCAAAGGCAAGCTTCCAATTCTTTCTGGTTCAGTCATATGAGATAATGATAGAATAGATTGAATGTCTAGAGAATGACAGTACTCAATGACGTATGATTTCAGGTTCAGGACCTGAACGATGAGAACAGATGGATGATAAGAGTTTGTACATTCTTATTATGTCCCTAGTCAGATGTCATTGTGGAAGGTAGATAGACAACAATGACACACAAGACTAGATTGTGGTGTTGGTTGATGACAGAATCTCATTAGTCATGATATGGAGATATCAAACCAAACACATAGGAACTTGTTAGAGAACAAGTTTATCGGACATACCCATAGTGAGTTTTAACACATGGAACCATGACATGGTAGTCATAGTCAGTTCTCACAATGATGGTGGTGAGTGTGATTCTTTGACCTGAAATCACTACACTCAACACATGTCGTTGGGTACACTTTGACATCATCAAATGCAGTCCTGAAACATGGGTTGTTATAAAGGTGATGATTGGGTGGCTTTTACACATGGGGCTTTTGAGGGGTGAGTGATAGATATGGGATTTGTCCCTCCTGAGGGAGTTTGATATCCATGGCCACTTGATGAGTAGGATTGGGATAGGCGTGCGCACACATGTGTGAATCAATATGTGAAATTGATGTCATACATATCTCCTCCAATCTACTCTGAGATTAAGAAAGTGAATGAACGTTGACAGGATGACTGTTCCATGGCCTGAGTTCATTCAGGATATCAGTGATAAAGGAATTATACATTCGCTGTAACACCATTCAAAGATTGTAGGATTGAAAGTTGTTCTCCAATTTTCTATTTCACTTGGGTAGCACTGATGTGGGACTAGGCACCGCTCTTTGCTTGTGAAGTCATAAGTGTTATGGACTTTCACTACCAATGTGAAATGGACCTGCAGGGTCACACACATAGGATTTAACCTGGAAGAGGAGTTTATCCACAAATGACGTTTAGATTGATTAATAAAGGAGTTTAGTAGTTCAATTAAATACTCAATCAATTGATTAGCTCAATATCATAGTGTTCAAGGAGTTGGACCGATTGATTGGAGTATCAGATTGATTGAAACTGCAATTGACTGATTTTGCACAGTCTGCACTTCCAACCAATCGGCTCATGTGATGAACTGATTGGCTCAGGTTGGGGAACCGATCAGCTCATGTGATGAACTGATCGACTCAAGATAGGCTGAGACGACCGATTCAAGAGTTGAACCGATCGGCTCAATTGGTCTGACCGAGATCATTTGGAAAGTTAGAAGACTATTTTGCAAATATAGTTTGTTTCACTTGTACAAATTCGATTTGGACAAGGATTAATATTTGATTAATTGAAAAAAAATATGAAATTCAATTTGAGTTGGACCAGGACCACGAACTGATCGGTTGGGAAGTGAACCAATCGACTCAGGTTCTCCAACCGATCGTTTCAGGTGTGAAACGATCGGTTCAGGTCCCCAACCGACTGTTTCATGCTTGAAACGATTGATTCAGGTGGCATAGTTGGTTGTTTTGTGGAAAATCTCAAACCCTTCTACTCCTACTTTTGAGAAGTACTAGTTCTATGGAAATAAGGAAGTGTTCAATGTAAAGAGTTACACTAATGCAAACTTCTGAAAAGGACATAAAATTAATCACAATATATATATGAGATATATATAAAAGTAAATGTTTGTTAATGGAAATGTTCCAATAAAGCCGTTTTAAAAAGGAAATGCCGAGTATCCGTTTGTTAGAGAACAACAGTGGATACTATATGGATCTAGGAGTTCATAGAGATGAACTTATAGATATTCTGGTCATTGATGACAAGTTAGGAATACTTAGTCATGCAATGTGGCTAAAGGTTAGCAAAGGAATATAATATCACATATTACGACAACTCCATCTCATATGTATGACGTACAACGAAGAGATGAGAGACATGTAGTTAATACCGATTTTGGCAAGGTGTTGCCATAACTCATTGAGTAAGCACTAGAGAATAGTAACATGTGAGACATGTTTGAAGATCACTATGAATAAGATTCAAGGGTGATTGGCTCACAGTGCAAGTGTGAGTCTGTTGGTATGTATGCCCTGAGAGACAATCATTGGATGATTGATGGGATACATTAAGATTGATTTGATAAACATCAAAGGCAAGCTTCCAATTCTTTCTGGTTCAGTCATATGAGATAATGATAGAATAGATTGAATGTCTAGAGAATGACAGTACTCAATGACGTATGCTTTCAGGTTCAGGACCTGAACGATGAGATCATACGGATGATAAGAGTTTGTACATTCTTATTATGTCCCTAGTCGGATATCATTATGGAAGGTAGATAGACAAAAATGACACACAAGACTAGATTGTGGTGTTGATTTATGACAGAATCTCATTAGTCATGATATGGAGATATCAAACCAAGCATATAGATACTTGTTAGAGAAAAAGTTTACCAGACAGACCCACCGTGAGTTTGACACATGGAACAATGACATGGTAGTCACAGTTAGTTCTCATAGTGATGGTGGTGAGTGTGATTCTTTGACCTAAAATCACTACACTCAACACATGTCGTTGGGTACACTTTGACATCATCAAACGCAGTCCTGAAACATGGGTTGTTATAAAGGTGATGATTGGGTGGCTTTGACACATGGGGCTTTTTATGGGTGAGTGATAGATATGGGATTTGTCCCTTCTGAGGGAGTTTGATATCCATGGCCACTTGATGAGTAGGATTGAGATAGGCGTGCACACACATGTGTGAATCAGTATGTGATATTGATGTCATACATATCTCCTCCAATCTACTCTGAGATCAAGAAAGTGAATGAACGTTGACAGGATGACTATTCCATGCCTTGAGTTCATTCGGGATATCAGTGACAAAGGAATTATACATTCGATGTAACACCATTCACGGATTGTAGGATTGAAAGTTGTTCTCCAACTTTCTATTTCACTTGGGTAGCACTGATGTGTGACTAGGCACCACTCTTTGCTTGTGAAGTCATAAGTGTTATGGACTTTCACTACCAACGTGAAATGGACCTGCATGGTCACACACATAGGATTTAACCTAGAAGAGGAGTTTATCAACAAATGACGTTTAGATTGATTACTAAAGGAGTTTAGTAGTTCAATTAAACACTCAATCAATTGATAGCTCAATATCATAGTGTTCAAGGAGTTGGACTGATTGATTGGAGTATCAGATTGATTGAAACTACAATTGACTGATTTTGCACAGTCTCCACTTCCAACCGATCGGCTCATGTGATGAACCGATCGACTCAGGTTGGTGAACCGATCGGCGCATGTGATGAACCAATCGACTCAGGTTGGTGAACCGATCGGCTCATGTGATGAACCGATCGACTCAAGACTTGCTGAGACGACCAGTTCAAGGGTTGAACCAATCAACCCAACTGGTCTGACCAAGATCGTTTGGAAAGTTAGAAGACTATTTTGCAAATACAGTTTGTTTCACTTGTACAAATTCGATTTGGACAATGATTAATATTTGATTAATCAGAAACAAATATGAAAGTCAATTTGAGTTGGACCAGGACCACAAACTGATCGGTTGGGACGTGAACTAATCGGCTCAGGTGCTCCAACCGATCGTTTCAGGTGTGAAATGATCGATTTAGGTCCCCAACCGACCGTTTCATGCTTGAAACGATCGGTTCAGGTGGCACAGTTGGTTGTTTTGTGGAAAATCTCGAACCCTTCTACTCCTACTTTAATCCCTCATTTCCCGGGGTAGAGAACCCTGTCCCATGATCCTCCTATATATAGGGGTATTGGGGGCTTCTCAAGAACAACAACTCAGAACACCAGTTGCTCTGCAAAGTTGTCGTTCTCTCTGGTTGTGGTAACCGAGAGAGAGCCCGAGCAAGTGCTACCCGATAAGGGAGGCACAACAAAGGAAAGACAACTATAGAAAACAACTGGTTGCAGGAGAGTGTGTCGGTGACTAGTACACCGACAACAGGGTGTGACTCCTTCTGATTCCTTATGGGACAAGGAGATCAGAGTTCTACGTGGTCTGTGTGGACTACTTCACAGGCGGGAGACTTCTGGCGCTCAGAGGACAGCTGTCAATCCCGACAGTCCCGGTGAGACTAGGAGCTGCACATACACCGTCCAAGACCAAAGGTGAAGACCACACAAGGCGCGAGGTAATGTCGCCGAGCAAGCCTCGAGACAAAGTATGCCTCTACAAACCATCCTTCCTATTGTATAGACGTTGACGCGATTCCTTTATTCTGGGTTTGGGAGAAGAAAATTTTTGTTTCTGCTTCCTTCTCTGTCTCCTCTAAAACCCAACAGTTTCTCATTGTAAATATATTTACATCCAACTACAGGACAATCAAGAGGTAAACCCACTAATTTCCAAGTTTCATTTGAGAAAATTGATTGGATTTTAAGGTTAACTTCTTTCCAAAACTTAGTTTCTGGAGGATCCATATCTTGTTTGGAAGATATAAGATCATAATCAATATTGTAAGTGAGAAAATCACTTCTAAAATCCTCTGATGTCCTAGGTTGTTTACTTCTCCTTGGTTCAATCATTTCTTCAAAATCATCAGATTTAGAAATAGTTTGTTCTGAGTCATCCCCCACATTTTTCATCCTTTCTACATGCTCAGAAATGGAACATGTGGTGAATAAAACCTCTTGGGGCACTTCTTTGGGTAGACTAGATTTCATGAGAAATACATCCTCAAAGACTGTATAATCACATAGTTCCACAATTATATTGACATCAATACCTGAGATTTCAGAATTTAAATCAAGAATCTTTACGCATAACTTATCTCCACATAACCCAAGAAGATGGCATCAACTGTTTTGGTCCCAATTTCTTCCTGTTGCATTCAGGCACAAGTACCTTAGTAAGGCACCCCCACATTCAAAGATATTTGAGACTCAATTTTTTCCCTATCCTTGTTTCAAACATACTACTTTCTTTATGTTTATGTAGAAATCTATTTAGAATGTGGCAATCCATATTCAAATCCCCTACATAAAATTTGGCAGTCCTGAGGTTTGGAAGTAATGTATTAACCATATATATTAGGGTTCCATTTGTATGCTCTTCAATCCCATTGGATTGTGATGACCAAGGAGTTATAACCTTATGAAATACACCATAGAATTGATAAAATTTTCCAAACAAGTTTGAGGTACACTCTCCTCCCCTATCAGACCTTATTCGTTTAAGTACTTTACTAGACTAAGTTTCAACTTCTTTCTTATTAAAGTTTTTAAAATTTTCTAATCCTCATTTTTACTATTAATTAAATAGACATAACAATATATACTTCCATTGTCAATAAAAGTTATGAAATAATGTTTTTGATTCCTAGTAACAATCCCATTAAACTAGCAGATATTAGTGTGCACTAAATCAAGGATTTCTAAATTCATATTCTTAGAATAAAAAGGCTTTCTAGACAGTTTATCTTGGATGCAAATTTCACACCTACTAACATTAATGTTGCATTTGGAAAATACATCTGGATTCATCATTTGTTTCAGTGAGCCAGACTTACCATGTCCCAAATGACTATGCCATATGTCAAAAGATATAAGATTTATATAAACATAACTATTTGAACTTTATAATTGAATTTGATACATGTTCAACAAGAATCTTAAATAGGTTATCCATGTCACATAAATGCCCCTTGATAAAAAATAAAAAGTCATGAAGATGTATATTTATTACCTCATTATATTTGCAGTCTAATCTAAAACAATCCCTAATAAAAGTTGCACCACTAAGGATATTGTATCGAATAAATGGAACATTTTCTAATTCTATATAAAGTTTCAGAACCTTCTCCAAAGGAAACTTATCCAATCATCCTTCACCTTTGACTTCTATAGATATGAAATCGTTCAAAATCCCAAATTGATCTCTTGAGGCATGGTAAGAGATAAATAATGACTTGTCACTACAAACTTGTACATTATCCCTAGTGTCAATTATACAATAAAGAGGTTAAAAAATTGAAGTATTTGGCGTTTATAGATACATACCAACCATTGAAGTTCAAGGATGTTGTTATCATGTTGACTATAACCTGCTTAGTTGTAGATGCAGTAGCTTATTTTGCATTTTTTGAAGGGTAGTCCTTGTTCCAGTGACCAACCTATCCACATGTCCAATAAAGTTTGTTCTTTGATTTCTTCTGGATTGTTGCCTTAGGTTTATGTATATTCTTTGATTTCTTATCTTTACTTTTAGTAACAATATAATTGATAGTACGATTTACATCAGTAAGTAACTTGCCATTCTTTCCTTTTAAGTGCTCTTCTTACATGTTAATGTAAATCATGAGATTGTTCATTGACATGTCTCTTTTGCGAAGCTTAAGACTCATCCCAAATGACTCCAAGATTTAGGAAATTTATCTATGATATATATAACAACAAACTTATCAAGCAACTTCATGCTTGCATCTTCGAGCTGTGACACATGAGTCAAAATTTAGGAGTTTGGTCTGAAATGTGTTTATCCTCTATCATCTTAAACTTTGAAAATTTGGAAACACAATACTTTTCAACAATATGATTTTCCATATTATATTTCTTTTCTAACAGCCCATAAAAATTTGAAAGAAGTAACAGACGACTTAGAGTACAAATCATACAATGTTTTTTGTAAAACTACTAAAATTAACAATGAACACATTTTATCAACCTGCTTCCAATTTACGACTAAATTACTATTATTTCATCTGGTTTGGATTCATTCTCTTCTAAAACGGATCATTGTCCATCATATTCAGCCAAGTTTACATTTTACTTTCCCAACAGGAAAACTTAATACCTATAAAATTTTCAAGCATGTTGGATGTGTCAATTTTCATACCAATATTATGGTCGGCCATTGTTAACTAATGACAAAAGGTTGATTTCTTTAAGATTGTTGGATATAAATTTTTATGTTGTTACATACAACAAGAACAATTCCTAGACCCTAAACCCTAAACCCTAAACCCTAAACCCTAAACCCTAAACCCTAAACCCTAAACCCTAAACCCTAATTGAAAATTTCCAACCAGATTTAAATAAGAAATACCTTGAACAAACATAACAGAAAGCTATAAAATAACATAGAGTTACAAACTCCAGAGCACATCATCCATTGAGCAAGATGACATAATACTTAAAATAAAACAACAACTTATGGTCCTCCTAGATGAGTAGTGTTCTTCTAGTCAATCTGGTCACAACTTGTAGCAAAAGAATGGCATTGATGAGGGATAAGGTACGCTACCAATGCAGCCTAGCACTGGTAGGTACCACCATCCAAAAAATGCATGTATGAGAGAAGGAAGGATGGACATGCTTCACATAGAAGAAGAATCTCCATGAGACACTCTTAGAGTGATGATAGAGGCAAGACAAGTTTCTAGGGTAAGGGTTTTCTCACACCTGAATGGCGACGTCTGTTGTTCATATCTTATTTTTGTGTTGTGTTTTTATCCCAAATGATCAAAGACTTATTTATAATCCTCTAAAAATCCCAAACCCTATTCCCAGTAAGACAAGATCACATGATCACTCTTGTACACATAAAAGAAAAATGAGAAATATTTTTCCAATTAATAAGGAAAATAAGAAATCCATTTCTAATTAAGAAGGAAAATGTTTTTTTCTAATTGAAAAAGAAACAAAGAGTCCCTTTCCAATTAAGAAAGAAAACAGTGAGTCACTTTCCAATTAAGAAGGAAAAAGTTTCTTTTTTAATTAAAAAGGACAAAAGAAATCCATTTTCAAATCAGAAAGTATATAAATTAAACAATCAATTGATTAATGAACCATTTATCTTTTTGTGCAAAAAAGGAGATGGAAAATAGAAGATGATATCTATTCTTAGTTTGAACGAAAGAATAAATAACATTTTCCTCTATCCACCTTATGTAGTGGATGCACACATATTGGAATTAACTCATATAGACAAATGACATACAACCATTATATCCAGCAGTTTTAACCATAAATATAACATCTAATGAGGATTCTATGCTCATAAATAGATCTTGCAGTCTCAACTATGGTTTTTCATAATGAACCTATTGTTTCATGTTCTTCTTCATCGTGGCCATTGTCATTGCCATCATCATCATGAATTTATCAACATGGTATTCTCTTCTCTATAGTTTAATGAGGTTTTCATGTGTGTTAGTGGAGGTAACTCGTTGGGATTTTTCTGCATCATTTTAAACCTTTGTTTTCTTATGGGTTTCTAAATTGTTAATTGGTTATTTTGTCGTCTCCATTCTCATGTTGTGAAACAGCAATATTTTCTTGAGGGTTCTTAAATTTTATAGTTGGGGCCGTTGTACCAGCCTTTCCCATCTTTAATTCAATTATGTGACGTACAAGTTAAAACGATCACCCTTCACCGGAAACCTCTCTCGTTTTGAGAGTTTTTGAAGCAAAACACTGACATTAAAAGGTAGCAACTGCCCATCTGTTTACTTTACTGCCGTCGTTTACTAGTCAACTTGCGGTAGAACTGAATGGACATCCCTTGACGTTCCAGCAAGCTGAATGCATATACTTCGAATGTAACATGCTTGCATGTTGCGGCCGGGCTTCTCCCAACCCCTATAGTTAAGTATCTTCCGTTGCTGTCGCTTGCGTGTGAAGCTAAGCTTATGTATGCTCTCGATGTCCCTAACAGCGCCTAGAGATGCCATCTGGCACCTCTCTCTGGTCACCAGGTCGCCAAAATCATTAATTTAAGAATCCCTCCGGGGTGAATCTGAATCTATGAAGTTCCCATCACGAAAAGTAGTGTACCGCACGAGTCGAGCAAGCAGCGAACTGGGGAAGCATTTATCTGCTTCTCATCTGCAGCGCAGCGGCCTACAGCCCAGCCCGTCTTATAGACAAGTTAGCCACTCTGGTCTTGACCATTGTCAACGTCGTCATGCACCGAACGGAATCCAAAAGAATGCCGCGCAAGGCTGGACAAACACGACTCGGTAGATTAGTCGCCATGCGGTGGACTTTCGGTTGGGGAAGAAAACCAAGAATGATAGTATAGGTGGCCTGAGAACAAATCAGAAGTCAGCAATTATTATGAAAACGGGTTTGATGCCCATGCAACGATCAAGATTTCAAGCTAACCTCTTTGCGTCACGCTTTCATTTCATGCACACCAAACGGTATGCTGTGATCGACATTATCATAAAAATTAGTTAATCACGTTGTCCGTACAGGGGAAACATTATTAAATGTACATGCTATCGTCATCACTGCATCATCAACTAGTAAACCTACATATAACCATTTTCTCAGTTCCCGGTTGGAGAGGATTCCTACATTTAGTGTTCAACTATTAATTTGGATCAAGTAGGAAATATTTCTGGTTTATCAGTAGATTATGATGCACATCAGCCACATAAATAGATGACACACGTTTATAATTATGAAAGTGACGTAAGCTTCAAAATATAACCCATAATGTATATTGAAGATATAAATGTGATCATCTACTTTGGGATATGAGAGTCCAAGAAAGATTTGGGAGTTTATGACTTTTGATACAAATGTCAATGTAGGACGACATTGTTGAATCATAAAAAGGAATGGGAAGGGGCACACAAGAGGATGGAAAAAGTTATTTCCCCCTTTCAAATGCATACTTAACATTACCCTTGAGTGATCATAAGCACTGCTTATCAACATCACTTGCAGCACGTAGAATGCCATATTTGTAGTCATATATGATTCACGAGTTTGTACGATGACATGTATCTCGAAATATTGAGGAGAAAAAGCTACATGAAAACAAGGAGGGATGTAATTTAAATTAAATTTTGGAATTGGAGATATTGAACAAGGAAGTTAACGATGAAGACAAGAGTTTTGAGTGAAGGGAGGTCTATCATTACAAGATTTAAAGTATTGGATAAAATTATCTTATAAGTGATCCCGAGCTATCCATAAAAGATTGCATTTTCCTTCTAGGGAGTTAAGCACCAAGTCTTTGAGCTGGAATATCATTTAGATAAAAAGCCTACATTTATGTTTTCACATGATGAATATCAGTGAAGCAAATACACATGAGTATTATGATGTAGGGTTTGCCATTTTTCCTAGAAGGCTAGCATTACCATAATCATGTGATCTTAGCAATATAGCATAAACACAAAGCCAATGCCATCGGATAGGCTTGGCGATAACAAGGAAATGTGACACCCTATCCATAACTTGTGTGCTTAAGATTTGAGCATGCCAAGAGAGATGTTCATAAGATTGATAGAGGTAACCATTGCATCAATATCTCTCTACAATCACTTGAAGAAAAAATGAGTCACTATTGAGGAGATATATTATGATGTCATGTAGCCAAGTCATGACACGGATGAAAAGAGGGTACATGTGAACATTACAACATCCAAGTATTTGAGACTTTAGATAAAATAATGTATAAATGAATGTTTGGATTGTTATATCAACATGTTAAAGCTTCTATTAGGGGATCCATCTAAATGTAAAATATGGTCAACCATGCTTTCCATGGAGCAATATTAGGTGTGGACATATGGATATTATTGTTCTATGGTGTGACTTATCAATCTTGAAAAATCGGTAGTTCCATGGTCCCCAAACAAGATGATACATGACGAGTGAAAATGTTGATGTAACACTTGGATCCACTGCCCAAGGCTCTAATAGAGTTTCAGGAATGACGACTGGCCCCACAAACCACCACTAGCCTTAACTACGTACTTTTTCTACACTCACGCGAAAGCTAGGATACCCATCCCAGTCTTACTCGAAGCTGAGCATGCTTAACTAAGGAGTTCTTTAGTGATGAGCTCCCTGAAAAGGAGGTGCACCTTGGTGATTTGGGTAGTCTAATCATTCCTTATTAGATCATTTCATCTAAGGCCTCAAGACCTCAGATGTTACAATCTCCCCTACTTAAAATCTTGATATCCTCGTCAAGGATCAACTATAAGACCTCATAATATTGCCCCATTTCAATACAGGCCCAGAATGACCCAAGGACACCCAACTCTTGATCATGGAATACCAATGCAAGGGTGGCTACATCACCATGGACATCCATTTCCAACTTGCCTAGATCGCATGACTCAAGACTAGCATGCCACATGTCCATGTCGACCCCACCTATTGGAGAGGCTATGGCTCTGATACCATTTGTAATGCCTGGGCCCACTGCCCATGGATTTTGTAAAGTTTTAGGAATGACGGTTGGCCCCACAAACCATCACTAGCCTTAACTGCACGCTTTGTCCTCACTCACGCATAATCCAGGGTCAACTTCCTAACTGGTCGCCCATCCTAGTACGACTCCAAGCCGAGCATGCTTAACTATGGAGTTCTTTAGAGATGGGCTCCTTGAAAAGGAGGTACACCTTGGTGATATGGGTAGTCCAATCATTCCTTTTAAGATCATTATATCCGAGGCCTCAAATTGTGGGATGTTACAATCTCCCCCACTTAGAATCTTGACGTCCTCGCTAAGGGTCAACTATATGGCCTCATAATCTCTTCCCCATTTCAGTACAGACCCATAATGACCCATGGACACCCAGCTCCAATCTATGACTACCAATGCAAGGGTGGCTCCATCTTGTCTCAGAGGATAGCCTTTTCCAACTTGTCTGGACCGCACGACTTAAGACTGATATGCCACATGCCCATGTGGGCCCCACCTACTAGAGGGGTTATGGTTCTAATACCATTTCTAACACCCAGGCCCACTACCCAAGGCTCTAGTAGAGTTTTAAAAATGATGATTGGCCCCACAGACCACCACTAGCCTTAACTGTGTGCTTTGTCCACACTCACGTGCAAGCTAGGATAAACTTCACTATTGGTCATCCGTCCCAGTACTCCTCCAAGCTGAGCACACTTAACTATGGATTTCTTTAGTGATGGGATCCCTAAAAAGGAGGTGCACCTTGGTAATATGGGTAGTCTAATCATTCCTTATAAGATCATTTCATCTGATGCCTTAAGACCTGGGACGTTACAGTTGACATGAATGAGAGAGAAATTGTAGTTCAATTTTCCATTGACTAATAAAATATATTCAGTCTATAGGACATGAAACACCACCTACTAGACAACCAACTAAAATTTCTGTAGAACTAAAATATGATATTATAGATGAAATGAAGCAATACTCTATAGAATATAAAAGAAATTCATTCGAGTGCACCACAGTATATAAAATATCATACTTTTAGTACAACAAAAAAGTTAGAACTTGTAGAAATATGCATGATATGTGAGTTTTATGGGAAAAATAGAATGAGAAAACAAAGATATCTTATGCTAAAAAACTAGAACTTTCTTAATGTAAAATATCAAACTTCATGTCTATAAAATATGATAAATATGCCCAAATTCGTCATGATAACCATATCTATGCCACTTTAATGGAGCAGTAGTGAATCACGCCAAATTGAAAAATAGAATCCACCAAAAGTTCTCTAGATTTATGTCGTATAAAAATGCAATATAACTTAGGGCAATTCAGCCCGCCTATAACTAGAATAACACCTCGGTTGTAATGGATCAATTAACTTTCTACTCTATCCACCATGTCTCAAATACTATGGAGGGATTCTGTGATGAGTTAGAGTTTTCTCCCTTTTATAGAAGTTATAATTGAAAAGGACAATTAAATATAATCCTCTTAGTAAATAAAGTTGGTTGCATCTTCACTTCTAAGTCCTATGGGACAATAAACCAAGAAATATTGTACAATTGTGAATAAAAATTCAATTTATAAATGAAGTTTGAGTTAAAATTTGGTTAATAATAATTCAACTAGTCGAGTTATTGCCTCATAAATTTCACAAGAATTTTGAACAAGTTTAAAGTTGGTTTGATGTCTAATTATTGCAAAAATGGATTTAACTAACCATAACTTGAGGAGAAAGTTATGGGCATGAGAGTTCCCCAATTAATTCCCATATTTGACAAGAAAATGAAAATGAATGGCTAATTAATGAATATCATGTCTTTTGAATTCTCATAGTGGCATATGCAATTAATTATTAATTATTTGTGATATATATGCCTTAGTGGATTTTTGGTTTGGAAATTAAAATGTTGAATTGTTGTAATGAAACTTGATCAAAGTAGAGATTTTTATTTAGAAAGAAGTGGTTGAAACTTCATGGAAATTGACTATGTTGATTAAAAGTTATGGATTTATAAAAAGGAAAGGGACTTTAGTATAATTTTTTATTTGGGATCTAAGTGATTGATTAAATCAATCATGCGTGACAATAGGTTCATATTCCCAATTGATTGCACTTTAGGCACATCAAATAGTGGATCTTTGGACTCTGGTCTATTGGATAAAGATCTAACACTCCTCACCTTGTCTTCTACCTCCAGACAGGAAAGAAAACAAGCCCAACCCCCTCTCTTCAATCATCTATCTTTCTCTTTACACACCCTTACACTTCTTGATTTCCCTCTCCTGACTTCCATCATCAAATTATCGTGGATGATCAATGATTTGATCGTGAGGCATTCCTTGACTTCCAAGAACAAACCCATCACGACCATGTCCTCTCAATCCGTCCATCATGTGGTAGCTCGAATTTCAATCAATCTGTAACAAGATCTATAAAGACCTCCTTTCTCACCACTAGAACTCACCATTTCTTTTCCACACCTCAACATCCATTGAGCTTCAAATGAGTGCCTTTTCTCTCTCACCCGAACTCCCTACTTTGTTTAAGTAGTACTATAGAGACTCCTTAGGAATCTTCATCTCTGGTCATCCTAGGGGATATTAGAGATTGGCAACAAGTTTGTGGGCCCAAGTCGAGGCCAACTGGCCGACCCCCAATCCCTTGTGATCTCTCTTACTATTTTTCATCCACCTCTTCCTTAATAGCCCTTCCACGGCCCTTGCCCCTTCATGTGGGCTAGCTTCAGTGGGAGAGAAGGATATGAGACCATCAAATCTAATGCAAGTCATCTTGGTCCTAGATCCAACAGTCTTTCACTCATATGACCCAACTTGCAACAAGATGATCTTTTTGGACTATCAATCAATCAATGGTCTAGTCCCAGTGGCCTAGTTTTTCTAAAAAATGGGTATTTTCTCTTCTTTCCCTAGTAAATACTAGATATCACACAAATCTTGTGTAACTTACAAAAATTATATATTAAATCAGAAAATAGAAAAATTGTATATACTATTTATCATACAAATCCAAGAAACAAGTTAAAATTACTTGCAATACCATGACTGACTCGTGTTCTACTTTGTCCTAAATGATATTCTTTTTGTCATTTTGCAATAGGAAAAATTTCCTAATCTTGATGATCATGATTCTATGATCCCAAATGTGATAATGTTAGCATCCCCAATTCCTTGTATCATCCTTTGAAGTGTGATGTAACACTAAAATGAGGTAAAATAACATAATATGAAAAACTATGGCCTAACCCTAGTTGTAAGATCCTCAAATTTGGGAAAATGTGGATTCTTTGATTAGTAATTCTTTAATAATGCATTAAGACAATCGATATAATATTAGAATGTGAAATCACTAGTGTAACTTTTATTTGAATGATATGATGAAATAAGCCTTAGAATTAGAGAAAATCTATAATTCAAATAAATAATGTAATGTTGAACAAATATATTCATGTAACGTTTCAGTTGAGATAGATTCATATTAAGGATTTCATTAGTCCTATGGACCCTTTGGGAAATCAAAGGAGGGGCCATGGTCCCTTTCGTAGCTGCATGTTTTCCACCCAAAGCAGTCACCACTACGTCAATGCTTGGCCGCACCAACACCAAGAGGATCTCCCCTATTGATGAGGATGACCATATGGGAGCATGAAGGAAGGCATGTGCATACCTTGATAGGTCCTCCAACCATGACCAACATCATCTCTATACCAAGGGTATGGTCCATGCTCGAGTCCTTTGTCTCTTGGTTCAAAATAGTAGGTAGAAATTGTAGTTTCCCTTCAACTCCGACCACCATCGACCGAACCCATGACCTTTCCAAGTTTGTTGCGGACTAAAGGCACTTCCCCAAACTCCACAAATTTCATGGACTAAGGGGTCAACCCAATAGCTATTATGCACATGGATGGAGTCAGACCCTTCACAAGGAAGCGAATAAAATAGGGTCACATGACCAATATTCCCTGGATGGTGTACATGGAGCACAAGGTTATCATGATACTTTACCATGATCTTGAGCACTACCATGCTGGATTAAGGAGATGAGGTGGTGGATGCCCTTTGGAATAGGGCGACCTATATGGATAATGTAGATAATACATTAGTTGTTGACTTGGAGATCTCTAATTGGCAAGTTATATTTTATCCTACAATAATTGTAGTAATTAATTGGTGGGTCATACACTATTGAACCTATATATAAATTTCTCAAAGAATGCTTAGATTTTAAATAAAATGGTTTGAACACATGATTCTGACCATATCTCCAAAAGTTTAGGTGATAATATATAAAGCGTAATTAACATTTGCAAACCCTAGATGTGATGGATAATATGTTAAATACATTGAATCCAATAATTTCATGATGTAATATGATATTGTGAAATATAGTGGTATTCTATGATCTCAATCAGATTAGAATGATAATGATGTACGTTTAGGGTTTCTAGACCAATTTTTATATATAAGAAAATTTTTGTTTTGAAATCGATGTCCATAACTTGATGTGATAGTAATCCATACAATATGATCTAGGTTGTAATATAGACGTGATATGTTTAATCTATGATTAGGGTTACACCTAACATGTAAATAGGACTCCTAGCCCTTGGAAATCATGATATGATGGAACTAGAGTTTGATATCCTTGTTCCTAATCTAACCCAAGATGACCCTAAACTCTAGGTCATAACCTAAGTTAGGTTTGATCTAAATAATGTCCATGTTTGGTGACACTCTAGGGTTATGCATACATGTAAATATTGTAGAATGATTATGTTCATTTCTTGGATGTTTGGATCTACATATACTTGAAGTATAACTACATGACTTTTTCATGACAAAGGTACGTGGTTATTTATGAGTACATGTGTTATCAATTGCCAAGGGTTGTACGGATGATTCCAGAAGTATTGCTTCGATAGATAAATTGTTGGATGTTTGTTTACTTCATGTTCAACTATTATGGAAATATGAATATCACATACATATCCTAAACCCTGTGTTACAAGCATCAAGGGGTAATGCATATAAGTCAAAGGATGGACAAATTACTACACCAGAGATATCATACCAAGAATGTGTTCAAATATGTAATGAAAACAAAAGTTTATATGTGAAAATAATTTGATTGTTAGCATTATATGTTGTTATTATACGTGTACAAGTTTTGGTTGCACCACATACACAATATAGTAATATATTGATTTGCATATTTGTTTGTCAATATTTTAGGTAACTTCCATATATGAAGATCTCAAGACATGGAGTTTCTCATGAAGTTTTAAAGTAAATACCAAGGAGTATTAGTTAGATGCTTATTCTCATATATGTTAGATTGTCAGTTATATACTGGATTCATTTGAAAAATACATGTAACTTCTTAGAGGAGCCTCATAATACATTTTATAAACTATATTTTGTTAAAATTAATGGAAATTATTGATTACTAAATATTATTTTCTGAATATGGATCTTGAAGTTATAGGTATTGACCCTAAACTATTAGATCAACCTTGATTGGGGTACACTAAAAAGTAGGGGTCATTACATTTAGTATCAGAGTCTAGAATTTTTAAATAATACTGAATAATTGGATATTTCAAATAATCCATAGAAATCATTTTTATATTAAGACATAACCTAAGGGTAATGGTGTCTAGAAAGGATCACATATTTGGGGGCTGGAAATTTTTCCGCCACACCTTTAAGTTCATATATGAGGACTTCCTTAGCCAATGTGATACCTTCCAGGACAAGACTTATGGTTTTCCTAATATAATATTTCGTCAATGTTTTTTCATCTATAATTTCGTTCACTTCTCGTCTTCTTGCTTAATAAACCCTAAATTACACTTCTCTCCTCATCTTAAATTAGGACTTTAGGAAGAAGTAGGATTGATGCATCCTCAGCCAATTAAAATATGATGTTAAGTGGAGAAATTGATGTGAAAAAATGTGACATGTAGTTTATGTCCCTCAACTGAGGATAAACCTTAGAATGACCTAGATATGGTGGGAAAACCCAGTCTTCCATGAAGGATTTGAGTAGGGTAACCCAATAGGGTATGAAAACCCTAATAGGTCAAGGGAATCACAAAACCCTAAAATATAGGGTGTAAGCCCCTAACTCTAACTGTAAACCCAAATACTGGGTTATTGGAGTAATATGAGTGAAATAATAACCCTACCCAAATTAACCCTAAGATAGGGAAAATAGGAAGATGAAATACAAATAGGTTGAGTGACCCTATATTAGGACCACAATTTCTATACCATGGTTTTCCATGCATGCAAGTACGTGGAGTAATGCATGCATGACACATGTGAAGTGTTTTGAAAAAATATATGAAACATAGGTGATTAGTGGTCACATAAGAGAAATATATAGTTTCAATTCACCTTTAAGGGTGGTTTCTCGACTTGGGGTGGGTCAACCCAAGAATTTTAAGAAATCCCATGGAGGAAGATAACCCTATACCTATGGGGTTAGGTTGTGGATGAAAAGCCTAATCTCATTTTGTAGGTCATGAAGGATCCTTTAGTTAGGATCTCCCCTCAAAGGGTGAGTTGACCAACCTCATTTTGATAATTAAGGAAACCTTAGACGTCCTAAAAGTTCCTTACCCTAACCATATAGACATATATTATATTTAAGACACAATTAGTATAAGAATAAAATTTGTAGGTCCATCAATATTATATGATCTGGGATCTTGGTTAAAGAAATTGCAATTTGAAAATATGATGTTAAAATATACCTAAATTTATGGCATGGGGGTATACCTAAGCCTTAGGGTTATTCTTGTAAGTCATAAGACCTAGGATCAAGATGACATATAGAAACCTTACCCTAAAAGATGCAAGGATAAAGATAATGATAGAATAAAATTGTTTTGTTTTAGTTATCTCTATACATGGATGTGGCCCAAAATAGCCCTATGCAGGGTTGATAATCATGTGAGGAAGGAAATAGTCCTATTTAGAGAAGAAGCTCAAGTTAGGCTAAAATTATCCCTATGTAGTGAAGATCCTCCAAGTTAACCCTATCTAGGGAACATCTCATGAAGAGATACTTTCTATGTGTCAAAGGCACAAGGGGAGAAGGGGGAATAACCAAGGCAATAATGCATGGAATGAAGATACAAAAAACAAAAGAATTTATGTGATTATAGTGGAAATAAAATTTCAAAGGGAGTTGTGCACAAATGAAAGTCGAGAAAAGCACTATCTCTTCAGTGCATGAAATTCAAGGAAATCAATGGAAGTAAAATGTATTCATGGTTTGGAGTCGTTGTTCAAAGTAACTCAACCAGAAACTAGAAATTATAGGATAATGTGTGGATACACTATATCTACACTTAGAATAGGATGAAATTGTATTTGGGCTGCAACCAAATGTTTATCTCATCTTATTCTGAGTGTGATAGTTTGGGTAGCCACATGCGATATATAAATTGACATGCAAAGATGATTACACTACGTTAAGATATATGACATAATTTTGGGTATGGAGGTATTAACTCCTCAATTCATGAATATAGTCAAATAATGATTGGGAGGTTTGAAACCTAGGTGAGATGAAATCACCAATTGAAAAGGAAACCACAAAGTGAAAATGTAATCATCAAGTGATTATATCATGTAACGAATGAGAATGTGGAAATACCCTTGGGTGGAATTTGGGTTCCAACCTCAATAATATGAGAAAGTTTTATATCAATACAAGTTCATAAAGATAGTCTATCTAAGGACTATCCAAGAAAGGTTGCTAATCCTAGTATTTGATGCTAGTATGAGTCCTCATTCATTGTAACCTAATTAGGTTTGAATTTTGGGGACACAATTCCTTTTTATGGAGGGTTGAATGTAAGATCCTCAAATTTGGTATATTTTGGATCATATTATTAGAAATTCATTAGTAATGCATCAAGACAATTAGAGTAACATTAGAATGATGATATCACTATTCTGACATTGATTTGATTGGTATGATCATGTGAAGCCACATACTAGGCTATATTTATGTGAGGTTTCAGTTGAGATATTATGATGAGAAAAGCCTTAGATTCGTATCTAAGGATTTAATTAATCCTATGAACCCTTTGGAAAGCTAAGGAATGGGCCATGAGCCCTGACATCCAATACAAGCACAATTAAAAAAATTGCGATTTACATATGGGTCCTTAGGGTGAAAAAGTAGTAAATTAGTATCTTGTGTTGATATTAAATGTCAAGGATAATTTTATTTAAAAGATAAGGATATTATGCTATTATAAAAGAAGTTTTAAGATATTGCACGTTATTTGGTGGTCTAGGTAATTTATTGAGAAATTATCTAGAAATTACTTAAATGGCAAGTTTTGAGGGATAAATGGATTAAATCAAAGATTATCTCCAATCTATAGGTGATTATAACAAAAGGGAAGGTTATCCAAAAATTTGGGATTAATATAATAAGGGGTTTTATAGTCATTATTAATATTAGAAGTTGAACTTTAATTAAGAAGAGAATTATCGTCTGGGACCAGAGCCTGACCCAGGCCAAACTACAGGATCTGGGAAGCCCCCGTATAGGGGCTTACTCCTCCACTTGAATATTGGACTCTATTGTGAGGCCCAAAGGTCAACATGTTTCTTAAAGTCCTGATACCTCACTTAATCTCTATGGTTTCTTCCCTCAAGCAAACCAAGTCCAAGAAATGTCAACCGGGATGGATTATCAGTAGTTACCCAGAGATCTTCTTGGATAATGAAGTGCAACCCAATGACTCAAAGGACGATGGATAGAGTCATTTCCTGTGTTGGTGCCTATATAAGGCCTAGCTACATCGAGTCATCCAATTTGAAATGTCTCCTAGATCCATGTTTTCTGCCCAAAGAAAACACCAAAAATGGAGCCTTGCTCTCACCAACACCAAGAGGATCAACCCTACTAATGGGGATGACCAAAGGGGATAATGAAGAAGGCTTGTGCTGACCTCAACGTGTCCTCAAATTGTGACCAACACTGAATGTATAGAAAGGTATGGTCCATTCTCGAGTCCTCTATGTCTTACATCAAAATAGTAGGTGGAAACTGTAGTTTCCCTCAGCTCCAACCACCACCCACTGAACCTATGAACTTTCTGAGTCCAACGAGGGCTAAAGAATCTTCCCCAACCTCTCAAAGCTTTCAGATCCCAAGGACATAGGGATCAACTATAAGGAGTAGGAAACGAAAGGGGATCCACTCCCTACTTAAATTGATGAATAAACCCATCTATTACAAAAAAACTCAAATGGTATGCTGGAATAGGTGTAAAATTTTTATTTCTCAAATGATGTTATGTAAAAGACCAAAGTTTAGTACTAGAAATATATTTTATCACTATATTCAATTTAAGCATGACTATAAAATATTTTCTCGATAAGGCTTTACATGATAGAAACAACATAAGGTTCTAAGTAGAGGAATATCCAACTATCTCCCTAAGAGCTTAACCTAGCAAGTCCACATCATAATGTCCAGTCTTTGAAGTCCTACACCTGGAGTTGGAAGCATACCCCAACAAAGAAGACAAAGTAGAAGCTATCAACATAACAACGAATATGTGCATATTAAATATAGATTGAGAAACATTATGAAACACGGACATCAAATATAACAAGGCTCCCCATAGAAGAGGTATAGTAATATCCAGGAGAATATCAAAAGAATATGAACTACAATAAGATGATAAATAAGAGCAAGGAATCCATGTGTTTTACATGTGATAATACTAGAACAATATAAACATTTGGTAGGAAATTACACATCTACCATAAATATGCAGTGAGCATGAACATATAAACATCTTCTCTAAGAAGACCATGATACCCATATGTTCTAATAATATCACTTGCAAGAATTTTCACCTCTATATTATCAAGTGTGGGAATTTACACACCTACATAAAATAGCACGTGTCACATTATACTAGTAATCACCACATGATACATAATAAAGACAATGTAAGTATAATTCATAATATGAGGGATGAGAACATCCATTGAATATTAAGTTGGGTCAAAGGGTCCACAAAAGAAGACCCAACCATTTCAATAATGAAAGAGAAATTAGTAATGAAAAGGGATATTTCAAATAAGAATAATCTAAGGAATCAACTTCATTAAGAATATTGGGGTTTTCATATTCCAAATAGGAATTTAATTTCCCAATATTTAGTAGTAGAAGGAAACACACCAAAAGAAATGAACATTAGATAAATTGTTCAACTTGATCAAGGGGATGTAATATACAATAAGAGATAGAAGAAGATCAATTGCTCAATATGATTGATGAGATGCAACATACCTGAAGATGTTTGTCAACTTGTCAAAGTCCAAACCCTATTTCCGTGACAAGGTTCTCTTTCACATGTCATAGATTTTTATGTACAAATCATTAATTAGAATATTATTATAAACCCAAGATTAAATATTCTTATTATACTCAAATTTAGGTTATGAAATATTTTTATTTAGATAAAGTGTATTTTTTTTATTCCAAAGAGTATTTTTACATAATTTTTGAATGATAAGGGAACTAATTATGAAGTATTGAAGTTAACATTATTTTTTGAATTTTTTGAAAAATAACTAATATGAAATGTCCATATATCACATCAAAAATGCAAATCATAGTGTCATGATGTGGTATTATGGTCCAAATTGCTTGCGAGGGAATTCATGACTAAGATCAAAGGGACCATTGAAATTACCAAACTATCGTTAGCGGAAAAAACAAAAAGAAAAGAGAAAAGAGGGGTAAAATTGAGACCTGGGTTATGCTAGTCGTCTCCCCTGGTTCTCCCCGCTTGTACGCAATGACTGCAAGCAGTGATCTCTCTAGCCTCGAGAAAAATTGGGGAACATAAGGAGAGTGGGGGAAAAGTTGATCCAAGCATACAAAAGTGAATATGAGGGTCCCCAAAACTCATCGTAGAGGCTATTAGTCTGTGGTGGCATGATTCGTTGGTGATGAAGTGACTTACATCAAGAAAAAAGTTTGATCGGTGGTGGCTGTGCGAGGAGATTTTGACCAAATTGATACAAGGTAGGGATAGAACTAGGGCCGGTGGAGGTCAAGGAATGGTAATATATATATATATATATAGAGAGAGAGAGAGAGAGAGAGAGAGAGAGAGTCAGACTAGAATACACTTGAGGGTACCAGAGACCAAATACGCTCAAGTCATTTTCCATCATGCAATATATATTTTGAAATTTTGAAACATTAATCTTCTTAAATATCATATGAACATACTACATATAAAATTTGAGCTCATTTGGAACACTTATAGGTCATGCATATAAAGGCAACAAAAATTATACAATTCAAATTGTGCATCAATTTTGTTGGTCATGAAAGAGTGATTTAGAAAATTCTAAATGAGCTCAAATTTTGCATGTAGCCTGTAGTTGGTATGATGATAAACATAAATGGTTTGGGTTTGTCAAAAAAATTTATCTAGATATACAAACACCACTTGAGAGTATGGCGCCATCTATACACTAGAGTATATTTTAGCTTGACAGACTCTCTCCCTTTATCTCTCTCTCTTTCTCTTTATATATCTCTCTCTCTATCTCTCTCTCTCTCTCTCTATATATATATATAATATATATATATAGAGAGAGAGAGAGTCAGGCTAGATTATATATATATATATATATATATATATATATATATATATATTCGAAGCAGAATACACTCAAGTAGTTTTTCATGATGCAATATTTTTTTTAAAAATATAATCCATTGATCTTCTTAAGCATCTTGTGAATAGGTCATACGCAAAATTTGAGCACATTTGGACATTTATAGGTCATGTTATAAAGATCGCAAAAATTATGCATTTCAAATTAGTTTCACGTGTCGATTTTTTTGCCCTTGGATGAGTGACTTACACTCATCCAAATGGGCTCAAAATTTGTAGGTAGCCTAGTTATAGTATGATGGTGAACATCAATGGTTTACATTTTGCAAAAAATAGTCTTGATATTCAAACACACTTGAGTGTATTCGTGTGATCTGTACACTCGAGTGTATTCTAACCTGCTCTCTCTCTCTCTATATATATATATATATATATACATATATATATATATAGGTTTAGGTTTTAGTTCTTTGGGATGAGGTAGCTTCGAGAGGATTAGAGGAGATTTGAGTGAATCCCAAATTAATGAAAGAAGCATACAAATTTTGACTCTTTACAGGCAGAAATCTCTCTCGAATTCAATGGGAGGAGTTTTGAGAGTTTTCATAGATAAAAGAGGGTGCAAACC
Organism: Alisma plantago-aquatica; assembly: GCA_963693085.1. NCBI lineage: Eukaryota > Viridiplantae > Streptophyta > Magnoliopsida > Alismatales > Alismataceae > Alisma > Alisma plantago-aquatica. Next base: position 722,537,842 of record OY856409.1, read on the forward strand.
TTGTTGAGAAAAATGAGCCATTCGGGGTACTGTTCACATTCACACCTGTCTTCTACTCAATGTAGTAGACAAGCTCGGGGCCATAGGATCAAGATCAAAGGGCATGCATTAAGTAGACATCCTATAAGTTTGCATGGTAGATGTGAATCAGGGAAACTTTGGAAAAGAAATGAAGGCACTTAATTATTTGTATCTATCATAATTTTGTTTTCTATTTATTTAAGGCATCAAACAAAGAGAAATACATCCAAATTTGGCACCTAGGTCAGTTAGGACATGAGGAAACCATTTTTGGCATTAATTGCAATTTTGAGCTTGTTTATTATTTTATTTAATATTTTTAGCCTTAAGTTATTTTCTTTCTCCTAAATACAACTAGGATAGCCTTGTTTGTTCAGTTGATGTGAAAATCCACATAGACTAATTTTAGTATGTAGAACTTTAATTTGGGATTTATTTGCTATTTTGAAGTCATTGAACATATTATTTAATATTTTTGAGAAAAACTCATATTTTCTTTTCTAAATGAACTTAGGATAGTTATTATTGTTTGAATAAAGTGAAACTTGGCACCCAAGCTAATTGGAACCAAAGGAACACACTTTTACCATCATATTTCACTTTTAAGATTTTCTTTTATAAGTTATGATACCATTAGGATTTTTGGATTATTATTATTGTATGATTATTATATTTCAACGTTACTATTGCTTCTTATTATTTAGAGTGATATTATCTTCATATTGTTGCCAAAAGAGTTTTCTTATATTATTCTGCATTAGTTTCTATATTTTACTTGTTTACCATATTTAGTCCATTAATTCGACTTTAACTTAGGTGATTGTACATGAATATTCTAATTGTATTCAAATACATGTTTTAAGTATATTATTCTTATTTAATCAAAGAAAATACATGTTACATATTTCATAAATTTACTTACATGTTGGAACATGATTAAGTTATTATGTTAATATGAGTGTGTTTTGATATGCGATGTTGGTCATAGAACCTAATGTCACAAAATATGTTATATGTATTAATAATATACATTAAGGCATACCTTTATCTTTGTTTGTTTAAATCTAAGGAACCAATCCTACCAACCTCCTAACCATGGAATAGGATAAGTTCCTAATTTTTTGAGACATTACATCAACCCAAAATCTATCCTGCACAAGGTTGGAGTCCAACCCTTCATGAGGAAGAGGATGAAACATGGTCAAGTGACAAGGATACCTTGAATGGTGTACATGGAGCAAGAGGGTATCATGGTCCTTTTACCCTAATCTTGAGTGCAGTCATGTTGAATTAAGGTGCCAAGGTGGCATGCGCCCATTTGCACAGGACAACCCAAGTGGTTAATGTTGGTAATACATTATTGTTGACTTGTCGATCTCTGACTAGTTTGTTATTTTTTATCTCGAAATAATTCTAGTAATTAATTGGTGGGACATTTACTATTAGAACTATATTTGAAATTGCTCTAGAAAATATGCATTTATAAATAAGATGGTTTTAGCAACTAATTCTGATTTTAGGTGATGCGTATTTATAGGTTAATTAAACATGCAAACCCTAGACATGATAGATAATATGTTAAACACATGGAATATGATTATTTCTTGATGTAATATGCTATTGTGAAACATAATAAAATTCTAGGATATCAATTGGATTAGAATGATAATAAGTAAATTTAGCATTTAAAACAAGACGACCTATATGCAAACAACTTAGGGTTTTGAAACTGATGTTCATAACTTGTTATGATAGTAATCCATATAATATAATATAGATGTTAATACTAATATGATATGTTCAATTTGATGATTAAGGTTATAGCTAATTTAAAATTTTGGATTCCTAACATATGGAAATCATGATATGATGCAATTAGGGTTTGATACCCTTGTTCCGAATCCAAACCCGAGATGACCCTAAACCCTTAATAATGACCTTAATTGGGTTTACTTTGAATATTGTGAGTCGGGTGACACATTGTGGTTATGCATACATAGATAATGTAGATTTATTATGTTGATTGCTTGAATGTTTGGAACTACGTATACTTGAAGTATAGGTGCATGACTTCTGCATGATAAAGGTACATCATTATTTTTTACTTACTCACATTATCGAATGACAATGGTTTTCCAGATGATTTTTAAAGTATCTCTTTGATGAATAAACTACTGGAAGTTCATTTACTTCCAGTTCAACTATAATGCCATTATTAGTATCACATAAACTAAACTATCATGTCATGATCCCTGGGTTACATGCATTAAGGGTTAATGCACATAAGTCCAATGATAGACGATGATTGCATGTGAGGTAGCATACCCAAGATAAGTTAGAATATGTAATGAAAAATAGGTTTATAAGTGCAAATAATTTCATTATTAGAATTATATGTTGAAATTATACTTTCTCACATTTTGATTGCATGACAAACATAGGGATATACTTATCCATGTATGCTTGTTGACTTTTTAGGTAATTGCCATATATGAAGATCTTAGCACATGGAGTTTCTATTGAAATCAGTTGAAGACATTAAAAAAATACTAAGGAGGATTCCTTAGATGCTTCTTCTCACATATGTTAGATTCTCATTTATATGCTAGATTCCTTTGAAAATACATGTACCTCCTTATATGAGCCTGATTATATATATGATAAATAATACTTGTTCAATTAATGTAAATTGTTGATTATTATTTTTTATTTGTCGAATCTGGATCTTGGAAGTGTTAGATATCAACTCTCATTTTAGAGGTCCACTTTGATTGAGGGACACTCAAAAGTGGGGGCCGTTACTTTTGGTATCAGATCCCAAATTTTTTATATTTAATAGTCAATAATTTAAAATAATCCATAGAAACATATGAAAAAGAATAAGGGCATAACCTAGTGGTAGTGGTATCTAGAAAGGATCATGCCTTTGGGGGATGGAAATTTTTTCGTTCACACCATTAAGTTGTTATGCAAAGTCTCCCTTAGATAATGTGATACCTTCCTAGTCATAACCTAATGTTTTCCCAAAATAATATTTCCTCTAAGTTTTCTCATCTATAATTTCATCCACTTCTTATATTCTTACTTAACTAACCCTAAAATGCACTTTTCTCCTTATCTTAAATTACAGTTTTAAGAATAAGTGGAATTAAGGCATCCTTTTCCAATTAAAACTATAATGTTAATAGGATACATTAATGTGAAAAAATGTGACATGTAGTTTATGTCCCTTGAGTGAGTGTAAACGTTAGAATGACCTAAGTATGGGTGAGAAAACCCAGTCATCCACAAGTGACTTGAGTAGGGTAACCTAGTAGGGCATGAAAACCTTAATAGGTCAAGGGAATCAAAAAAACCCTAAAGTAGGTGTAAGCCCCTAATCCTAACCCTAAACCCTAATCTTGGGTAATGGGAGTAGTATGGGTGAAATAATAACCCTACCCAAATATAGTCTAAGTTAGAGAAAATGGAAAGAGGAAATACAAATAGGTTGGGTGATCCAGTCTCAGTACCACAAATCAGATAACCCAATTTCCCATGCATGCAAGTGTGTGGAATAATGCATGCTTGATACATGTGAAGGGTTTTGAAAATATATATACAGCATAGGTGATCATTGGCCACATAAGAGAATATATATTCTAAATTCACCTTCTAGGGGTGGTGCACCGACCTGGGGTGGGTCAACCCAATAATGGGAAGAAGTTCTATAGAGGAGATAATCCTAAACCTGTGGGGTCAAATTATAGTTGGAAAGCCTAATATCCTTCGATAATTCATGAAGTCACCCTATGTTAGGATCTTCCCTTGAAGGGTGAGTTGACCAACCTCATTTTGTGAACTAAGGAAACCTTAGACGTCCTCAAAGGACCTAACACTAACCATATATGTGTATATCAATGTAAGGCATGATAAATACAATGATAATATGACCAGGTCCATTAGTATATATGATGTGAGAACTTGGTTGGGGAAAATCCAATTTGAAAATATGATGTTAAAAATATATCTAGAGGTTCTAATAGCAAGGTTAATGAGTCAAGAACAATTAATATAAGAAGAGGCAGGCCTAAATTAACTTGGAAAGAGATTATAAAGAGAGATTATGAATCTTTATATCTTGATCAAATTATTGCCCATAATAGAGCTGATTGGGAAAGAAGGATCCATGTAGCAGACCCAACATGGTTGAAATTGAGGCATTGATGATGATGAAGATGATGAAAGATGTTCCATAAAAAATATCCATTAAATATTTATAGCCCTAATTTTTTATGCTAATATGATTTATAATTCATCTTAACCTAATTAGATTTGAATTTTAACAATTTTTAATAAGGAGGGGTGAACATAAGATCTTTAAAAATTATAACTTTTGGATTCTATTGTTATGAATTCACTAATAATGCATAAAAACAATCAGAGTAATATTAGAATGATAAATAAATAACATGGAGTTTGTTTGATTGGTATGATGAAGTTAAAACTTAGATTTAGTGCAAGTCTACAATTTAAATAAATAATGTCATGTTGAAAATATATATTCATTTGAGGTTTCAATTGAGATATTATAATGAGAAAATCTAGATTCTGAATTAAGGATTTAATTAATCCTATGGACCCTTTGGAAAGCTAAGTAGTGGGCCTGAAATCCAATACAAGACCAATTAGAGAAATTATGGTTTACATATGGGTCCTTGCGGTGCAAAAGTAGTAAATCCATATTTGGCGATGATATTAAATACCAATGATAGTTTTATTTAAGAGATAAGGATATAATAAGATTATAAATGAAGCTTCAAGATATCCAAGTTATTTGGTGGTCTAGGTAATTATTAAGCAATTGTCTAAAATTACTTGAATGACAAGTTTTGAGGCATAAATGGATTAATTTAGAGATGTCTCCATCCTATAGGTAATAATAGAAAAAACAAGGTTTTCCCAAAAATTGGGATTAAAGGGCAAGTGAGGGCTAGAGGAGATTCCTTGACCTCCTCTAATCCTTGAAATCCTAAGGGCTAAGGAATCAACCTAGTAGCTACCCTACATAGGGATGGAGCTACGTCTTTGTGAGGAAGGGAATGAAACAAGGTTAAATGACTCAGATGCCCTAGATGGTGTACATGGAGTGTGAGGGTATCATAGTCCTTTTACCCTGATCATGAGTGTTGTTGTGATGGATTAAGCAACTGAGGTGGTGAGTTCCATTGGTAGAGGATGACCCTCTTGGATAATGTAGGTAACACATTAGTTGTTGACCTGGTGATTTTTTATTGGTCAGTAATAGTTTATCTTTCAATAATTCTAGTAATTGATTACTAGGTCGTAACTATTGATCCTATATATGAAATTGCTAAAAAAATATATACAGTCTAAATAAAATGGTTTGGACATAAGATTTTGATCATTTTTTCAAAAGTATGTACATATTTATTGGGAAATTAACACATGAAATCCTAGATCTAATGGATAATATATTAGATACATTAAATACAGTAATTTCCAGATGTAATATGATATCATGAAATATAATGATATTCTAAGATCTCAATTGATTGGAATGACAATTATGTACATTTACAATTTCTAAACTATTCTGGCCTATATACAAGCAACTTAGGGTCTTTAAATCAATGTTCCTATCCTGCTATGATAGTAATCAATTCAATCTAAACTATATTTTAATATTGATATGTCATGTTCAATCTAATGATTAGGGTTACACATAATATGTGAATTATGATTCCTAACCTTTGAAATAATCACATGATGGAATTAGGGTTTGAAACCTTTATTCCCAATCCAAAATTGAGATCACCCTAAACCCTAGATTATGTTAGGTTTAATCTGAATATTGTGAAAGTTTGGTGACACTTTAGGGTTATGCATACATGCATATAATGTAGATTGATCATTTTGATAGCTTGGATGTTTGTAAATACATATATGTGAGTTATAACTATGTAATTTCTATATTACAAAGGTACTTGGTTATTTATGAGTACCCGCATGATCAATTTTTGATGATTTGTTGGATGCTTTCCAAAGTATTTCTTCCATGAATTAACTGTGGGACGTTTATTTACTTCATGTTCAACTATAATAACAATATGAATATCACATAAAGTAAACTATCATATCCTAAACCCCAGTTACATTCAGCAAGGGGTAATGCACATAAGTCCAAGGATGGACAATTGTTACACCTGAGATATCATACCAAGAATGGGTTAGAATATGTAATGAAAATAAAAATTTATATGGGAAAATAATTTGATGTTAGCATTGTGTGTTGTTACTATACTTCACATATTTTTATTGCACCACGTACATAGTATAGAGATACGCTAATCCAAGTATTTGTTTGTTGGTGTTTTGAGTAACTATCATATATGAAGATCTCAACATGGAATTTCTAATGAAATCAATTGAAGATATCGAAGTAAATACCATGGAAGGTTGGTTAGATACTTCTTATCAGATATGTTATATTCTCAAGTATATGTTGGATTCCTTTGAAAAATAAATTTAACTTCTTATAGGATCCTCATAATACATCTTATAAACAATATTTGTTCAACTAATCATTATTTATGATTTCCTGACTATGTACTAGACGCTTTAGCTATTGATTCTCAACTTTAAGGTTCACCTTGATTGAGGGACACTCAAAAGTGGGGGTCTCTACTCTAGTCATCATAACTTAATTATATTAACATGCCCTTGAATTTTGTATTTAACAATTAAATAAAATACAATTCCATTTAAGACTAACCATGTGGACCAAAATTTTGTCCTTGAAGATAATATGTTTCTCTTAATATTAACTTTAAATAAAAGGATTTAAGATTCAACATGATGATTGGTGTGTCCTAACACTGGATTAATGAGCCATGAAACCAAATCCTAAATGAAAATCCAAAATCTAAGTCATATCCCAAAACCCTAAGATAAGGACTTTTGAGAGGTTACCAATATTTCCATGTTGAATATTGATTTTCCAATTGAATCTTGGTTGGACATACCACTTGAGTTGATCCAGACATATCTCCTGTTTGAATCATGTACATGGGTAAATGATTAGTAATCTCTCTTAATCTTTTTTTTAAGATTTTTATAGATTTCTCTATATTTACTCTTTGTCAAAAATTTCCTTGATTGATTTAATACTTGCAATTCATAAAGATATAGGTGCATTGATTATATAGTAAGAAAGATACTTGAACCTAATAAGGATGACCTAAAGAGATAACTACTCCTACAATATAAGAGGTGTTCACTGAGAAAGGGATAAGAAAAATTGATAACATGAAGGAAGTCTGTTGTTGAGATAGTGACCATGGAGCCCACTGTTCAGACAATCACAATGGTACCCATTTCTTTGGAAAAATCCTTAGAATAAATGTTGGGAAAAGGAGTGGAACCCAAATGAGATGGAATACTCAGAGGATGGAAATGAATTTATAAGTTTATAACTTTCCATTATTTGATCTTATACTACTACATATGTTGTTAATATTATATGCACAAATTTGTTGTTGTACCCATGTACACAACATAGAGTTATACAAACTCACATCTAGATTAGCCACATATCTAAAGATGAAGATTTAGACCAGAATATGGATAATCCACATGATGTAAAGTTGATAATACTTTTAGGAGGATATAGTTAGTTCATTCACAAAATAACTCATAGCTTCTCATTCTGAAAGTTATGCAACTCGTTAGAGGAAATCTTTTCTTTCCTATTCTTTTAATAATAATTGGGGTTTGAAATTATTAATGGTTGTTGGTTGTTTATTATATATTTAGAACCTGGAAGTATTGGACAATGGCCCTTTCCTCTCTGGTCCACATGTAATGTTGATAACAGGAGGAGGGGGTCATTACAAGTTCCCTACCATCTCTATAAAACAATAAAAAAAATTGAGGTATACTCTATCTAAGGTTACTTCATTTTCTAGATGTCAATAGTAATAGCAAGTGCAAAAAAAAATACTCTAAAATAGTTATGGTACTACATCATATCCATCTTTCATATCTAGTGGTGTACCTTTCACAGGATATTGGTGATGTATATTGTATCCCTTATCCAACATGGATTCATGCACATATATATAAAGTTCATGTTTTACCATGGATAATTCATTCCCGTTATACCATTCACTTAGTCCTCATTATTCCTTTTGATACATGTTCAATGCACATCATAGTTTGAGTCTGTATAGTCTCTTTTCTTAGATTATACAACTAACTATTAACATGGGTTTTCCATGTCAACTAGTAGATTTTTTTAATGTGTCCTCCTCATACATGTGGTATAAATTTTTTTTGGAAAAGTCAGAAGGTATACATTCATGTCGCCCTCGACTCACAAGAAAACACATCAAAAGGGTTACAACATACCTTATTTGAGCAAGAAGAAATTTGGTAGTGCTACTACCATTGCATCACTCGGATCGAAAGAGATCTAAAATCTCCCTAAGGGGGTTTCAATAGTAGATAAAACCACTATTAGGATTTTGGTGAAGCTTAGCTACCATAACTGATATATGGTTACACTCCCTCGACACTTTCACAAGGGTCTAAAGCATCTTTATTTTCTTATGGATCTCCAAGGTCCATCTGGCTACTCTATGATTGTCTTCTGGTAGATTTTTTTTTATGATTCAAAAAGATAAATTTATATTAAACATTCTACAAATTTTGAGTTTTTAATGAAAATTGCAATATATAATCATTTCCTTGTCCATCATAAATCTACACATTATGGTTTCAAACCCTAGTATTATTGGTGTAACCTAGATCATTAGTATCAACAATTTGAAGTACAATACATATTCTACAATATGTACAATAGGTCACCCATAGGAGAACATCTCTCTATATTTTGACAATTGAATCATAAACCGTGTAGTTTCAAATGAATACAACAATTTCTCGAATAATGTAGTTTTGCATGTGGCACTTTATTATCTTTAGATTTAAAACTTAATGTTAGAGTGAGTATAGATTGAGTTATGTTTAAATTTATATGATAGATCTTATAAATCAAAATAAACATACACCAAGATTGTAGATATAGTTTGGACCCTGGTCATAACTCTTTTCCATATGTTTTGGTGAAAGTAGGTTTTCTATTTTCAAAATGGCTCTACTTATTCACCATCAAGATCTTCATTGAAATGCAACATGTATAAATAGAAGAGAAACACAACTATAACCAGATGTCTATTTACATTAGATCTTTGTAATATATTTCTTTGTAGTAAAATTATTTTAACTTTATATCTTATTTTTATTAGAAGTTATTTGTTATGTTCCACAAGAAGAGTCTTGTGTATGAATCTTATTGTTAGTTGATAAAAAAAATTCCCACCATGTACTTTATTTTTTATATAATGTCATTTACCTCATTGATTGTTATCAAATTTTGTCAACTATTTCAATCCAACTTCAATTGTGTGTTCCAATTTTCTCTTCTTCTTACTTCTCTCTTTTCCTTATCTCTCAGATTTCCTTACTTTCTGATCTCAACCAACCACACACCCTCTCAACATACACTCATTCACGAGTGCTCACTTTGCCTCTCTCATATTCTCTCCCTTTATTCTCTCTCTCCTACTATTTATTTTTCTATTCCCTCATACCCATTAGTTTTCCTCACTTATTTTCTATTCACTTCTTTCTCTCTTATGTGTCTTCCTAATAGTTAGAAAAATAAGTAAAGAATGGAGGAGATTTACATCTTCCGTTAAATAGAAGTATTCCTAGTGTATTTATTTTTATTTTCACACATGTCTCTTCATCGATTTTCCTATTTGTGTGTAGTTTTATTGTTAACAATGATTTTAGTTTGCTTTCTGAGTTAGACAAGCACCTAAGTTGATACAAAACTACCTAACCTAAATTTTTGCAAATTGGTATATCTGGAATTGGACCCGATTAGTATACAGTGTCTAACCCAAAGTCAATCATGAGTCTATAATTTTTTATACATATCAAATGATATATAGATGCATGTTATATCACTCCAAATGGTTACATTTTATTATTTTATTATGTAATATCATTATCATGTCCAAGACAACTCTAAATTTATGTTGAAGTATCGTTAACTTATGTTTTCTGTCTCTAGATGAACTAATATTGTCTAATATTCATATTTGGAATGAACCGACTTTTATTTTGGATAAAAAAATTATACTTGAAACTAATCCGGATGGACGACATTCACACTTAAAATGAGTTCTTGTATATTTGACCGAGTTAGAATATTCTATTAGCCCTATCCGAATACACTAGGCATGCAAAAGGATCAAGGGCGCATGAAGAAATTTCCAGATACTATATCTTACCGCGGTCTTGAATGGATTTATTTTCATGTGTCGTGGCCTTTTGGGTTTGCATTGGCTAACCTATTAAAAATCCTCTGCAAAATGTTTTCCAAATTACATATGTAATAAGTATTAGCGCTCACGACATTAACGAATGGAATATATCTCTATCAACACCCTTCGTAGTCTTGATTTCTGATCGTTATTAATGAATGACTGTTCGGTGATCATGTCTTCTCTGTCACGCACATCATGTCCACACCTACTAAAACAGGAAGAACTGTTTCGTAATACATCACGTTAGTCTATTGCTTGTACCACAAGTGACGCGTGGACATGCAGAGAGTTTGATCGATGTAGGAAGATACCTCCCTTGGGCTTCCATTGCCATCATCCTACGTTCATTTGCATGATACCACCATATCCGTTATTATTGTGCACCATGACCATGTCAGTTGTACTTCCCCAGAAGGAATCCTTAGCTCCCGTCTTATCAGAACTCCATCTGATCTCAGCTAGATGAAGCCTATAAAAGCACTCTATGTGGCCACCACTAGAATATCTCATTAACAATTGTTAGCTCTACAAACCAGGGACCAAGAGAATTAGCTAGGAATTCGAGACAAGCAATGGGAAAGGCCAGCATGTGGACTGCAACCTTGCTTCTTCTTCTGGCGGCATCAGCGGCGTCCGCCATCCACTTCGACGAGAAGGATCTGTCCTCCGACGACACCTTGTGGGACCTTTACGAGAGGTGGAGGTCGCACCACACTGTTTCGCGGGATCTGGCTGACAAAGACCGGAGGTTCGAGGTGTTCAAGACGAACGCGCGGGCGATACATGAGTTCAACGCCAAGGGGGATGCGCCATACAAGTTGGCTCTCAACCGCTTTGCAGACATGAATCAGGAGGAGTTCAGAAGGCATTACGCCGGGTCTCGGGTCGCTCAACACCGTCGGAGCCGCGGTGCTGCGACTCCGGGAACTGGGTTCATGTATGCCAATGTTTCCCGCGTGCCGGCGTCTGTAGACTGGAGGACGAAGGGCGCCATCAATCCCGTCAAGGACCAGGGCCAATGCGGTGAGTGACATTATTCCATCAATCCCGTCTTTTTGGATTGCAAAGTTCAAACTATTTATACGATGCGAATTCCCTAACCAGTTATTTCTTTCCGGTCTCTTGCTTTTATCTGTCTCTCCCTGAACAGGTAGCTGCTGGGCTTTCTCGACCGTAGTTGCAGTGGAGAGCATAAACCAGATCAAAACCAAGGAGCTGGTATCTCTGTCAGAACAGCAGCTGGTGGACTGCGACAAGGGTGAGAACGAGGGATGCAACGGTGGTCTGGTGGACTACGCCTTCGAATACATCAAGTCCAACGGCGGCCTTGCCACTGAAAAAGACTACTCGTACGTAGGTGAGGACGGCACCTGCAGTCTTGCAAACAAGAAGGGTTCCACGGTGGTGACAATCGATGGGTACGAGGACGTCCCGGCCAACGATGAGAACGCACTGCTGAACGCCGTGGCCAACCAGCCAGTATCTGTGTCCATCGAGGCCAGCGGCATGGCGTTCCAGTTCTACTCAGAGGGCGTCTTCACCGGAAGCTGTGGCACGGAGCTGGACCATGCCGTTGCCGCAGTCGGCTACGGGACTACTCGGGACGGGATCAAGTACTGGATTGTCAGGAACTCGTGGGGGGCAGAGTGGGGGGAGAGGGGATACATCAGAATGCAGAGAGGAATTAAGGCCAAACACGGACTCTGCGGCATCGCTATGGAGGCCTCTTATCCCGTCAAGACGTCGCCCAATCCCAAAATCGCGGGAGAAAAGTCCGCTCCCGAAAAGGATGAATTCTGAAATTCAAATGTCTAACATGTGTGATTTGTGTATGATTGGAACCATGTTGCGTATAGGCCATGGTGAATAGAATTGTGTGTGACATAGGAAAATAATCCTTTTACTGCTTTTAATGAAATGCACATTCTTTGCTCCAATGGTTCTTCCAATTCACAACGTCTACATGAAGTGTCCTTCCCACAACATAGATGGCATTTTGTCAATACCTCCACGTTCATCACCACATAGATGAAGGATCACACCATCCATCATCGTCTATTTTCATCCTTCTAACATCATTGCTGCTACAACAAAAGCCTTCATATCTATTTAACCGCAAGCACTCATAGTTTACAAAATATATTGTACCCCTTTCTAATGTCGACTAAAACAAATAGAATTGTATTTACGATTGTAATAGGATTTCTTTACGCACAAAAGTGTGAAAAAATATCGTATCCACACCAATCAAAAGCGTGAAAAAATAGAGAATAGAGACTTATACACACTTTTCAGTGTGATTTTTCTTCTTCTCTTTGAATGTGTCCATAATGTACACTTATTTTTCTATAAAAATATGATCCTATATTTGCTTATTTCGAGGGAACAATGCATCCACCCTAAAAAACTTAAGTTTTTCAAGAATGACATTTGAAACAATACATTGAATTTTTTTTTGGGAAGGGTTATTCTTGAATTTGATTGATTCAAATAGAATCATCACCACAAGATGGGTGAATTGGATCATGCACCCCATTACAACGTTCATTGATAATTACATCTCGTATAGGGATAGGATGAAACAAATATAGATAATGGGAAGTACTACAATTCAAGTGTTGTTTGGCTAAATAATCTACTTCAGGATTTTGTTGGCGACTGATATGCCTAATCCGAACCTTCCACGGCCATGTCAGCATCTTCTTGACTTTGTGTGTAAGACCCCTAAACTTACTTAATGAGTTGAATAAGCTTAATTATCATAATTTATTTATTATAACCCTAATATAACCTTTTGATATGATTTAAAATCATAATATAAACTTAAGTTTCAAATTTGGTCCAATTCGGACACTGTTTGAGCAAGTTATGCAATTTTATGCACATTTTGGACTTTTCTACAATTTACCCAATTGAGAGGTTTTCTTTGCAATTTATCACTTGCATTATGTTCCTTGGATATTCTCTCATCATTCTTGATCTTGTTGAGCCATGGGACGCCTATTTAAATCTTGGTTTGAAGGTGTTTTCCTCAAGGGTTTTTTAGGGTTTACCCCTTCGCGAATGAGCTACCTTTAGTAGCTATCAACTAATGAATTATTTGATTGGCTTAGAAATTCGACAAAGGAAAGCTAAGTAGGTATATATAGATGGTGGGGGATCTGTTTGTGTGTGCTTATATATTCTTAATAGTTTAAGGCCATAGACACATGGGGAAGCTACTTTTACACCTCATGCTTGCTTCCATCCTTATCCATGGGCTATATTTACCTTTTCCTTGCCCAAGTATGAAACTTTTCTTTCTTTCTCTGTCCTCTAATCTGGAGCAACTACTCCACTCTATTTTGCTGTAGAACCAAGTGCTCTAAGGTACAAGACAACCTCTTTTTGGAGAAGGTCTCCTAGAGCTCCATCTTGCCCTACCTAGGATTTTCAAGGTCATCTTCTAGGGATTTCGACCAAGGCAAGTTGTTTTCTTCCTTTCTTCTCCATTTCTCTTTCTCTTCTCCTAACTTAGACCTTTCTCCAGGTCCGAACCTTGCTGTTCCATGTTATAAATTGCTCGAAAGATTTAAAATCCTACCTTTCTTGCTCCTTATGCTTAGGGTTTACTCATTTGATGAAAAAAGGTGCTAGATGGGTGAGTTCACAGCTTACGCTTAGATTTCCTACTTTACATGCTCATGTTTTCTTCTGTTTGGGATTTTACCTTCTACTTAGAGGCAAGTTTTATAACTTGCTCCACGTTTATTGCTTACCATAAGATTTGTAGCTCATGTTATTGCTTTTAAATGATGATCCATGCACTAAAAATCTATGCTTGACTTGGATTTCATTTTTATATGTTCCCTATTCTGATTTCAGTTGTAGATGAACCTATGATTATTTGTATGTTATTCTTAAGGTATAATATGACTTGGATCAGGTTGGATTGACAACCTATGGTGCTAAAAACCTAAATCATTAGCTTTCTAGCTCATGTTTTTGCTTGAAAATGATGATCCATGCATTAAAAATCTATGCTTGACTTGGATTTCAATTTTTATAATGTTCCCTATTCTGATTTTAGTTCTAGATGAATCTATGATCATGTGCATGCTATTCCTAAGGTATACTATGACTTGGATCAGGTTGGTTTGACAACCTATGGTGCTAAGAACCTATCAACCAATGGTCAATTTAAGAGTTTTAAGTTGATTTCTTTTATAAACCCATGACCCAATGATGGTACCATTGCAACAACCCTATGGTGTTGTCTTCATGACAATTGATGGTCGGGATCAAAGGTTTCAGATGATGGTGACAACCTATGGTCACCCCCTTAGGTCAGTTTTTAGATCAATTAGAAGTTTAATGATCAACCATTAAGTACCCTACTGATGTTATCAATCAATGATGACATTAGCTTAATATTGGGTGTTGATTAATAAATATAGTGTTGATCTAACAACATATGGTGACTTAATGGCCACTAATGATGGTGGATCAGGTCTCCAAAATCTATGGCGAGTTAATCATATAGTTGTAGCACCAATTAAGCCTTAGACCAATGGTTTCTTGGGTCACTTGATGCAATGGTCGAACCTATACTGTAATTGATGGTTTTAACATATGAACTTGACCCAATGGTCAAGATCTAATGTTTATTCCTACAATAAAGTGGAATGATGGCTAATGTAATATGTTGGTCCTAATAATGTGATTTAGATGGTTTCCTCTATATGATCAACTTAAGGAGCTTACTTGTTGACAATGGATGGCTTATTTTAAATGAACAGTTGATTGTGGGTTTTACCGTACTCTCAATGGAACTTTTTGTGTTGTTAATTAAGTTATGTCTAGGGTTAAATGGTGATTCTTTATAGAGAACAAATCAAGGACTTCATAGGTGGTTTATCCATGGTGTTTACTTATGTAAACAACCAATGGTCTTACCTTTTAAACATCCAATGGTTCTGGGTGACATTGTGGTATGGTGATATGAGTTGAATGATGATGGAACAAATAGAGGGTTACCCTTAATAAGGTAGTCTTACCTATTCACTCATATGAATAGAAGGGATGATAACCATATTGTGTTGATATGTAACCCTAATGAGGTATAGCTTGTTATACCTATCTTTAATATAATTAAATGATGGTAATTGGGTATGAATAGTCCTTGAATGACTAATACAATCATGGAGTACTCTCTTATTGTTGTTGAAACCTTAGTATGATATAACTCGATGGTTACACCTTGATTTATGTGTGGGTTCATAATTGAGAATAGTATGTAATGTGATGGTGATGCTTCACCTTATGCATCCATAATCCGATGGGGATGCTGTGAGTTAGGGTTTGGATATGAGTGTTGATTAGTAACATTAATATAATTTATCTTGTTGAACCTAACTCTAATGCAAATAGATAAAGATGAGTATTCATGTTTAAACTTCTTATATGATGAAATGATGGTGAAATAACCTCCTTAGCACGATCATAACCTTAATGTGTTAATTGGTGGTTATCATAGCCACATGGTTGATACTTTCTTATGCTAAACATGTGCATTATGAATATTATGAGGGTGAATCATATCTAGATTCCTTGCATGTTTATGTAATAAAGGAATGTTCTTAATATTAATATAACCCTACTATGATTGTTTATGAATATCTCCTAGCTCATTAATGCAATATTGTGTTGATCCGGTCTGTTATATGTAAGTGATGGTGTTGAGCCTTGTTATAGGGCATGCAAAGATAATGATGATCTTGTAGGGAATAGTATGATGGTCTTAATGACCTTTGGGCATGGTTGAGCCTGGAATGAGGTGTAATCCTCTTATGTTGATAAGGATTGATACCCTATGATATTGTGAAAAGGATTTATATCCTGTGATAGTATGATGGTCTTAATGACCTTTGGGCATGGTTGAGCCCTAAATGAGGTATAATCCTCTTATGTTGATAAGGGTTGATACCCTATGACATTATGAAAAGGATTTATATCTTGTGATAGTATGATGACTAGTGTGGTCTCATGAATGGCAAGTGAATAGTTCCATGTGATGATGAGCTGAGAAATTATGTTTGACACATTTTATATCTTTTAAAAGTTGTGATTTTATATGCTTGCTAGAAGTGAATTAGGGTTTTTATGTCCACTTGTTTGATGCAGCCTTAATTCACCCAATTGGCATAACTAATCAAGTGCAAATCTAATCATGTAGTGCCCTGTGCTGTAGAGCCATCTTTAGTGTCAGAACTTGTTGGATGGTGACTGAGTATTCCTAAGGGAAACTCGGAGTGCATAATGTTGAGTATGTGGGGGTGGAAGGTTGATGATATATCCTTGTCATCCACAATGTAGATTGTGGAGGATGGCTATGGTCATGCCTCATACATCTGATGTGATTGAGAATGGCTGCGGTCGTGTCTGTGATTATAACATGATTTGATTAGAGGACAACTGCAGCTGTACCTCAATGATTGGGTTTGAATACCCTAGTTTCTAGTGTTGTGACCTATACCAAGGGCGGACTAGTGGCTAGAAGCTTGACTATATGTAGTTTTGGTGGCAACTTTAACTGATATGTCACTGCCTTTTTACTCGTACTGACTGAGGGGAAGGGATCTTAGGATACCGACACTCCGAGATCTTATACAGAACCGAATATCCCTTCATAGGGGGTCGGTGGTTCTTTGAATGGTATGATTCAAATTCCCCAGGGTGTAATAAAAGATGCAATACATCCGTGTAGCATATTTGTTTAGGGTTATACATGATGTTTCACATTGGATGATAACCCTTGTTTGTTATCTTTACATAAATATGATGCTTAGTGCAATTAAGAGATAGTAGATATACTTATGTTGTGGATATGCTTAAGATTTTAGATGCATACATACAATAGCCATGCTTATGTTGATAACTATACTACTACTGCTAATTATAATCATGATGCTAGATATCTCATATTGATAGTTATGTTTAGCATGCTAGCATGCCTTTGTTACTAGAGATGTTGTTACTGCTAATCATGCTTATGCAGATAGTTGTGCTTATGTTGTTATCTCTTCTTATGATGTTAATATGTTCGACCTATTAACATGCTAATGTTGTTAGCTATGCTTATGTGGCTAGACTTATTAATAATGATAGAGATTCTATGTTACTAGACTTGTTCATGATGCTAGATATGCATATGCCACTAAATTGCTTATAATGTCAACAAGATAAAGGGTGATAGTTTGGCTAATGATGATAATTATTATTTTCTCCTTTATGTATTACGTCAATCATCCCTACTATTGAGCCTATTTATTGTATCTGATTTAACTTCTTAAACTTTTTAATTACTTAAAATGTTGGAATCAATAAACATTGTTGGAGGTTATATCTCTTGTTGGGACATGGATCTCACCCTTGTGGTACACAACATCTTTTTATGTAATCGGAAGTGATGGAAATAGAATCGTGGAAGTAAAGAGGAGCTATAGTAATGAATCTTTGAGAAAGTTGACTAGATGTCTAGTGTGTCCTAGAGTCGTCCATGTACTCTCAGGTCTAGGTAGGAAAAGTTTGTATATGATGTTTCAAACAAATTGAACGTTTTATAGCATGTTAATGCTTGTTTGTGTGGTGTATATGAATATTCTTATCCGGTGTATATATGTTGTGTCTAGGGAGATAGAACAATTTGTATAAAATTCTTGGCATAGTATGGATACAAGAAAGATGGTGGGATCTTATTCAAATGTTTTTGAGCGGGTGTTGATGTTGAAATCGGTTTTAATTTACCCATATTTTTTGGTATGTGATTAATTAGTGATTGATTATGTTTTATGTTTTGAGTAATCTCATTTAGTGTAACGGGTTCTCACAAGTTGGTATCAGAGCTTTAGGTTCAATGAGTCTACATGGACACTAGGACTTATGACTAGTATGATGTCAAAATTAGGAATATGGCATAAAAATATGGTGCATACTGCCTAATCTCAGTATTTGGGTGCCCTGGCCAGGTATTCAATTATTGAAGAAAGGTAAGTATGGAACTCTTTGATTGTTATATTTCTAATTACTCTGATGAAGTAGTCATTTTGAGACAATATGAAGAGCAAAATGAATAATAAATCATGGTATGAACATCTCAATCCTACCTTAAAGAAGATGAGAATTGCATCATAATCTATCAAAACTTGAATTTTTGGTAACTATAAGAGAAAGATAGAACACCATGAAATCTAAATCTGAATACAAATTAGAAAAAGAGGAGTTCTTAAAGATGTGATTCAAGAAGAGAATAAAGTAAAAGATAGATAAGTCTATGCTTATAAAGTGGTTCAAGGTATGAAATCCACCTAAGATGGAGAGAACTCCAACGATAAGAATAAAATGAGAAAATAAACGAGAACAATGACAAAGGAATAAGGTGGAACTTGAGTTAATCTTAGACCAACCTATGTGTGTAAGAACGTGTTAATGTAAAATCAAAATGGTAAGTGAAAGAAATTAAGGGAGAATATGCCTATTTAATGAAGAAAATGTGGAATATGAGTATTTACCTGTTGATAAGTGGCTGAAAAACATAATAAAATAAGAGAACATACCCAAGTGTGATAAATAGTCATCAAGGAAGGAGTAATGAGATATGTTAATCATGATTATTCCTACACTAATGTCAAGGAACCTAAAATGAAAAAGGTAAAATGATATATAAGAAGTTGTAACCTACATAATGAAAATAGAATTGGTTACCTTTTTGCTAAGTGACCCTTGAACAATGTTGCTATGATGTGTGAAGTGTGTTTCCCTTTGTGTCTTTCTTTACCAGGGCACAACTATCAAATGGATCATTTCCACTTTGTATGTGTAAATTCATTGTAAACATGAGGGTGGATAGCTTATTATAGCATAAGGTTGCTTGGACTATGGTTCCAAGATCATAAAGTTTGTGATGAGTTTTCTTTTGATCCTTCCAACAATTAGGAAGACTCCTCTTATGTTTCTTGATATTTGTTATGTTGGTAAAAGTGGATGAGATAATGATGTGAGTTCCTTATAACACATGAGGTGGATACTAAGGTAATGAATCCTAGTATCCAAGATGTATCAACCGTATGAGAAATATGTGAAGGTTTGATATGTTTATTAAATGAACATTCCAAGTATCCCTCTCCCGTAGAGAGAGAGAGAGTTGATGATGATCCTATAAATGTTGTTTGGAAGGAAAAACAAAAGTGACTCTATAATGTTGTGTATGGTCTTGTGATAGCTGGGCAAGACCACTATCAAGGATAGATGGTTTTTTGATACAAAAGATATAATTTTAGGATGATAGATAGAATTTAAAGTTGAAAGTTACTATTAGATTTGTACAAGTGGCACAACGAGTTTCTATATTCCATATTTGCAAATGTCTTCTTATGTGAGGGTTTTTGTGCTGACCCAAGATGAGATATGATTGAATGATGTGACATTACCATGATATGAAAGTATCCATGTAAAGGTAATAGGATGAGGTGCAAAAGAAGTACCCATCTTTTTTACCTTGGATTTTGGGGGCGAAACCCCTATTAGGGGTTTATAGTTGTAAGGCCCCTAAACTTGCTTAATGAGTTGAATAAGCTTAATTATCATAATTGAATTTTTATAACCCTAATATAACCTTTTGATATGCTTTGAAATCATAATACAAGCTTAAGTTTCAAACTTGGTCCAATTCAGACACTGTTTGAGCAAGTTATGCAACTTTATGCACATTTTGGACTTTTATGCAATTACCCAATTGAGAGGTTTTCTTTGCAATTTATCACTTGAATTATGTTCCTTGGATATTCTCTCATGCAGAAAATCACTTTGATATGTGGATATCCATGCAGACATATACATGTTTAGTTATCAACTAGAATTTTTAGACCAATTTCAAACAATTATTGTTTAGTGATATTGGTTGAAACTGACTACATGTAGTAGGTCTCTTAATTCTAGGTAAAAAAAATACTACTACATTGTTGAAGTCATGTGGTAAGAGAAATCCCCAAAGGGCATGATTAACAAGTAGTATTAAGGTCTGATTACTTGTGGGCCCGTGTGATATTAAGAACTTAATAGATGCACCATCTAGCCCAATAGCTTTTTTTTACCCATCTTCCTCAGACACGGTTACACTTCTAAAGAATACGTCAAGGCCTTGAAATTCAGCAATTCATTAGTAGGTAAGGAGGAGAATACCACATGCATAACATCCATGTTAGAATTTAGGATAGGAAATCAAGCACTAATTTTAGAATACAAATGAGCTAGTATAAGATCACTCATTACAATTTGATTAACAATCCAATCATCGTTAGTATCCTTTAAAGAATACATAGTATTATGATGTTTGTGAGATTTGATATAAGAATGATGAACTTCAAGTTTCAGTCACCATTTTCAAGATAGTTGATATGACATTTCTATTTGAGATCAAGTTCTCCATTATGTAACATCATTTCATATCAAGCATGTAGGATATAACTATAATCATCCATTTGAGGAGAATAGTTTATTGAATGAGATGTTTAAATGGAAGTAAATTCAAATAGAATGAGATCAATCCAAATGTAGTTAGTAGCAGTCTCATATGTAGCATAAATTCTAAAAAATGAAGATATGTAGTTGGCCAAAATGCAGATAGGATAACATAAAATTTTGAGTTAGTATTCCATGAAGACTTTGTACTAAACATCATCCTAAATATTCACCTTTTTACTTAGTTGAGAAATATTGGGTTTTAATCGAAGAAATCTCTGGGAAGGTGAGTGACAATAAGTACATGTTGGATTGAAACTAAATACTATTAGCCATAAATAAATCTCTATTTGTATGTGAATGGAGGTCAATTGAAGCCTACATATGCTAGACCAACATCAATGAGAGTAGAGTGATAAGAAGATCTTGAGTATAATTGAATGACAAACTTCCTCATTTTTCCAGTAGGGTTAAGCATGGTGTTGAAATCTCCCAAGACAAACCAAGGCTTGTCAATGTCGCAACTAATCCTTGCTAAGTGCATCCATAAAAGTAGCTTTGTACTCATATTGGTTTGACATAAATAAAGGTAAATAGCATGTATGATTAAGACTTCAATGAAGGAATTGGATATGACATTAAAAGTTATATACATTCACGATGCATTTGCTAAAGTAACTAAATTAGTCAAGGGAATCCTCTGTCTTCTATAAAATGATGATAACCAACCCCAAAGTACTAATGACTTCATAGCCCTAGTAGAAGATGTTTTTATCCATTAAAATTGGTATGTGACAAAGAACCAAGTTTTTAAAAGAGGCTTGGGTATTGGAATGACCAGTTCTACTCCTACGTTCCAACATATTATACCCAACATATCACTTAAGAGAGAGAGATGAAAATATCCTCTTCTTCTGTAGTCATGTTTGCAACCTAAAGCCAAGCTTGGATGTGTGTGAAGTAGTGAGGTTCCTTCATCTTTCTGGAACTTCTATGATTTTCTTGCTTCAAACTTGTCACTTAAGAAACTGATTGTACTAGTGATGATATATCCAAGTTTTATTGTTTGATACATAATCATCCGAATGTAGGATGAAGAACATTTGTAAGGACAATAGTCATCGGGACTACAATATCAGAATCTAATTTTTAAAAAAAGCATACCCATCATAAAGTATGAAAACATAAAAATACAATTGCAACTTGTGTATGTACAATTACAATTGTATAAAAACAATCGACAAATAATGCTATCAAACACATAACATGCAAATCATAACATCTCTCCAGATCAAACATGATTAAACATTTCAATGAAGATCTCTAAATGAATTAGCATTGAGTGACACATATATCATAAAAGTATACTAGATGTTCACAATGGGTATGTATGGATAAATAAGAAAATTTAGTATTGCTGGTAATAAATTATTGTGTATACAAGATCTTAAGGTGTAATCCTAAATGGACACCCTTACAAAGAAGAGGGTACACCATATTCATAATTTGACATGTAAGACAAAATGAGTAGGCACATAAGATCTTAAATCAATCTCTGATAACCCTCTTCTTCGTCACATGAAATCTATCACAATGCTTAGTGTTTATATCTTCTGTCAATAAGTTAGTATTTCAAATGATCTCATGTAGCACCTAGAATTTTTTGGAAGTCCACCAACTCCTACTCATTAAAATTAAGATAAAACACTCAACTACAACATAGAAATATGAAGTTTGACGATATTTTTTATAATACTATGGTATCTAGTTAACAAATAGTCTTACTAAGAAAGGTCTATGTAGTTACATTGAAAAACTACTATTATATATAGGTGAATGAAAAGACAAATATCTTCTTTGTTCTACAGAACAAATGATGAGATTTAAAGTTCAAGCCTAGGTTATAGACTTACCATGTGAAACTATTTGAGGAGTCAAATGGCTATAATCCACTAGAAAAAAAACCTAGGAAGGGTCAATGTTCTATGGTTAGAGGTTGTAGCTTGACAATGTTAGATTTATAACCCAAGGATAATCCATGACCACCAAATAAGCCAATAGAAATATATACAATCCCACCAAACTACAAAACCACACCTAATATTATTATTATTTATGATCACAACACAAAATGACTATAACCTACTTTACCCTAATGTTTCATGTGCACTCATTTTCACAAAAGTCTCCTTCCTCCACCTATTACTCCCTACTCATGTTCTCCTTTACCTGGATTCACCACCACTCCAATTTAGCTTCATACTCTCTATCTCTCCTCTCCTCTTGTTATCCTTATGCCTTCCATCTTATTTCTTCTCATGTTCTCTCCATCTCCATTCTCCCTCTTGCTCCCTCCATAATCACTTATGTCTTGCCTCCTCCATCACCAATCCTTATCTAGTTTGATACCTTCCTATCTTCCCACATGCTCCTTTTTTGTTACTCTCCCCTTTCCTCTTATTGGTCTCCTCCTCCTCCTCCTCCTCCTATCAGACCCCTCTTATCTGTTGATCTTCTTGTCCAATCAATGTACAACCTTTTCGATAGTTTACCTTGTGACCAGAGTTGAGATTAGCTATTCAAGAAGGTAATAGGTGGAGAGTTACCAGTTCTCCATGATGCTAAGGTTGGGCCCATAATCATATTTTGCAAGGGAATTATCTACCACCTTGTCCTTGGAGAGTAAGTGACTTTGATTCTAGTGCAATCTTTTCATGTTTCTATTACAATAAAAATATGAGTAGAATCTTGTTTTATTCTTTGATAGTTTGTAGGTGAAACTTTGCTAGCATGCTACTAGTACTTAGAAAGTTGTCACATTATATTATAATATGCTACATTGTATACTTGTATTGGATTTTGGTACAATAATTTCTTCTTTAAAATAGCAAGAGGCCGAGTGTGAGATATTTTTGAATGAGGCTAGAAATTAGACATGTTGAATTAGGGTCTGAGGTAAAGTATATGTCCTCCCTCAATAGATGGTAAGCTGACCAAATAACATCTCCCCTCCTAAGAAGCACCTAAAGGATCTTCTCCTACTATCTCTATACTATGATACAAGCTTGTTGGATCATTCTAGATTTATGTGATTATCCATCCATCTAACTACCATCATTTTGTGACCTCAAAATCAATATCTCTACATCTTGTTGAAGAAGTGACCTTGTATAATACAACAACCATAGTAGATATTGATGTTTAGGTCTAATATGAAGTAGAAGGAAGTTTGCGTCATTCTAACAAGACAAGAAACATGCATGATTGAAGTTGAGTACTCTAGCAAGTCCTTGAGAAGGAGGATTCTTGTCTTCCCACAAAAATGAATCAATATAATTGTTTCTTTTTTACCTCAAATTTTCAATACAAATCCTCAACTTTTCTTGTATTTTTTCTAGCTATATGTGAATACTCCATGTTCTTTTAGGAGATGTTCTATATATGTTTGACTTAATTTAGTTTCTTATGTATGGTTATTTGTTGTAAAATTAATTCAATGGCTAGATGTCTTAATAGTTACTTTTTCTAAATCAATTCTTCCATTACTTTTTTACTTGTATACATGCTATTAGTGTATGTTACTTATTGTCAACATTCTTGTAATTAGATAAATCATTAAATTTTACACCCATTTTTTATGTTAACATTAAGTGTTCCAACTATTCATGTTTGATAAATCAATTTATATGCTTGTTCATTTTTTATAATCAAGATAGTCCTCTTAGTCTAAGAAATCACGGGAATAGAGACAAACCTCAGGCTGGATGCAACAAAAGCAACAACATACAAAGTCATCGACTACAAATTCTATAAAATTATATATACTAGAGGTTTTTGAAAACTAACACTTTTGTTATTAATTGTATTGTTTGTGAATTAAAGAAAATGTTTGAATGATTTGACCTTTTGGCATGAATGTCCAACATTTTTTTTGGAGAAACAAGAATCATTTGTGCATTCTCTTAGTTTTGCATGGAAAACTTTGTATGCATTTTGAAAATGAATCCCAAAGGATAGTTCCTTGAGTAAAGATTTTCCTTGTGAGGCATACTCCTACATTTTTGGTGTGGGATTTTCAAGGTTTTTTGTTATTTCTCCTCAAGGATAGCCCTGATCAGACCCTTCTATTTACCAATCCACCACCTAGGGAAAAATGGTTAGAGACATGATCTAACTAACTAGTTGGTGTTAGGGATTAAGATATATCTAGCTAAAGATTCATCCCTGACACTTACCATGGTTTATTTTAGTGGCCACTAACCAGTAAAAGAATAAGGAGTTAATGGTACTTACAAAAGATAGAACAATATGGTAGTTCATAATGACATCGACATTATTTATCCAGTTTAACTATGCACAATCAATCACGATACCTTTACAAAGAACAAAATCAAAATACATGTATAATACATATGATTTGAGAAAGTTAGTCAAGTGCTCAAATCTGCAAAGCTAAAATCAATAATAAACAATATATGAGAGTTCTAGAATAGACTTTTTTTTTATATTATGACAACTATCATAAAAAAAATATATTATATTAAATATCCAAAAAGTTTGGAAATAATATTCGAATAACCACTCATAACAATCAAGTAATGTCCATGTGTTTGAAGGACAAGGTTTTAGAGTATTTTTAAGGAAACTTTTCTACTCAAATCCAACCTCAAAGTGAGTAGAAAGTCAATGATTGAAGGACTCATGTGCCTGTGCCTAGGTTGGAAATGTCAATGTCTAAATGTGAAAATGGAAAAGCTTAGCATAAATGACACAAAATAAGATGAAGAACCAACATATTCTCAACATTAAACAAGTATAACTAAAAACATTATATATTACCCGATTCCATTTACATATTCAAGAGTATACTTATACAAGTCTACTCATGTGCACTGGCTAGGAACTTACAACAAGTACACCTCAACAAAAGACCACAAGCCAATTGTTCTTAGCTATGTCTAAAGCCTCAAATATATAAGAAACAAGAAGGCATCACACAATGTGTTAAGTAAAGGGGAGACATATATAAATATGTAAAGTTTTCATAATTTGAAAGACACACATAATTAAATGAACATAAATAAAAGTGTGAAGTACTTAGCATAATAAGAAACCATGTTTTATGCCATTTATATCCAATTATACCAAAAAATATAATGTACCATAAGGACTTTGAATAGTTTCCCATTGGAAGGGTCTATGAGGGTTCTTAAGGCTCATTTCCATTATCTACCCTTGTTTATCAACATGGTTTGCCCTATCATGACAACTCAAGTAAGATGGCCGACCCTGAATCCTTACCTTAAGAATACAGACAGGTGCACAATGTTTCTACAACACAGTTCTATATTATATATCCAAGTCACAAAATCTAAGAGAAAAATCATCAAGTACAATGATAAAATACTACATGGAAATAATTGAGCAAGAAAACAAGCATACATACATATCAAGGTTCAAGCAAGAACACCATAGTCATACAATTATTGAAAGCAAATACATAGGTTCAGAAATTATTAACTTAAATCATCCTTGATAATCTAGATCACAAGCAAAAACTTGGCTAAAAACAAGATTCCATGAATGTATTAGATTCTCACTATTAACCCTAACTAACTTTGGGGGGGGTGGATAGCCCAGCGGTGCGGTTCGGTAAAGCTCAACGAAAGGTCCCATGCTCGACTGAGAGAAACCTCCATGGTGGAATAGTAACTAGCATTTGATTGGGAACACTGTGGTGTCCCCCCATGACACAGATGGTTCTAGGGCTTAATCCTACATGGATCAGGTCAAAAGTGGCATTGCCTTGGAGGGATTCCTCATTAACCAAAAAAACCCTAACTAGCTCCATTTTAGGGTTTAGGTCAAGTTAGGTTCAAAGTTAATAGTTAGTGTATTGGATGATATTTTATTGATTTAGGGTCCATTATGAAGGTGTGGTCCAAGTTTTGTGACATTTCAATTTTCCATCTATTTTATATGAATATTTCATGGTTTATGTGAATCACTTGAAATTTAGGGTAAATATACTCATAATAGGGAAAACAAGGCAAAGGTTCATCAAGTTAGGAGGTGCAGCCATAAAAGAAGATATATGTCAAAAATATAAGTATACATAAAGCTCTTAAATATATTTGGATGTCCTCTAGAGTCCAGGCATCATAAACCGAAATTGGTATCATCATCTCCAACATACATGTTATCATCATTGTAGTTCACTTATGTCATAGGATTCAACATACGAATTATGTGGGACATCCACATCAATGTGGTCATAAGGAGGATTTTTTCATGATTTAGAAGAAGATGAAAATATACAAGGATCCACATCACAAAAAATAGCAGAAGAGAATAAAATAAGTCACCTATGTCAAATAAGAGCTCAAAATGGGCGAAGTAGGGTCACATAGATCAGTACACCTCAAAGGGGGTTAGCCTTATCAAATTGAGTCACAAACCATCATAAGATTACTTTTTTAAGGATATAACATAATTTTATGCATAAAGGGGGACAAAGTCAAACATTTGATAAGTGTATAACATATATAGCAATCCAGGAAAATTATGATGCACTTTAGGTCATAATAGGTAGATCATTGGTCGAATTGTGTCATGGAGGATTATAAGAATACCGATTCAAAGTTATGATTTTCTTTGATTTCATATAGAACCATGATGACAAAGGCACTAACTTCATCACTAACATCCAAAAGTAAGTCACATTCATTTACTTAAGAGCATCAAAAGTTCCATAAGAGCAATTAGGGTTTCCATTAGATTCTAAAGTACACAAGAGTAACTAATTTGGTTATCATATGGTAGATTGGTAATTTAAGATTCAAATTCTATCCTAAAAATGCATTAATTGAATTCGAACATTGTCAAAAATTGCAAATTTAACAAAACATGAAACATGTAGGGGTTTTTGGGTCTACAACCATGTCCATATTTTAGATATTTTCAGACGATCCAAATGGTATAATTCTTTGCCTAATTCCACCAAGGGGTCTAGGAGATAATAATTTTTGGAGAGTTATGTAAGAAACCATATGAAATTGGTGTTGGGAATTACCATACAATGATGAGGTGATCTACCCTCCTTGGATCAGCACAGGTACCTCACCCACACAGTTGTGTGGAAATGGGGCTCAGCCAAAAAATGTTTCTAGACTTGGCAGCCCGTGTGAGAGGTGGGTCATGGTGTAGATATAGGAAGTTGGATCCTCATTCCATCATTCTCCTAATCTAGATCGAAGTCACATGTGCATTGATTCTGTTGTTGTCACCCACAACACCCTTTGCATGGTCCATCATCTTGTGTGGCAGCTGATATAACTCTTGCTTGCCAGACGGGACCCAAACTCAGGGTAACAAAGGCCTAGGGAGGAAGAAAAATGGTTGCTTGCACCCTCCATGAACCACTGAGACTGAGGGTAGTCTCACTCAAGGACGAGGGGTTCTACACAATGGAATCCCAAAAGGGCATGGCTGGTGGTTCCACCGATGGTAAAAGGGAAGAAGAAAGGGGAAATGAGAGTGCTTTAAGGTACAAATGCAACAAAAGAATAGGAGAAAGAGAGAGTGAAGGGAGAAAAGAAGGGTTTCATGCTCAAAGTTGGAAAATGAGGTAAGGAAAGGGGGTGATTGGAGATTCCAAAGTGGATTAGGTGACCACAACACCCTATGCACTGACGGTGCATACAGTGGAAGAATATAATAGACATGTAATTAGATCAAAGGGCCTGACCCGTGGAGATAGATGTATGGGATAAAACTCATACAACCAAAGGGAGAAATCTAAGTGAAGAAGGTAGGGAGTAAGGCCTCCCACGTGGATAGGTTATAAATACATATTCCGGCCCAATTAGACCCTAGCCAGCCCAAAGGCAGAAAAGGGAGGGTAGAATGAGATTTAAAATCAAGATTGAAAGCATACTTCCAATGATCACTACTTGAGCTATGTAGGTCCAATTGAGATGATTTTTTCATGATTGTTTTCACAATTGAACCTTCTATAACATGATATGAATTAGAGATAAAGAGGCTAACGTTGAAGAGGATCAAAATTGGTTTTAAGAGACTCATTAAAGCATTGCACTTAGTTCAAATATACAAATTAATGTCATGTATTGTAAAAATGTATCATTGTTGTGACCAAATCAGTGTATCACCACACTCAAAATATGAAACTGACATCATATTGAGAATGATGAGTCACTAATATAGAGAGAGAAGGTGCATAAACATAGTGAGAGTTTTTTTTTGTTATCATTTCCTTCCCTCCTAAAAAGGAATCTCATCCTACAAATTCATCCAAGATCATTCTCAAAGGTCAAAATCCATATTTATTGTGCTTAAGCAATCAAATACTTGGTGTCAAGGTGTCCACCAACATGGGGTGTCCACTAAGGTTTTTATCATGTGCTTATAAAACATAATGGGTGTTGCTTCATGATTACTAGGTTCAAACAATGTGAGGTTTTCATCACATCATGATATCTTTTCAACATCAGGGTTCCACATCTCATATCTCTATTGAATTACAGTTTCATTCATGTAATCATACAAGCTTGAGGGTTTCATCAAAATGTGTGTTATATGTTTGTCTATTGAACATGTTCTTTATCATGAGTTTTGATTAAGGTTGTCATCATCCTTATATTAAGTTAAAATTTCATGCATGATATTTAGTTTTCCATAGAAGTTCTACCAACTATCCCCAATTATGCTCAGTACTTCTTATCTTGGGTTTGAAATTAAGAATTTATATATCATAATTATTCCATCTAAGATCTTAAGACTTCATCATATCAAGCTCATGATTTGAAACATACATCTTTCATGTATGGTATGCTTTTATATTATGTCTTCTTATGAGAGTGACTTATCATATATGTATCAAATTTCTCACTTAAGAATTGATCATTTTATGTATCAAGTATCATTTCAGGGACAAAATTATCATCACCATTGAGATTTTGTAATTATGTCACTTGTATCACAAAAGAGCTTCACATTCATGTGCCATAACAAATTTTCAACACAACTTTTTAAAACAAGGGAAACCACTAGATTCTTTCACATAGAACCTTTAACCTGAGTATGAGGATCATCATGGACGTCACACATCATATACATAAACTAAGGGTGTTGGGACATCTCCCTCACCTCGATGGCAAATATACATATATATATTCAAATGCTTCCTTATCTAGATTTGGATCCTTTCATAGGAAATATTGAATTCAACATCATTAAAGGAACCAAACACTAGGTGACTAAACCCATAAGCTCAGAATTTATCTAGCTAAGGACTCATCATCACATGTTTCATTGAGCGTGTATTTCAACTTTTCACATATTTTGGAGGCCAGGTACTCAAACCTTCTCCCATGTCGGGTTGACCTATATTAAGTGCTCACCCTTATTGTACGACCCATGCTAGAGGACCTCCTTTGTAAAGAGATTGAGACCTATGTTGGTCCAACAACATATCTCATTGAACATATTTCAATGTATACAAAACTAGGTACAAGTAAGTATGTCAATGTACTAGCTCTGTGTAGTACATCAAGCCATACATATGCCCATACATCATCCTAGACATATATAGGTTTGTATTTCCAAACTCATCTCACATCATCTAACACACTATAATCCTCGAACATCAAACATGGATCATCATGAAGCAAACTCATAACATAAATATTAATATGAACATCAACATATCAATCACACTTAGAAAATCTAGGATATCGACTAGAAAAACATTTATCATGGATCTAGGATATTATAGATATTACATCTATCATCTAACACTCATCTAGACTGATTTTACAACTCCTTCTCTTAGGTTACATGTACATTCACTACCGTTATGCACATGGTAACATTTTTCATATGTACCTATATACCAATACTTCAAATAGAATCCATGACACTTTTTCTCCCCCATTGTTACCCTATCCATTTTTGCAATTAGGGAAAGAGACAACGGGATACTCTTTTTGTCCCCTTTCTACCTTTTCTCCTTTTTGGTTACCGTAACTTGTAGGTTCAAGGATTTGTATCTCTTTGTGGGATCTGGTTACTGAAGATGGCAAAGGAGCTTGCATATTGATGTCCACGACTGGGAATAGAGGATGAGGTGGATGAAGTGTTTGAACTTCTAGATGATGGAGGGGAACACAAAGAGGATCATGTGGCTCTGTCTCTAATGGTAAGGATGTTGTTGGATAGGTCGTATAATTTTATAGCAATAAGACACACACTAAATCTAGGGCAACGAGTCCTAGATGGGGGTCCATGACACTTTGATAATAATCTCCTACTAACGAGTGAGGTGGAGGAAGGGGACACTCTATCAAACATATAGACTCAGACTGTCTTTTGTAGGTGAGGTTATATGGGTTACCGTTGGGACAACAATAAGAATCTACAATAACTGCTATTGTTGGGAGAATAAGTAGGGTGATTGAGTTGCATCATGAGAATTTGGAGTGGGAGATTTCGATTAGGCTGCGGTTGGCTATTGACATCTTGAAACTCCTTATAAAATTTTAGAAGATTAAAGACAAGAAGGGAGTGGTGGTAATAATAAAAATTAAATATGAAAGGTAACCAAACTATTTCTATTTATGTGGAAATTTAGATCATGTTGACAAATACTCTCCCTAGGAGTAGGAAGATGAAGAACAAAAAGGATATGGGGATCCTTGCTTTGTGCATCACTGAGGAAAACCTAGGGTTTTAATACAGGAGGATGTCTTGGGGGAAGATTCAACAAAGAAAAAAATTAATCTTTCACATCAAACTAGAAGTAAGAACTAATGCACATGTAAATCTAGGGTTGCAGGTCCCGGGTGGAAGATGGAGGAATGATAGAAACGATGAGCAAGTGCCATCAACAATTCAAGACAAAAGAGGAAATGTCAACACAGTACTAATGAGATCACTCCTAGACTCCTAAGTGAGTGAAGGAAACTTGGATCATGGAGCATTGGCGAAGGACTCAGACCGCTCAGGTTAGGCACAGAATAGGTATACCAAGGAGAACAAAAAAGAGGCAATGTCACGTGAATATTGAAAGGCCTGCTGAAGAGAAAACCACATTAGAAATTAATCTACGAAAAGGAAAGGAGAACCTAATGGTGGATGATCAACAAACAAATAGAAAACTATGCAGCATCCTAAAGAACAACATGGAAGGTGGGGGAAAGTGGGAAGGATCACAACATACATGGTATCTTTGGTTTGCTAAACAATGTGCTAGCTAGACAAGGAGTTGGACCAAAGCCTAGAGGACATAATGGAAAAAGTATTGAATGGAAGGAACTGAGAGCTATGTAACCCACTCTAACTGGTGGTAGATAAGAGGACAGAAATTAAGAATGTACAGAGCAGGTAAGGAGAATAGGAATCAAGTAGAGAATTTAGGAAATGAAAGAAAAAACCGTTTGTGATAAGAAACAAGACAATCAACGAGGAGTCTCCTGATGTATTGTAGGGTGAAGATGTGGCACTAAACTGAGAAAGGACTTGGAAAATAATTTGTGAAGGTGACTTATTAGAAATGGAGTTAGATGATAATCTGAACAATATTGTCACATTCAAGAAATATTTCATGTTGCATGAAAACAATGAGAGGGAAATGGGAGTGTTATACTCCAAGTAACGTCCTCTAGAATAGAGTGAACCACATACATTAATGAAAATATTGAGCTAGAATTGTCAATAATTGGACAGACTCAACAATACCTGATGCTAGAGAGAAAGCTCAAATTTGGTTTTTGTCTTGGATGCCAAAAGTGTAGGTGTCAAACTTGAAGTACTAAAATATTTTTTGGATTTACAGAAGGTGTGTTCCTATCTAGAATGCATAGGTTGGGCCAGCCTTTGGGTGAAGGATATCTTGGTGGACATTATTAGTTAATCTCATCATCACGTGGAAATCATTATCATTGAAGTGGGAGGAAAATATAAGTAGAGGGAAATTGTGGTATATGGGTGGCCAAATCAACAACGAAAATATCAGACATGGGAGATGATGTTTGAGGCTAGAAGTGATTTTATAGTGATCTTATTTGAGGATTTTAATCATATTGTGTCACATGACATGAAATGAGGGGCCCATGAACTTGAGAGATGGCTACAAGGCTTTCCGGACGTGATGGATGAATGTTCTCTTATGGATCTTGGATTCTTTAACTTTCCTTATACCTGGGAAAGGGGAAACAACATAGATACCTTGGTGAGAAATATTAGACAAAGCTTTGGCAAAGAACGAATGTCATTCCATTTTCTCTTACTATAAAGTCTTCCACCTAAACTTCTATGAAGTTAATCATATCCCCATTTTTTTTAGTAGATAGAAGAATCATGAAGAAAAGAAAGAGAGAGAACATGTTTATCTTTGAACTCATGTGGGTGGAAGAAGATTGATGTATGGATATGATAAATGCATATTGTAATAGGAATGTAAGAGGAGGTCTTCCTAAAAAACTGAGTAGGATGTAGTGAAAAATTATATATCCGGGTGGAACAAAGCTTTGGTGAAATTAATAAAAAAATTAAAGAGGCAGAAAAATAGCTTGGGCAAGAATAAGAAAAGATATTGAAAAAAAATATTATCAACAACTGTGGAGAGCTAAATAAGAGACTTCAATACTAGCATTAGAAAGAAATGAGTACTAGTTTGCAAGGGCAAGATTCAATGTGATGGGCGGGGGACAAAAACACGACATATTTTCACCATAAGGCATGTTGTAGAAGGAAAGAAATTAGTTTTACATTCTAAAGAATAAGTAGGGGATCCTAATTATTGAGGAGGATGGGATAGAGAAGAAAATCTTGAGTTTCTTTGAAGACCTTTTTAAAACTAGATCACTAGTGAACTTTGAGGTGGTAGGCAGAGGCATATACTAGAAAGTGGATTATAATATGAATGAAATTCTAGAATGAGAAATTATAGAAGAGGAAATTGTGGCACCCATTATACACATTAACCTTAACAAAGCTCAAGGACCATACAGGCTTAAAACAATGTTCTTCTAAAAATTCTAGCATGTAGTAGGAAAGGATGAAACCATCTATATCAAGGGGTGGAAGAAAGGTGAAAAAGATATTGCTGAGATTAATTCTATATTGTTGATTCTTATCCCCAAAGTTGAGACCCTATCAACATATGTAATGTGCTATATATGATTCCATCTAAATTCATGGAGAATAGGCTATCATTATGCTTTATTCCTAGGAGGATGATCACTAACAATGCCCTAGTTGCATACGAAGTGTTCCATAAAAATAAAAATGAAGCCAAAAATTCAAAAGGACACGTGGCCCTAAAATTGGACCTATCAAAAGCTTATGACATAGTAGACTGGGAGTTCCTTGATTATGTGTAGGGAAAGTTGGGATCTGGGGATAAATGGAGATCTAAGGTCATAGAATGTATTTCATCACCCAATTTCTCTTATTTTGTCAATGTTAATTGGTTCAAAAAGATTGTGCCTTTCTACAGACTTTGCTGGAATGACCCTCTTTCCCCATACCTCTTTATTTTATGTTCTAAAGCTTTTTACACTCCTATCACACTACATTTACAAGATCAACTATACATGGCATAAAAGCCAGTAGAAATGGTCTAAACATCTCACACCTTTTCTTTGCAGACGATAACATTTTCTTCTTAAGGGCTACTCAAGATGATTGCCTAAAACTAGCTAACTCATTAGCTAGTATGAATAAGCATTTGATCAAAAGATTAATCAATCCAAGACAGAGGTTGCCTTCAGCTAGGGTGTGATGAGAAATGAACTAAAGAATCTCTTAAAAGCGAGGGAGGTGGTTAGATATAGAAAATATGTGGGGCTATCAATGGTAATTGGTAGATTAAAAAGGTAGGGTAGCAATACATTAAAGACAAAGTGTGGAAAATAGTATAGGGGTGGAAAGAAAATCTATTGTCAAAGCTGGGAAAGGAGGTTCTTATTAAGGCTACAACATAAGTGATTCCGACTTATTTGTTGAGTATTTTTCATCTACGATAAGACCTTCTTGATAAAATTTAGAGTTGTATTGATAGATTTTAGTGGGGCTCAAGTGACATGAAAATGAAGATATCATTGTTTGGATGATCTCAATTATGAAAACCTAAGAGAGCATGTGGTTTGGGTTTTTGTGACATGCATGATTTTAATCAGACAATACTTACACATCAACTTTGGATATTCTTGAAAACACAATCTCCTTGGCCTATA
The DNA here is from genome assembly GCA_963693085.1 of Alisma plantago-aquatica. Taxonomy (NCBI): domain Eukaryota; kingdom Viridiplantae; phylum Streptophyta; class Magnoliopsida; order Alismatales; family Alismataceae; genus Alisma; species Alisma plantago-aquatica. Next base: position 722,573,015 of record OY856409.1, read on the forward strand.
AAGTATTGAAGGTGAGGTACTTATAAACGATGACATTGTTAGGGGTGTGTTAGTGTCATTATCCCAGTTACATGTGGAGAAGCTTATGGGGTGCAAAGATGACCCTTATGAAAGGAATACATTGGATAGTAGGGGGTTATTGAAATATCATCTATGGAATGATGCATGGATTTTGGAACGTCATGGAATTTTGTCTTCTATGAAAAATGGAGGACAGCCAAAGCTTACTTGCATAGGAGATCTCATCCTTCATAAGATGGGATGATGGGATTGGGACTTGATATATGTTGTTTTCCTACAAGATATTTGCAAGCAGATATTGATAACTCCCATCAACATAGTTCATGTTACCAGGTGATCAATTGGCATGGTGGTTGAACCTAGAGAGGGAGTTCACAAAATGATCAATATACTGGATATCATTGTTGGGAAAGGAGTCGTTTGAGAGCATTAGATCATAGAAAATGGATAGATCTTAGAAATTCATCTGGAGGAAATGATGCCCTCCAAAACTTGCTCATTTCCTATGAAGATGCTATATTGGAGGATTTGAGATGAGAAGGAGGCTCCAGGATAGACACCCCATGAAGGAAGGCAATTTTCTAATATGTGGCGTCAAAAATGAGACAATTTCTAACATCATCTTTGTGTGCTACTTCATGGAGGTGGTGTGGGCGGCAAGCCCAACGAAAGAATTCCAGTTGAAGCTGAGTAAAATGTCACTCATGGAAGCATTGCTCACTATAGAGGAATGACTAGAAGGAGAGCATCTGAATAGGGCGATATCAACTATATGGGGATTGTGGACACATAAGAACAGGTTAACATCCACAATGAGGGTATACCCCTTATACATATGATATTGACCCACACAACTTTATTTGAGGACTATAGATGGCATAACCTAAAACGATTACAAGGAGCAACCAAAACATGAAATCCATGGAGTCGATTAATGAAAGCTTTCCTTCTCCTAGTTCAGTCAAATTCCATTGTGATGTTGTTGTCAGACAAGATGAGCACCTAGGACATGGCTTCATATTCATGGGAACGGTGGGGAATATGCTAGCAATTGTAGGAAGGAAGACACAGCTAAGATGACCGACAAAGCTAGCAGAGTCTGAGGCAATATTAGTATCCTACTACATGCAGTGTGATGAAATATTCCATCCATAGAAGTAATGCCAGACTCTCTATCTATGGTGTAGGCTCTGTGGGCTAATGAAAGAAGATGAGACCACCTCGGAATCTTGGTAGTTGATATTCATCATCTTGTTCTAAGATTTAATTTATGTTCTTTTTCATATGTGATGAGGGATCATGGTATCGTGGAACAGGAGGTAGCACTCGCGGGGAAGCTTGTACTATACGAGAATGATAACATCCGAATCAACATTGTGAATCTCACAAATTTAGAATAGTAATAAAGCTAATGGTGTGCTTATAGAAAAAACTTGAAATAGGTTTTCTCCAGCATCAAAAATGCTATGGAAGCCATCACACTCCACTCCATTTAGAACCAAAACCAAAAGCAAGTTACCACACTCATTAGGTAGTCTAGTACCAAGACACCTAGTGAACTAACAAGAACATGGTGCACACTTTTGTAGATACACTAATCACATGTAATAGACATATGTCTTGATTTATCAATAAGATCACCATTTTTCACCAGCCCAAACTTACAACCCATACTACATGATATAAGGAGGAGAAAATAAAAGTTCTAGGGATTAAAAAACCCTACACCTAGTTCTAGAACATCAAGGTCCTAACCTAGATTCTAAGTCAACTTAGTCCACAAAGAACAACTGATTGAGTTACTAGGGTTGAGATTTAAGGTTGAATTAATTTGTGTTTCATGTGAGCAGTGTTTGTATAGTAATTTTTCATACTCTAATGCCATTTATTATAGAACTACGTATTACTCAAATCCAACCTCCAAATGACTAGAAAGTCAATGGATGAAGGATCTGAGCATTTGTGGCTAGGATGATAAAATCAAAGCCCGAATGTAGAAGAGTAAAACCTTGGCATACATGAACATATACCAAGATCAAATCACCAACATGTTCTCAACATTCAAAAAGTATAGTTAACAACATTATTTATTCAAAAATTCCAAATACATATTGAGAAGTACATTTATACAAGTCTTGTCATGAACACTAGCTATGATGTTACAACAACAATACCTAAATACAAGATCACAAATTAATTGCTCCCAAGATATCTCTAAACCAAAAACATACGAAAAACAATCATGTAAATTACTATAATATTTTATGGCTTGAGCAAATAAACAAGCATACATGCATATCAAGGTTTAAGCAAGAATGGCATAATCATATAAAGTTTAAAAGTATGTACCTAAGTTTAGATATTCTTAACCTAACTCATCCTTGATCATCTACAATCTACATCACAAGAAATCACGTGGTTAAGAGTGATATTATATATGCATTAGATTCTCATCATTAAGCCTAACTAGCTCAATTTTAGGGTTTAGATTAAGCTACCCTCAAAGTTTCTCATTAGTGCATTTGATAATATTATACGTAGTTAGGGTCTATTATGAAGGTGTGGTCCATATTTCATGACATTTTGATGTTCCATCAATTTTTATATGAATCTTTCATGGTTTAAGTCACTTGCATTTTAGGGTGAAGAGACTCATAATAGGGTAAACATGGAAAAGGGTCATCAAATCAAGAGGTCCATCCATAAAAGATGATTTAGACAATAAGATAATAACATATAAATCTGATTTAGATATAGTTGGATGTCCCCTAGAGTCTAGACATCATCAACCAACATTGGTATCAACATTTCCAACACACATGCTATTAGCATAATAGTTCACTTATGCCATAGTATCCAACATAAGAACTTTGCAGGATATCCACATCAAGGTAAGGGGGCATATTTCCCAATTATAAGGGGAGGATAAGATATTATGATCCACATCATGAAATTAAGTGCAAGATCATAAATCAAGTCTCTCATGTTAGATAAGAGCTCAAAAAAGGACGAGTATGGTCAAATACATCATTGCACTTCAAAGGGGGTTGGCCTTAGTAATTTGGGTCACAACCCATTAGAATATTATTGATTTCAAGGGTATAAGTGAATTTGATGCATAAAAGGTGTCAAAGTCAAACATTTGATTATTGTATAACATATAAAACAATCTAGAAAAATTTCCATGCACTTTAGGTCATAGGGGTCAATGAAGTGATCAATGAGATAATGGGGTGGTATAGTACCATAATGGAGAATAAGGCTAGTGATTTGAAGTAATTAGTGGCTTTTATGTCATCTATACGCATGATTAGCAAAAATGTACTAAATTCATCATTAAGATTCAAGAATAAGCACATTCATTCAATTAGAGTATCAAAAGTGCAACAAGAGTTATTAGGGATTTCATTAGGTTCAAAAGTACACGATAGCTATTGATTTGGTGATTGGATGGTAGCTTGGTCACTAGAGATTTAAAAATTATCTTAACAATGCATTAACAAAAGTCAAACATAGTCAAAGATTGCAGTTTTAGAGGAAAAAGGTAAAGTTAAAGGGGTTTAGGGTCTGTTAATATGTCCACATTGTAGATCTTTTTAAGATGATCTAAATTGCATATTTGTTTTTTCAATATGGCCAAGGGGCTTAGAATTTTTTGAAGGGTTAAATCAAAAACCTTATGAAATTAGGATTGGGCGTTAACATATGATGAAGAAAGGATTTGCCCCCCTTGGATCAAGATCTGGAAGTTCGGAGTGGGGCCTCCCCCCATGTCCTTGTGGTAGAGGTGCCCAATCACTGACTACGTTTATACTGGACTAGGTCCTTGAGAGGGGAGGATCTAGGTTTAGATATGGGCAGTTGGATCCTCGGTCCACCGTGCTCCCGAGATAGATCTACATCACTTGTGCATCGAGTCCAATGATGTCACCAGTAAGACACCCTACCTAGTTTATTAGCTAGCATGGTGGTTGAGACCATTGTTTCTCGCCACTGGGGGTTGAACTTGGGGAAACATAGTCTAGGAGCAAAGCTAAATGGCTGACTACACCTATTAGAGAGTAAGGGTGGTTTCTCCTGAGGCTGATGGGGATTCCCAAAGGGAATAGGTTGTGGCACTACCCAAGGTGAAGGAGATGAAAAGGGGGAAAGGAGATTGCTACATGATATGAAATGCAATGATATGAGAGGTGAAAAAAAGAGTGAAGAGAGAAAGGATAGATTTAAAACTTAAATGTGATAAATGAGGTGAGGAAGAAGACGTCACACATATTGTTGGATCAAATGGACACATCTATGGACACAGATGAAAGGGATAGAAATCATCAAATTAAAAGGGCAGATCCAAGTGTAAAAGGGACGGAGTAAGACCTTCCATGTGGTTGTGACAGACACCCACGTTTGGGCCTAATTAGACCCTAGACAAACCAAAGGCAGGAAAAGGAGGATAAAATGAGATTAAAAGTAGAAAGATCATAACCTGAGCTATACATGTCTGATTGAGATGAGCTTTGCCCTCAAGTATTCATAATTGACCCTATATAACTTGATATAAACTATAGAGAAAGAAGCACTCCTTATAGATGTTAAAGGTTTATTGCAAGAGAGTGTTCTATTAAAGAATGACACTTATTTCAAATATACAAATTAATGTCACATACTGTAATAATTAATCATTGTTGTGACCAAATTGGAGTATCACCATACGCAGACTATGAAATTAGCATATAATTGAGTAAGATGAGTCGATAGTAGAGTGAGAATGTGCATAAAAGTGGATAGAGAAAGTCAAGTTATCACATGTATCATCTTGCATGACATGTGAATCTTAATATAGGGAGAAGAAACACAGTTTGAAATTGTGTACCTCCAGGAGCAAGAGTTGACAACACACACATAGATGAAAAGGGAATTTTTGATGCCCTTATTTCAAACAATCACTATTGATATTTGACAAAAATGAATCTCAATCAAACAACACCATGTGACTACTTTTGGGAAAGAACATACAAATGTCCTTCATTTTTCATCCATAATTAAATCAATTGCTTCCTAATTCATTCCATCAAATAAAAATGATCACTCAATAATGGTTTCCTTTATCACATCTATTTAAGGGTCTAGAGTCTAAAATTCTAAGAAAATGGAAATTATCTCATAATGAATATAGTGGGCATCAATAATACATTAATATAGCACTTTTTGTGCTTTTCCAAAATGAAGAAGAACATACACTTGTTTTTAGATAGTTGTCCTTTCTTGTAAAGAACTAGCTAGAAACTCTTGGCATCATCCACGTTACTTCACCTTAAATGTTTAGACAACAACAATTCATTCCATCTCGAGTCCTTGTCCCGGAACTCTAATATTGAATCATACAAACTCAATTTAGGACTAGAAATCCTACTATTTTCTTGCTAAGAAAAAGATCAGAAGTAAAAGTGATGGAAAAGAATCCAAATTGTGCACAGTGACATCTATCTACATAGGAGAAACTCATCCATATTCATATCTTTAAGTAGGGATAAAGGTTTACAATTTATGTTGTTTTCTACGGGCCTCTTGATCCTAATAAATTATATCACATAGAATTTGGAAAAGAAAATAGTTTCCAACAAATATCTAGGAGAAACATGTCCAAAACCCCGTATACGAGCATAGTGATTCTTAGGAAATGCAACACAAATATATTAATGTATACTATTCATGAAATTTAACTTTTATCCAAAAAAAATTGACTCTATTTTTTAATTTAGGTGTTACTTTCTTTCAATGTATCATCTACATCATCATGGATGATATGCTAAGTATAAATTGTTATTAAAAGCACAACTTGAAGAAATTTGCAAATATCTATGATGTCTTGAGTTAAGCCAAGGAAAAGGATATAGGTCTTTGTGGATCTTTCCCTTCTTATATATGATTCCAAGGGATAATATTTGGGTCAAGGTTGCTTGAGAATAATTAGGGTAGAGATCATCCTAGACATACTAATGCTCTAACAATCTCCCTCACTCTCATTTAAACACCAAGATGTGTCTCTACATGGGCCTTACCCGTTCACCTTCCTATATCCTCAGATGCACGTCTTTGAGAAGATCTAGTTGCATGTTTCCCCAGTAGTTCTTCTTGATTACACAGATGCAAATGACATCCTACATGGAATAGTTCTATGACATGGTGTTGCTGACCATTTCTCCCATTGGGATTGCAATGAGAGGCCATACAAACACAATCAAGCTTGACATTAGAGAATAAATGATCAAATGGTTACACTCATCTTTTAGCCACGCTGGAGCCTCTCCTAAGTGTTTAACTTGTTACTCATTTTATATACATCAAACAATCAATACCAATCTAGATTATATGGAACAATTAAAGTATAAAAATCACAATTCTCTCCCTAATAGATAATCTTGTAACTTACCAAAGTATTCAACTAAAAACATAGTGTATGACCTACATAAAGGAACACACACACACACACACACACACACACACACACACACACACATATATATATATATATAGTCAGGCTAGAATACACTCGAGTGTATCCGGAGCGGAATACACTCAAGTAGTTTTTCATGATGCAATATTTTTTTAAAAAATCTAATCCATTGATCTTCTTAAACATCTTGTGAACAACTCATACACAAAATTTGAGCACATTTGGATATGTATAGCTCATGTTATGAAGACCACAAAAATTATGCATTTCAAATTAGTTTCGCGCGTCGATTTTGTTTCCCTTGGATGAGTGACTTACACTCATCCAAATGGGCTCAAAATTTGCATGTAGCCTAGTTATAGTATGACAGTGAAGATCAATGGTTTACATTTTGCAAAAAATAGTCTTGATATGCAAACACACTTGAGTGTATTCGTGCGATCCGTACACTCGAGTGTATTCTAGCCTGACTCTCTCTCTCTCTCTCTATATATATATATATATAGTCAGGCTAGTGTACACTCGAGTATACTGAAGGCACCATACACCTCAGTCATTTTTGAAGATGCAATAATTTTTGAAAAATATAAACTGTTGATCTTCTTAATTATCATAAGAACATACTATATAATAAATTTTAACTCATTTGGACACTTATAGGTCGTGCATCTAAAGGAGGCAAAACTTATGTATTTCAAATTAGTTTTGTGCGTCGATTTTGTTGTCCTTGGATGAGTGACTTACACTCATCCAAATGAGTTCAAATTTTGTATGTGACCTATTATTATTTTAACCATGAAGATCAATGGATTAGATTTTAGAAAAACATGGTCTAGATAGGCAAACACCATTGGGATGTACGGCATGATCTATACACTCGAGTGTATTCTAGCCTGACTCTCTCTCTCCCTCTCTCTCTCTCTCTCTCTCTATATATATATATATATATATATATATATATATATATATATATATATTATTGATGTTACCATAGACAATAATGCTAACTAAAATGAATAATTTTCTTATGATGATATTGAGTTATCGTTAAATGTAGTATTGATTTCATAGATCTACAAGATATGGCCAAGCTAGACAATCTACTACTATAATTGAACTACTACATACAAATCATATTGTTTTGGAATTCAATTTTATTCAATAAAACAAATCATTCCATCTTGATTAAATATATATACATATTATATAATTGGCATTTACACTTACTAAAGAAGTGAAAAGACATTGTAGAATTGGAATACAACAATTAAACATGACTAGTTAAAGCACACAAACCACACCAAAACCTAGAATTTTAATCTAATATTTTAGTATTTAAATGTGAAAGGAAGCCACCCGTCTGTCATAAGAAACTTCTACAACTCTAGTTACAAACATTGAAGTTGACCTATTATTGGATCTCATATATATCGATACTTAAGTAGCATTGACACAAAACATAGACACAAGAGCGGAAATCAATATGGATAACAGACATGACGATCTCAAAAAATATAGGGCACTGGCATAACGATGGACATGAAGATCCATATGCATGCATACATACATATATCTACATATCAATGCACTTTATTATGCAGATGTACATGAATGTAATTTATTTGTAAAACATAACAAGATCCATAATTTTTCAACAAAAAGAAACAATGAAGATTACCATGTAGCCACTTTATATTCACATATGTATTCAAACCCATAGTGAAAATGAATTCACATTTAGCATAGAACTCATTAGAAATTTATTAATAATTTGGATGATTTAACATATACAATACTAGAGTGGAGTTGAGTATTTGTGGAAGAAATCATGATGGATAGCATATATTTATTGGTGATCGTGGTAGTTTTGAAGAAATAGGAGGTTAAAACATGTAGTAGATGTAAGATTGGACAGTAGAGGAATGAGAAAAAACTAAAACATGACTTCATGATTGTAGGTGGAAAGAAGATGAGAGTTTTCATTAGAGTAGGAAGAAGAGCTGGGTGGAGGAATGAGCACATTAGAAGACCAAAAAAGTAGGCTATAGAGATGAAAAATGGGAGAGAAGTTAATCTACATGTATAAGAGGGGATAAGGTTTTAAAGGGAAACGATTTTGTTGTTTGTGGATGCTCTAGGTATGGATAGTTTCTACACCAAACAAGTATTGTTGATGGTCACTTCAACTACTACTACATGTTGCTACAAAAGTTGTGTGTAGAAGCTCCATCTCCTTATGGTAGATACTTAGTTGTTACTTGCAGAAATTGCTACAAGAGGTAGTAGCATGCTTTCTCTTCAGGGATAACAACAATTAGTAGGGACCTTGTTGGTCACATTTTTAGGGAAGGGATGAGGGTATTTGTGAGGAGTTCAGGTATGGTCAAGATGTGCATGGGGCTGGGTGTTATTTTCTCTTTTGTATTTAGTTAGATCTTGTATGGATTAGGCCATATATGTGTCTAAGAAGTGTCCTGGATGTGTCTATGATGTGTACAACTTGCACATACTAAAAAAATGAAGCTAGAAAATTTCAATATGTGTCATCCGCATGTCCATAGTGTGTCTGTGTTGAACATGTGGGAAATAATGGATGTGAGTTTCATAGTTGGCACTAGATATGCCTTCCATGTCACACTAACTAGAACATCTTTGGTTGTATCCATTACTTTACTTATCCTAATCAATATAGATAGGTTGTCCATGAGGAAAGAAGAGAGGAGATGGATGACAACAAAACTAAAAGTGAATACAAAGATGGATGCGAGAGAGATGAGATATATGACAAAAAAGGACAAGATTGAGGTGAGAGGGAAAATAGAGTCAAAGACTGACGCAAAAAGGGAAGAGAACAAAGGTAGGGGGAAGTAGGAAGGATGATATTGACAAGATTGAGGGTGATGGGAAAAGGGAAAACAATTGTGGTGGAGAATTGTAGACTTCAAATTGCATCACTAGGCCACAAGCATGGGACCACATTATGTGATCAATTGGGTGGGGTGTGCTAGTTGTAGGAAGTTTGGATTGTCCTTTATTTGTTTTTCACATTTTTTAAATATGGGCATAAAGGCATGGTAAGTGACCCTAATATGTTGTAATGGTCATCTATGTGTTAAACGATACACAAATATATTGCAGAGACTACTCTAATTAATAGAATCCAATAATATTTCCTCATAATCTATAACTGTGGCTCCAATAAATTTGCTATAGACCACTATACATCTGCATTAAAATAAAAAAAATCTACTTTTAGAACTAAAACAAAGATCATCTAGAAGATTCATGGTCTTTTAGTTGCATAAACAATAGCCTAAATAAGAATCCATACTAGAGAACACACGGAGGAGTAAATAATCATTCAATTTCAACCTCATCTAACTACACAAATCATATTTTATTTCATTATAATACGTGATACTACATAGTCCAATGATATAAAAGTGAGAATTCTACTTAAATATCTTACAACACAAATTATCATTCTTTATTACCTCAAAAAAATAAGAAAAATAGTTACAACACTTTTAGTCTTGTTCCAACCAACCAATTACTACGAAGGACATATTTTATATGAAATGACACATGAAATAAGAGAACACTATAACTACTATGACTAATTGTATATGTAATCATTTTTTTTCTTCAAATGCAGTGCTTGTCATAGATAGGTCTAATACTGCTCAATGTCATCATTTAAAAATAATAAGTAATGTGAAACTAGAGTTTGTAACATTTTATGTTATTCATATAAAAGATGTTGATAATGCAATATAGTACCAATGTTTCTTACTGAATAAATGTATATCTTCATGTCATAGAAATATAATGGGAGCTAACACTCTTGTCCTTACACCCACTATGTGTTTATGAAGAAATATCAGTAGTCTATTTTACATATTAGAAATAATGCACATTCAAAATTAAAGTGACATTCATATACGTACAACAAATTGGTGTACCATAAACTACAAAGTGAATGCACTGTCCTATTTTCATTTTATTGAGTTGTAGTTGATTTCTCATTAATTCTTTAAGATACAAAGTTATGATGAGAAAAATTTTCATATGTACATGTATCCATAGTAAACATGAGAAATTTACCACAAAGAAATTCATTACATTGTATTAGAGAGAAACATTAATGTTGTGGACGTGATTAGACATGTGCAAGAATAATTTGTAACCAATGATTAATTTTTTTTAATCGAATTGATTAAATATTGAATGGGTAAATATTCTAAGGTCATCAATACAACCGTATTGTTGATAAGATTATGATCAAGCAATGAAATCATTCAATAACTCTAAAAGATTGACCTTTGTGGAATCTCTAGGGATATAGATGACAAACATGATGATTTAATATATGTTACCATTTATTTCCACGTGGACCTATAATGGATTATAGAACTTATAATTAAAAGAGTTCAAAGTTTATCCCTTACCTAGAGGGATACAACTATGATGGATATCCACCTACATATTAAAATCTACCTATTGACCATATGGGAAAACCCTAATTTCATTTTTTCTTTCTTTTCAAAACCTTATGTATCATGATTTATTAAAATTAGAATTTTGGTGCAAAGGAGTAAAATGGTATTACGATTCAGAAAAAGATATTGTAGAACATAACAAACTAGATTTTGCAAATAGATATGGATATTGGAGAAAATATTATAACAATCTAGACAAAAAGAAATAAGAAAGTGGGAAGAGATATTTATAGTTCCAAATCTCTTCCGAGTAATTATTTAGGAAGTTCACAACCACCTTCAGACCCTATGGGAATTATTCAACTTGATTTAAAAATCACTTTTGATGGTGAAAACAATGATAGGCTACTTGTGTCTCTCCATAACAATCCTTAATTCCATGTGCATATGAGATGATAATGAGACATGGATCTCTCACATAAAAAGAAATCTCCCTATCTATAATGGCATTCTCTTCTTTAAATAGAAATCATCCTTTTCATATTTATCTAGTAAGAAATGCACCATAAAAATAGGGAACCACCATGTGTGGGATATTTTATTTGAAATGTTTGTAGATATTCATTTATACCCAAAATTGAATGAGGCTTTAGACATGATTTTTCACTAGAAGAATCAACACATTAATGAATCCATTCCTAGGTTTTGAAAATACAATGCATTTATTTGAGAAAAATGACAATAAAAAGAATGTGTATTTTTGGAGTTGAAAATGGGCATAGTATGTCCATAGGATAGACTTCGTAAGAACACGACCACATAACTAGTGATTTCGATAATATACTTGTTATTTTTTAATGGGTTAGCATGGGTAGTTCTTTAGTATTGTAAGTATCACCATCTATCGTTATATGCTATTGATATTTTTGTTTGCTTCATTAAAAAATCTTTAAAATACTACATTCTTGTAAATATAAATTATAGAGACATATATAGAGAATGTCATGTGGTGCTGCACCCATCGGTCAATTTTCTCATTCTACTAAACCCATTATCTTATTCATTATGCCTTAGTAATTCTAATTTAATTATTTAAATTCTTTAATTGTGTTTTATTATCACACATCATTAATTAGACATTAAAAACCTTATTATCTATAACTTACCTTTCTCATATGGGGGGATGACCTAGTCTTTTCATTATCCTTACATTTAGGGCACACACAATAAAATAATTAGGGTAAGTGTCACTAGTGTCCTTTGTTACCTCCTACTAGTAAAACAAATTATGTATTTCTCTTGCCATTTCCAACATAAATCAAAATATTCAATTCCATTCTAGTAGTAGACATCAACTACCAATTTTTGGTCATTATGTTAAAATAGGTTTACTAAGTCTTTCATTTAGTTGTTTTACATGGAATCATAATTAACATGAAGCAACTTTTTGAAAATGATGACCCCAAATTCAAGAAAACAAAGCATCAATTATTATAATATAAAAAATAGAACTATATTCAAAATGAATTTAAAAATAATACATGGCACATATATATGTTCCCATAACATAAATATTACCAGCATGTGTCATCATTATTTTTCACATTAGAAACAATATCTCAAACCATGTTTAGTGTAATTAGGATGAAGAAAAAATTATTCCTGATGGTAGATACATGTCTAACTCTATGTAATGTCTTATCGACTGTGGTTGAGCTTTGAAGTCCTTGACACCTAGACCATTGGTAGAAGTGGTGTATTGATATATAGTACATTAATATATCTTTTATGTCTTGGTAAGATACAACTATAGACTTATGGACACACAAATTCATATTACCCTTAATGTTTTCAAACTTGTTTTATAGTTCAAATGTATATAGAAAATGAGTTTCATGAAAATCATACTGATTGGAATTGGCATAAGTGATAGTCTTCATGTAGATCATAACTCCCTCAATGCTTTCAACTTTCTTATATTTATTGGATGATATACTTATATTAATGGTTGACTTGATAAAAATTAATGTGAACTTTCAGTTTTTGTTTTCATTTCAATCTAGGATTAAGGTTATAGTCCCTTAATTGTGATTGTCATCTTTTCGTCTTTTAAATCTTATTCTCATTATAATCCTTGGTGATGTGACCACCTGAGCCTTGGGTTTGAATGCCAGTTTGAATTCACATGCCTTTTGATATGACCGTGGATAGTGACATGTTGGACGGTTGGGCAATGATCCGTGAACGCCGGGACCAATGGGTTCATAGGAAGTCCGATCCTTGTGAGTTTGTCTGTAAGGACATGTAACCACAAGGTCCTGATTTGATCCTTGGAGTTTAGAATTTGATCAATTGAATAGGAATGTGATTTTGGTGGTGATCTTCCAGACCCCCAGATCTTTATTTCTTGATTAATTGGACTTTATTTCAGTACTTTTGTTTTTGTTCTTAGTTTTAAACAACCTTCTCATCGAAATTTATATTCCCATTTTAGCATTCAGATTTGGATTTCAAGTGCTCTTATTGCCGTCTTTGTGGATCGATACCTTTTTATACTTAGAAGGTTACACACTAGGATAACTTGTCCTAGTGATTGTTGCGTGTTACAATGACGCACATCAATACATGACCATGAATATGGGATGGGTTAGGTTTAACCTAACTATACTAGAAACTTAGCTAGATCTCAATCAAGTTATTTATATTCTAATATATGTTGTTGTTATATTGCCTTTTCTAGGAGTTGACCGGAGTCTAGTTGAATCCAAGAGGGCCTGATAAGGATTTGAATTAGGTATGTGGTTGACTATTCTCTCTCTCTCTATATATATATATACATATATATACATACATACATATATATATATATATAGTTGTATTGTATGCTTTATATTCCACTTAATTAGATGAAATATTTGATTGTGAAAAATTACTACTTGGCATATATTTGCTACTTTCAGTTGCATGTATATGGGATATGTATGCTTGATTGCAATATTGTAACACAAAGCATCACATATGTTTTATAACAAATAACATTAGGATAAAAGTGACTGTATGAATAAGAGGTGCAACCCCATGGGGATATAAAACTCATAGTGCCCTCAAACAGAGGTATGTTGAGGCATATCTTGACCCGGTGGCTCGAAGCCAACATGGCCGAATATGATACGATGGTAGGAATGGTTTCACTTTAGTAATATAGTGCAACTAAATATGTAAACTAAAAAATAATATATGAAAAATAAAGAGATAAGTCAGAGTTGTGATTTGGAAAATATATAGACCAACCAGGTTCCATACTACCTTAAACCTAACATTCTCCACTATCACCCTAGAACATGAGCTAAGAGGCTTGTCTTCAAATATGAAGAAGTCAATATTTCCTTTTCTTACAAACCTAAAGATAACGCAAACTTTGACATCCACTTGGAATCTCCATTTTTCCCTAAAAAAAGCACAAACAATTAACCATATAGATGTATCATTCATGTAGATCTTGGATCAAGCTTCAAATTCTTCCTTGTGATAACCTTACAAAGCACTAGAAATCACTTCTTCCAAAAGACACCATTAAAAACCAAGACCGATCTGTAATACTAGACTACTTAATATCCTAGATTCCCCAGTTGAAGTTGAGAAAGTCAATGGTAGTTCATTCTTCTTCAAACCCTCCAACTATTTAGTTAAAGAATCCATCTTTCATGTGGACACTTCCTTTGGTGCAACCCTCAACCCTAACTCCATTACCTATGAGTTTTCCCTCTCAGTCTTCCTACCCATTGTAAGACTACAAAGTTCCCAAGATATTGTTCACTCTTCGCATAACCTCTTGATAGAAATGCCTAGAGACATATCATCTCCACTAGACTACCAACATGCAAATATTTATAGTATTTGCAAAATTGGATTTTTCTTGTCACCCCTCCTTAAACATACATGTAGTTGAACACTATTACCCTCACATGGTCATATATATTGATGAAACCTATAATGATACAAACTTATACTATAATGCCATGTTCCACCCAGACATTCATCTCCCATTTTCATAAGACCAAAAGAATAGACAAACCAAAAAATAAAACATGCCCTAGATCATAAAAAATTGAATTAGTTTGATATATTTTATGTCCCCTTGAATATCACTATGAAAGGAAAACCATGACCCCAAGGCCCTTTAAAAATACCCAAATTTTAAACATCCAACTAAACAAAAACCCTCCTTTGAAAAGAATTGGTCAGCCAACAAAGTCGATAAGAATTCTCTTGTCTAGACCCACAATGATTACCCCTAGTCCCAAGATGTTGAAAAAATCTCCAAGAAATAAATTGATCCATTACCACTAGGTTCCACCTCCTAAAAAGTTAGTATAACACAATTCCCACCAATGACACTTTCTACCACCAAAACACAATCATAACCTAGAAACACTAGCCAACATCCAACAAGCAATTAAAGAACACACAACAATCCCCATTAACTTTATGGACCACATCTCTATTATTTTGGGAGGATCATCGATATTGATTCTTTAGGGCCATACCTTGTCTGAAGCCATGATGACCAACACTTCAGGAACTCTTTGTGATTCTTCATGTTTGATCACTAGTACAATTGACAACTAGTACACGTGACAACTCAATTTCAAAATCACTCATTTTGGCAACCCCAACCCCATCTCTCATACCATATTCTATGTTAAAACTTCACTTTGTTGATAATATGGATGAATACTTTTGTTTTTGTATAAATAACGCCTCTCATTTTCCAATAATAAGGCCTCTATTCTCATGTATTTCAATCCCCTTATCTGAGAATTCATAAACTTATCAATCTAAATCCATACACATTTTTAATCTCATCCCTCCTTATATTTGTATTTTGCTTTGTGATTTCCATTCTTGGAATATTAATGACATTGTGGGTGCTAATCATAATATAAAATTAAATAACTTATCCAAAAGAAAAAATTGGATGTGCTTATCATCTAGGGTACCAAATCCTATCTATGTAGTGAGAACATGAGGACTATGGGTATGAATAGAATTAAAAGTTGTGACCATAAACTACTTATGTTTGTAGAAGGGTTCTTAATCATTAGTTGTAATAACAACATTCCCATACCTTTTAGTCATACCATCTTAAAACATGTGGTTACTATTACCTTCTCGATCCAACTCTTCACCTATCCCTAGGCCATCATGGGTATTTATGGATTACCATCTTCCAACATGTATAAGTTCCAAGAAAAATTCACCTCCTTGTGTGACACCAATAGCAATCTCCCTTAGATTGTGGGATCGAACTTCAACATCACAAGATTCCTTCACGGTAGATTCAGTGCAAGAATCTCCTTTACAATTCACATGAGTGCTTTCAATGACATCATTATATGTTTAGTCTCCTTGATCCTATATCCTCAAGCAACAAATGTTTGATAATCAAGATCCCCATTGTGTCAAATAAGACATGTTTCAATGCAACCATAATCAGTTCAACAACCTCCCCCTTACCACAAAAAGAACCTTCCCAAACCTCATATCAAACCACAATCAAATTTACATGGAAATAATTCCTTAATAACGAGGCTTCATTCCCTTCAAATTTGAAATGTTATTGACAATAAAAATTCACAAAATATCATCCTTGTAGCATGGTTAGACATCACCTGATCTATTCACTTACCTTATAGATCGCTAAACCTTTTCCTTATATCATATTATGGTAACTTGAAACTTTAGGCCTATAACACCTATGACAAGATTGATAAAAAATAGACTACATATTTACATCCCTATCATCAATAGATAAAAACCTCCCTACCACAAATACTCAATCATCCAAACTATGTAGCCCAATCAACTCTCTAACACTCTTTAAGATCATTTAGATACCAAATAAATTTATTGCAAAAAATTTTAAAAAACATGTGTCTAACTGAAGGAGATCGAATACAACTTTTCCCCCATAAAAAGTTCATAGAACATATCTCACAACTATATTCACCTTCTCAACATACATGGCCACTTTAGCTCAAACAAAGAAGACATCATCCAACACAACACTGGATACTACCCAGTCCTCCTTAACCAATACCACGCTAACCAACCTAGCCATCTCTTCCTCTTACTTACATCCATGTTAAGTTCATAGCCTTACATTATGAAACCCATCCACTCACATTACACCTTTCCTAACTCTGAATCAAAATAGTTAGACCACATATACACCTAAAAAAATCCTCAGGACCTGACAAATTTCTTTAGATCCTTCTATAATGTAAGTCGATCACAATTCTTCAAATATAATGTATATAACCTCCATGTAATCCATCTATGTTGGACCTTGATAAAAATAATAAATGTCACCCACCTTACCTTTATCCCCAAAATAGAAAAACCTTATTCTCATACAAAACTGCATACCTATCAGTATTATTAACTATAGCTACAAATTCTATGATGATACCATATAAGATTGAGATCCTTACCGTACCCAGTAGTTATCATATTCCCTAACCAATCAACATTTGTCAACGGGAAGAAAAACCCATGATGCATATCTTATAGTGAATGAACTAATCCACTACCACCAACAAAAAATCTATTGGGAAATTGTGGTGATAGGTAAGGCACTGGAAATGAAATTTTAATCCTTGATTACCTAATCAGCAAAATCTCATCAACAACAATGTATCTAGGAAAGAGGGTAACAAGAGTTATATCTAGTCCTAGAGAAAGTCCAGTAAAAACTCTTATTACAGTAGCATGCACATTTCTTCAAGCAGTAGTGTACTTCTTCTTCAAGCAGCACTTGAATAGTCATTAGAAATAACCTCATGGTTGATCACCGCAGACAACAATTGACAACGTTCTCCTAGAGGGGAAAGTGCCTCACATCTCTAGAGTAGTCCACATGGATCACTGAGAACTCCATGTTGTGCTACCGAAGACAATGAGAAAGAGTTGTCCCTTCTAACATCAATCTTCTAGTATTAATTTTCTCTCCCACAATTGCCTCTCCCTTCTAACATGTAGAACTTGCTTGGGCTCTCTATTGGTTACCACAAACAAATATGACAACAATTGCTAGAGCTTATTGTTGTGTCTGAGAAGCCCCCAATACCCCTCTATTTATAGAAGGGTTAGGTGTCAGGGTTCCCAATATGTGTGGTTTTCGAAGGGGATGGGTTTCACAAATGTTTAGGAACTTGCTACTACTGAACCTGTCAGTTCACAGCTGAACCGATTGGTTCACATATGAGCTAATTTGTCCAATGCTTGAACCAGTCATTTCACTATGTTTGCCAATCACAATTGTATTGAAAATTGGTATTTGATTAATTCACAATGTGACACAACATCAATCCTTGGTCGAATCAAATTGGCCATTGAATCGGATGATCCAAATGATGAACCGGTCATCTCACTTCATGAAACACTCGTTTCACATCATGAAATGGTCATTTCACTTTTGAAACGATCATTTCATACTTGAAATGGTCATTCATATGTGAAATGGTCATTTAACATGTCCATCTCACACAAATATTCCACCAATTATTGTTTTCTATTGACATGACACTCCAACTGATTGGTTCAACACTTGAACTGGTCGATTCAGAGTCCAATCAATCAATTTTGAACCATTGTTATTTACATTGAATACCTAAACACTTTTAGTATCAATCTAAACATCATTCATGAATAAACTCCTATTCCAAGTGCATCCTATGTGTGTGACCCTATATGTCCCATATTATGTAGGAAGAAAATGTCCATAACCAACTTATGACATCACAAGCAATGAGTAGTATCTAGAAACACAACATTGCTTCCAAAGTAATTTGGAAAGTTGGAGAATAACTTAAAACTACAATCCGTGATCAATTTTATTGTGACAGTGTAGTTCCTTTGTCTCTGATACCTGGATTGAACTTGGCGGATGAAATGGTCATCCTCTCAACATTCAATCCATGTTCCTTTAACTAGAGCAGACCGTCTGAGATGAATGTGAGTTCACATATCACATATTAAATCATGTAAGTATGTCCATACATTTCTTAGTATCTATTATCAAGAGGCCTAGATATCAATCACCTATAGGAGGGACAAATCCCATCTATATCAATCACACTCAATCCCCATGTGTTATAGAGTACCTGAGCATCACCTTTATGGAAACCCTTATTCAAGGTCACATTGGACGATGTCTAAGTACAACGAATGAAATGTGATGAGTGTAGTGAGTTCAGGTCTAAGAACCACAAACATCATTATAACTATGAGAGTTGATCACGACTACCATTCAATGGTATCCATGTATCACTCTCAAGTTGGGTATATCTGATACACTATTCTATAACAAGTATATGTGTGCTTGACTTGATATAAAATATAATGACTAATTAGACTCTGTCATTAGTCACCACACACTCTAGTATTATGTATTACTGTTGTCTATTTTTCTTCCATAGTAAAATCTTACTAGGGACATAACAAGAATCTATGTACTTTTATCATACATATGATCTCATTGTTCATGTCGTCAACCTAAATACATATACCATTTAGTAACATCATTCTTTCGACTTCTATCATGTTTGTGTAATCATCTCATAAATGAGACAAACATATTAGATGGAATTACCTTTATTATTAAAAAAATAGGTATCTAATTCCCATTACAATCATCATGTGATTGGCTCTATGGGCATACATACCAACAAACTCCCACTTTCACTTCAAGCCAATAACCCACAAATCTTATTCCAAGTGACCTTAACATGTCCATCACGTTTTTTCTATGCAAGCACTTTTATAGAGGGTTAGAAACATTTGCTCCTAGTCAGTACATTACAAGTTTTACATCTCCTTGATGTGTGACATCTTGTATGAGATGGAAGTGTCATGGTATGCTATTTGAGATTCCTTGCCTATCTAGTAGCTCCATTGTTGTCATAGTATCTCTAAAATGTCACTTATGGTTGAAACCTCCTACAAGTTCATCTATATGAACTTCTTGATCCATACATTATACTTTTATGTGTTCAAACGCCAAGATACTTAGCTTCTATTATAGAATTAAACAACTATCTCTATCTCAAAACTTTTCCTACTAACAATTCTTGTTTTAAGGTCAAACACAAATTTAGATTGCAATCATTATTTTATTTGTCATTTTGGAATCTTGCATCAGTGTAACCCTTTATATACAACTCTTCCTTATTACCATTATCAAGGAACTAATCCTTTTTGTACTTATCAAATACTTAAGGCTCTTGTAAGGAAATCTAGTGACTTTTGCTAAGATCTAATAGATATTCACTTGTCATGTACAACACATACGAGATGACTAAATGACTATATACATCCTATTGTCATGTCCAAAACCTATGAGATAACAAGATGAGTACATGGCATTGCATTCAATATAGATCCAATTGTGAATGCATATGGTAGCTATCCATGTATTCCTGTTGTTCATATGAACTGGGACACTAGGCTCCTGAGAGACAAACTCTATGGAACATGGAAAAAATTTCTTTCATTGAGGCTTTCATGGTCAACCCCTTCAACATATTTCCAATGTATGTGCTCTTTGTTCAGTCAAGAAGATTTCCAGATCTATGTCTATATATCTTGGTTACTAACATATAAGATGTTTTATCTAAACTCTTCATAGAGAATGTATTTCCTTGCCATATTTTAACATTTAGATGATAAGGATGTTATTTCCCAATCATTATGTGAAATATATAAATATGCTCCCACTAAATTCTTGTAATCACAAAATACATGTTCATTATGAATCAAGTCACACTCTTTGATTGTTTGTTCAAATAGATGATTCCATCTCTGAGATGATTACTTCAATCCACAGACTGACCTTTTTAGCTTATAGACTTTATTTTCAATGTTGTATTTATAAAACCTTCAAGAAATTTCATGTACACATCTTCTACAGTATTCTTGTTAAGAAATGTGGGTTTAACATCCATTTTTCCAAATCTCATAGTCATATTAAGCTACAATGGCAAGCATTATCTTGATGGATTAAACCATAGAAACTTTTTTATATATATTTCATCATGTTCAACACTTTAAAATAGCTTGAAACCTTTTGTAACCAAACTTCTCTTATAGGATTCTACACTACTACCCTTGTTGGTCTTTTCTCAAATACCCAAATTCACCCTATGGGTCTTAACCCTTCAGGTGGATACACCAATTTCATACCTTGTCGGTTTACATGGACTCCATCTTGGATCTCATGGCCTCAACCATTTCTCATACTATGGTCCCTCATTATCTTCTAGGTAGGTTGTTGTGTCATCATCTATTACCAATAAATCACCTTCTTGAGTACTTCTTGAGTTATAAGAAGTCATAATATTTCAAACTCAAGACGTATCCTACTAGATCTCTTAGGTTTTGTGTTACATAAGGAACTTGAGATTCCACAACAACTTGTGATTCTCCTTGTTCCTATTGTACCTCTTTAGCTTCAATGTTTTTCTAATTAGTCTTGAAAATTTCAAGTTCTACTTTTCTTCCAGTGATTTCTTTAGAATTAAATTACCTTTAGGAATACAACTATCCTATCAACCAACACTTTGTAGTTGGATTGGGTTATAAATTTAGTATTCAACAAAATAACATTTATGTGATTTGTGGATAAAGCCTTTTAATAGAATACTTTTTATATAACCTTACATTCCTAATCATTATAAAAGACATAGGACACTTCCCATGTCATATCTCATATGGTGTCTTTTGAACCAATTTAGATGGTACATTGATTTCGTGTGAAACATGCACCCAAAAGAAATTCAATGATCAACTAGATTTTTTGATAATAATAGCATGAGTAACAAGGTATGATTCCTTCCTTATGATACAATCTCATGATAGACTATAATTTTGTTTTAGGTGGAGTTCATCATTATCATGATCTCCCAAAAGGTTCTCAAACTCTTAGTTAAAATATTTCCACATATAGAAGTATTTTAATACTTTTACCAAGTTGTTTACATACTTCATTCGTGATCTCCTTGAACACTTCAATAGATTCATACTTGTAATCCATTAAATACTTACCATATCTACTGATATCATCAACAAATATAATGAGGTACAAATTACTACCTATAAAATTTATTCTAAATGGTCTATATACATTAGTATGCATGGGCCCTAATAGAATTAGTGGCTCTCCCACTACATCTAGTGAAGATGCTTTCGTCATATTGGAAAACAAACAAGATTCACATGTCTTCAGTTATTCAATAACCAAATGATTCTAGATAACCATCATTATGGATTCTAGAAATGCATTTCTCATTTATGTGCTCTGAATGACAATGCTATAGGTATTCATTGTTTGATTCATCAAGTCATTCAGTACATATGTCATACACATTTGTCTCTACAACTATCGAGTATATATATTATAAGACTTTAGGACTACTACCATAAAAGATCTTATCTCTAAAAGCAAAACATCAATATTCATAATAATCTTGCCCATACAAGATACATGATGTTTTCATTAAACATAATAGCAATTTCACTAATTCTATTACATGCCTGCGAATTACAAAATTACAACTGTAGTGGCAACAACTCTTGCTCCATATAGTTCTATCTTGCTTCTTATAGGATCCTGAAGTGGAGATGTATATCTCTTTCTTCTTCCTTTCAACCGTTAAGTAAAAAGCACATATTCCTTTTCACTTACCCTTCTCCTTATGTTGAGTGCAGAAGACTAGGACTTTAGCTTACGTTAGAACATTTCTTGGCCTTCCTTTTGTCCTTGGACTCTGTTCTTCTAAACACCATCATGGATTTTTCCTTTCTTCATGTGTTCTTCAGCATTCATCAACATGCCAAGCAATTCATACAACAATCTAGCCAAATTACTCAAATGATAGCATTTGATAAACTGGCTATATGATTCAGGAAACGGTAGTAGAATCATATTTGTGTCCAACTTTTGACCTAAAAGAAATCCTAGTCTCTCTGCATGCCCAATCATATTGAGCATATGGGGCTCTACTAGATCTCACTCTATCAATTTGCACTCAAACAACACTTTGAAGATATTATACCTTTCTTGCTTTACATGATTCTTAAGATGTATTACTGTCTAGAGAATGTCCTTGTTTCATGTTGTTCATGCAACTCATAGTTCATAAAAATCAACACAAGGTCTTTGATATCTATGAGGCATCATTTTCATGCTTCAAATAAGCATCCATTTCAATCTCAGGTGAATTTAGAGTGGGTTCCTCTGGCACTAGTGTTTCAAGGTGTAGAGAATATGCTCATGATTGAGAACACTTCTCAAAGTCCTGAACTACTTATGGAAATGTATGTTGTTCAATTTGTCCTTCTCAAGAATGGATCACAATGAGAACATGTTTGTGTTTGACATTAGATTTGATTTGATAATTTAACCATATTAATAAGTCTTTTAATCAATTATCGCTCCCTCTATTTTGTTCAAATTGATAACTCTCACTTATCAATTTGGAAGATTACATTGTATAATCTTCTAGCAAGCCAAGACTCAAAATAATTGAATTATTATGTAGCCAATGCTAGCGTCCATAACAAATTATTAAGGTAGGCAAATTTTTCCAATTGCATCCTTAGATATATGCTATGAGAAACTCTTTGACACAGTCCTATGCATGCTTCTACGTGCTTAATCATTAAGATCACCTAGTTAAGCCTGACCCAAAAGCAAACATGATAGTAATGCACCCCACTTGACAGACCCACATAACTGCCATCACACTTCCACAAGATGTATGGTGCACCACACTAGGCGTGCCCACACATAGTCGATCAAGCTTTTCATGTGTGTCAATGATGGAAAGAATATAAGACTTAATATTTGTTCAAGGATTGTATATATAAATAAGAATACATATCCAATCATCACATACTTATATTACATTCAATTATAAACACAAGTGATGGTTATGGCCATACAACTGCAATTACTTGGAGACAAAAGGAATTACTACCACCTAAGGTCTACATCACATGGAGCAACCTGTTGTTGGTGAAGATACATGCTCATATAAATATGGCTTGATCGACACTAGAACCAATCGGATCGCCACCTGGCCACTCAGTTGGGGCTTGAAACGGTCCTTTGGTCTCAGGTTCAATTGACATACGGACTCATCCAACCGATAGGTTGGGCCACCAATCAATCGGTTCATACCCCTATTATATGACCTCCTCAGTCCTCTGGATGATCGGTCTGTCAACTGAATCAGTCAATTTATATGGAGAAGAATGTCTTCTTAACAATAATAATAATTAAAACTATCCTAATCCTATCTACATATTACATTGTAATAGAGAAACCTAGACTTACATTCAAGGGGAGCATAGGAAGGAGAGAATTAATACTTTTACATATGGAAGATAATAGAGGCTCAATATGCAAACCAAGATATAAATAGGAATATACGACCACAACCATGCACAAAGATCTAGGGTAATTGGCAATAACCATGCTAACATCCATCATGAAAACCCATTTTAGGGCAACACGTATAAATTACATAATATATCATATCATATATATTAGTTTGTGGAAAAGTATGTGGTATTTTAATTGGATATGCACATTAATTGGTTTAATATTCACATAGTACGCAATAAACTAAATCCAACCATATCGATTTAAATCCAGATACACCATAAATTGACATGATTTTGATACCACTGTAAGTAAATCAGGGCGATAGATAAGGTAGCAGAAACAAAAATTTAATCCATGTTTTCCTAATCAGTAAGATCTCATTAGCAACAATGTATCTAGGAAACATGGTAGAAAGAGTTATACCTGGTCCTGGAGCAAGTCTAACGATAACTCTTGTTGTGTTAGCATGTACCTTTCTTCAAGAATCAGCATGCTTCTTCTTCAAGTAGCACTCGAATAGTCATCAGCAACGACCTCCATGTTGATCACCACATATGGAGGTTGAAGGCATCTTCCTAGCGGGGAAAGTGCTTCATGTCATAAAAGTAGTCCATGCGGACCACTAGGAATTGCACATTGAGCTACAAGGGCCAATGAGACGGAGTTGTCCCTTTGAACATCAATCTCCTAGGATTGATTCACTCTCCTATAATTCTCTCTCCTCGTTGTTCCTCCCTTTAATGGGTAGAACTTTCTCGGGCTCTCTATTGGTTACCACAACCAGAGAGGACAATTATCAGAGCTTATTGTTATGTCTGAGAAGCCCCCAATACCCCTCTTGTAAGACCCCTAACTTGTGTTTTGGGCTAATCTTATTTGTTTGGGTTGATTAAGTGCTTAGAACCTTTCTCAAATCCTTTGAGATTCCATTAGATCTTTTGGATAGCTTAAGTTTTTACTTGGAGCTTGTTTGGATGATGTTTGTGCTTTTTGTGCTTATTTTGGGCCAAATTGTAAATGTGATGATTATCTTGCAATTTGAAACATCTAGTGTGTACCTTCCCTTCCTTGTATTCATGAGAGATAATATGATGCTTTGGGGTGCCTTGATTTAGCCTTGGATGAGTGGTGACATCTCTAGAGGTGATTATGGTTTCGTTCGGTGCCGACCATGTGAGCTTGGTTGAAGTGTAGCGAGTTTGATGGGTGTTTTGGGCATGTCTCGACTTAGACACCTTCCTTGGGTGATGTTGTTTCAACCTTGATGCCCTAAACATGATTGGATTGAGATGGGTTGTCCTTTTGTGGTGTGTTTCGACCTAGATGTTTTGGTGACCTTTTGTCTTGACCCATACAAGTTGCTTTGGTGTTGTCTCGACCCATTGATGTGACTCGACTGAGACCAATGTGTTGGTGACCCTAATAGGTCGATAACCAACATTGGTTGAATCACCATCTTGTGCATGCATGCATATAGTAGTTTCATGGTTGTTTTCTTGGTGGACAAGTATCCCTTTGTTCCCTTAGGTGTTGACACCTCATCTCCATCTTACTTCCCTCCTCGTTCATGTATATAACCCCTCTCCTTTTCAAGCATGCATTCTTTTTGTCCCTCCTTCTTTCCTCCTCTCCTGTGGCAACCTTGAAGCTTTATGGATCTAAGGAGTGATGGTCTAGTTGCTTTGGTAGCCGATCAACCTTCCCTTGGTGCTTGTGGTGACTTTTGGGGTCATCTTCTTCCTTGGCAAGTGGATTCCCTTCCCTGATCTTGTTTTGTTTTGGTTTCCTACCCCAAATCCTCCTCTTTTCTCAGTCATATACCAAGTATCATCCATGGTGGTTGTTTAGGAGAGAAACTCCTCATCACAAGGGTCATAGACCATGTTTTGGAAAGGTGGTACCCAAGTGTGAGGAAGTTTTCTTCTCTTTCTTCCTTCTTCTTTTGGTTTGTCTTAGGGTTTCTTACCCTCATTTCTTGATCTATCTTTGACCTTGGTGTCTTCTTATTCTTGAGATGATCTTATGGCCGAGAGTGGAGCTTTTTTGGTGGATCTATATCTTCCTCCTTGGTGATCCACAACTTGTAGGTTGTTCCTTCTATTAGGGAAGGCTATATAACACTCTACCCTCCCTATTATTACACTTTTCTTTACATGAATGTTGCTGTTAACCCTCTTTAAATCATTGCCCTAACATTCTAGTGGATCATATCATGATCAAGATCTTGAATGATGGTGGTTATCATGATTGGTTTGCTTAGAATATGAAACCCTAATTCTTGGTACCCATTTTGTAGATGTTAATGAGATAGATGGTTTTCTCGTATCTTTTTGTACTGGATTTTGATTACATGCATAAGGTTCTTGTACCTTAGTGTAATATGGACTATAGATTCTATTTTGGATGTATTGAATGTGAGTTTACCTCTCCTACATAAGGTTCTTCATGGTAGTTTTTATAGTGCATGTTTTAAGGCTTTTGGTGACCGTTTTAATGTGAAGTTTTCCTCCTTGATGATGGCAATTTTCTTTGATGATTAGATTCTATTTTAGCCGTGGTTATCTTCTCTTTTGACCATAGTTAACTTTTGTTTTGGTTGAGGTTTATCTCTATTTTGTTGATGTCTTAGTGTTGCTAAGGTGGCTTGACCTTGGTGGTTCTAACACCTTGTTTAGTTTTGGTCGCTACTCTTAGTTTTATGCTTGGGTCAAGACACATGGCCTTGTTTCGGTCGACACCCTTATTTTGGTTTGGTGATTAAGACAACATGTCATTTTGCAGTCAAGACTTCATGTTGAATGGTGGTCAAGACACTTGGTTTTGTCACGATCGTGACGCTTGCCTTGAAGGCGGTCGAGACAAGATTTTGTATGGGTCAAGAAATATGCTTTAGGTGATGTGTTTCAGACATGACAAACCTTGATGGGTGGTCGAGAAACATATGTTATGGTCGGTTGATTCATACACGAACACATGGTTGTTATATATATATATATATATATATATATATATATATGACATATGACTTAGTAAGAATGTAGCATGTGTACAAGTAGTTGATAGTTGACACCTAATGGTTTTGATATTCCTAATTAATCACAATAATGGTAATTCTTATCCCTAATGCACTCTGACTATGTTGGACATGAGGAATCTAAGGTTTGGTGATTGCATGATGTAAGGGAATTCTAAACGGTTATAGGTGTGAAACCCTAAGCCTAGTTTTGGGCCATGTGATGTGTTTCTTATCATAATTGGAGAGAATATCATATTATAATGTTTTCTCTCTCTTGTTTATGAACCCCTAACCATGTAGGTCAAATGAATGACATGGCTTGTGTATGATATGGTGATAATTATATGATACAGGGCGATGTCTATAAGCCTTGATGAGATATGATGAGATCATATTGATGTGATGGGTCCTATGACTTGGTGAATGATTAATGCTTATTGTGAGGTGATATCATATGGTGACATGATTGAGGGATTGATATCTCACAGTGATGCGATATTGGTGATAGGTTGGTATGCATATGTGACATTGGTGATGGCCTTGTGAATGGTAGTGCTACATGTATCATGTGGCAATGATGTGACTAGTTCACTCCTTATACATTTTATATCTTCTACAGTTCCACCATTCCCATATCTTTACAGAGTTTATTTTAGATTTGTACGTTGTAACTTGATTGATTCTAAAAGATTGTCAATTGGCATAACTAATAAAGTGAAACCCTAATTATGTAGGTGCCTTGTGCCAGAGATCCATTCTAGTGACAATATTATTGGTGGATGGTGGAATGAGTTATTCTCACGGGAAACTCAGAGTGCGTATTTTTGAATATGCGGGGGTTCAAGTCGATTATCTCCTTGCGTCCACAATTACATGTTGTGTGAGATGGCTGTGCATGAGATGATCTCCTTATGATATGTAATAGACAATAGTGTAATTGCATGTGATGCCTTTTTTAGAATCGGCCATGCATGAGTCTGTTCTTCTTGCGCTGTTACCTATACCAAGGAGGGCTAGGTGTTATTATATATGGATGGCCATGTGTGAGCCAATCCTTCAGCTTGACTATATGTCACTATTACAGTTGACTGATATCTCTCTACGATATTTTCTCTTATACTGATAGGTGTT
This sequence comes from Alisma plantago-aquatica, assembly GCA_963693085.1. Lineage (NCBI taxonomy): Eukaryota > Viridiplantae > Streptophyta > Magnoliopsida > Alismatales > Alismataceae > Alisma > Alisma plantago-aquatica. Next base: position 722,601,520 of record OY856409.1, read on the forward strand.
GGGGATGTCATAGATTCCAGCTCTTCCATTGAGCTTGTATGTCACCAATTTCATCTTAGCAGTTGTCGGTTGGATTTGGGTGGTACGAATCAAATCCTCATGGCAGTAATGAAAGAAGTAACACAACCATGTAGTGTACTTACTTAGGGTCAAATGCAAATAATATTAGATGATCCCTTTCCCTTATCTTTGTACTGATTTCTTGAATTATAATATGGTAAGAGAAATCCATTGTTATACATGTTCTTTATATTTCTTCTTAGAATATTAATTATTCTACTACTCAGTGATAACTGCCTAGTTTTGATTAATATATTTTATCTGTTAGAAACATACCATTTAGTTGAATCTGCTCAACCTCCTAAGTATTTTATATACCTACTTAGTTATTTGTGCTTTTGATAGATTTTGGCGGAGAGTTATATCTCTTTTTGGTATTTTTGGTCTCACTCTGTGGGTTTCCCCATCCTTTAGGTGGTCGTGTACGAAGAGGTAGAGATCATGCAACTGAGGAAGAGCACCAACAAGAGTAGTAGCTGATAATGTTGGATGTGATGCTAGTCTTTTGGTGATAGAGTCTGAGATGTCAGCCCTATACACTCAGGTCATTGGGATTGTTCTCGATGTGTTTTGTGGATACGTTACTGATGTGAGGTTTTTGGTTTGTGAGCCATGTATGTAAGATATGGCATGTGTATATGTATATATGTGGAACTGATACCTCATGTAACATATGGACCACATGAATGATAATGTACAACTATTTAAGCACCTTGTGATACGATATGTAATGCATGTGGTGGGAATGTGGAGTGATATGTGGTAATCTTTTGGATTATGATGTTTTTGCAAAATGGTTTAAATTTTCTATGTTTTTCTAGTATTCTGTATGCTTAGTTATAATTATGTGCTTTGTTATGAGTAATTTTCTTGGTGGCACATTGGGGCGTCACACCTCTATATATAGGAGAGTTAGGGTTAGGGTTCCCAAACTGTGCGAGAGTCTAAGGGGACGAATTTTACAATTTTTTGGAACCTACAATCGTTGAACCAGTCAGTTCACATATGAAATGATCAGTTCCCACATGAGTTGATCGGTTCAATGCTTGAACCAGTCATTTCATTATGTTTTCCAATCGCAATTGTATTGGAAATTAATATTTGATTAACGCACAACATGACATCAACACCAATCCTTGATCTAATTGAATGGATCATTGAACCAGACGATCCAGATGATGAATGGGTTGTTTCACTTCATGAAGTGGTTGTTTGACATCATGAAACAATCATTTCATACATGAAATGTGTTTCTATATGTGAAATGGTCTTTTCACGTTTACAACTCAGGCAAATATTTATCCAATTATTGTTTGCAATTGACCTGACACTCCACATAATATGTTTGATCAGTTATGAGGTGCTACAATCTTTTCCAAGATAGATCAGAGATTAGGTTATCACCCGTTGTGGATCAAGGTGGATGACATACCTAAGTCAGCTTTTAGGACTCGATATGGTCATTATCAGTTTGTGGTTATTATGCCGTTTAGGCTAACCAATTATCCGGTTGCGTTCATGGACCTGATGAATAGGGTGTTTTAGCCGTTTCTTGATCAGTTTGTGGTGGTGTTCATAGATGATATCCTGATATACTCCAGAGACAATCAACAACATGAAAATCATCTTCGTCAGGCGTTGACCATGTTATGGAAGCATCAGTTGTATGCCAAGTTCAGCAGGTGCTAGTTTTGGATGAAGGAGGTGTCTTTCCTAGGACACATAATATCTGTTATAGGAGTTGTTTTGGACCGCAAGAAGGTAGAATCTATGTTGGAGTGGGAATAACCCAAGACGTCGATAGAAGTGCATAGTTTTTTGAATTTGGCAGGATATTACAAGAGGTTCATCAAGAACTTCAGTGTCATAGCATTACCCCTAACAAAGCTGATGAGGAAAGATGTGCCTTTTGTCTGGGATGACAAGTGTCAACTTGCCTTTCAGTTGTTGAAGGAGAAGTTGACAAGTGCACCCATGCTAGTTTTTCCTGAGAAAGGGAAGGATACATAATCTTTTGTGATGTGTCAAGGAATGATTGGGTTGTGTGCTGATGCAGGATAAGAATGTGATCTCTTTTGTGTCACAATAGTTGAAGAAGCATGAGGAGAACTACCCAACCCATGATCTAGAATTAGTTGTAGTGATTCACGCCTTGAAGATCTAGATACACTACATTTATGGTGGGAAGTGTAATATCTTAACAGATCACAAGAACTTGCAGTATATCTTTTCATAGCAGGAGTGGAACATGAGGCAACAGTGTTGAATGGAGTCAATAACGAACTATGATTGGATGATTGATTACCATCTAGGAAAGGTGAATGTCATGGCAGATGCACTGAGCGGTAAATCTTCTTCATCATCACCTATGGAGAAGGCATAATTGTATTCTTTGGTGTGCCATAAGCGAGACATGTTGGTCTCCTTATGCCATATGAATGTATAGCTAGAGGTTTCTTTGTTAGCTGGGTTATTGGCACAGTTGTAGGTGAAGCCTACACTGAGGTAGAGGATTAGAGAGGCACATCGAGATGATAATGTGATACATCAGATATGATCAAAGTTTGGCTATGAGAAGCGTGATGGTTTCCATGAGGTAGAGGATGGAATGATGTGTTACCATAGTAGAGTCATGGTTCTTGATGTTGATAATTTGAGGAAGATGGTTTTAGAAGAGGCTCACTCTTTGATGTATGATATGCACCCAGGTAGCACTAAGATGTACCATAACCTTAAAGATCTATATTGTTGGCCTGGCTTGAAGCATGATGTGGCTAGGTTTGTGGCCAAGTGCATAGTGTGTCAGTAAGTTAAAGTAGAGCATCAGAAGCCTATAGGGACATTGCAACCGTAACCTATACCTCAGTGGAAATGGGATCATGTTACGATGGACTTTGTGGTTGGTCTCCCTAGGACTGCCAAAGGTCATGATTCCATTTGGGTGATTGTTGACATGTTGACCAAGTCAGTGCATTTCCTCCCTGTGAAGACAATGTATACATTGGAGAAGCTTGCACATATATATGTTTATGAGATACTGCGTTTGCATGGTATCCCATCTACTATCTTGTCAAATACAGGTCCTCAATTTACAAGTCAGTTTTGGGAGAGATTGTACACAACTTTTGGTACATAGTTAAGGTTTAGTATTTCCTTCCACCCGCAGATAGGTGGCCAATCTGAGAGGACCATACAGACCTCGGAGGATCTATTGAGAGCTTATGTCTTGTAGTTTTTGGGCAGTGGGGATGTGCACCTCAGTCTGATAGACTTTTCTTATAATAACAGTTATTAGAGGAGCATCAACATGGCACAATATGAGGCATTATATGGGAGATGTTGTAGATCTCCATTATGTTCGTATGAGATAGGTAAATACCAGCTTCTAGGTCCAAAGCTTGTGCAAAAAATGACAGAGAAAGTTAAAGTGATTCAATAATAGTTGAAATCATCCCATGACAGACATAATTTATATGCCAATAACTATCGCAGACCCTTTAAGTTTCGAGTGGGATACATGGTGTATCTCAAGGTCTCTCCTTAGAAGGGTTTTTTTTATCTTTGTGAAGAAGGGTAAGTTGGCTCCCGGGTTTATGGGACCTTACCCTATGGTGTAACATGTTGGGATGGTGGCCTATAGGTTGGAGTTGCCACCTGAGTTGCACAAGTTGCATTCAATGTTTCATATGTCTATGTTGAATATGTTCCACCCTAATACTAGGTTAGTGCTTCAGCTAGTGGAGGTTTAGTTGGAAGAAGATATGTAGTATGTTGAAGGAACCGTGTTGATCCTTGATAGAAGAATGAAGAAGTTGAGGAAGAAGGACATAATACTGGTAAAGGTTCTATGGCATCACAATGGCATTGAGGAAGCCACATGGGAACTTGAGGAGGACATGCGTAGGAAGTACCCGTCTCTTTTTACTTAGGATTGCAGGGCAAACTCCTTGTTAGGGGTTTATGGCTAGTAAGACCCCATGGGCTAACCCTATTTGTTTGGATCAATTAATTGCTTAGAACCTTTCTCTAGTTCAATGAGATGCCTTTATAGCTTATGGAGAGCTTATGTTTTCAGCTTGATCTTGTTTGAATGATGTTTGTTCTTTTATGCTTATTTTGGGTCAAATTGCAATTTACCCAAATGTGAGGTTTATCTTGCAATTGGCCACATCTAGTGTGTACCTTCCCTTCTTTGGCTTCATGAGAGAGAATGTGATGCTTTGGGGCGCCTTGGTTGAGCCTTGGATGAATAGTGACATCTCTAAAAGTAATTAGGGTTTCTAGGGTTTTGTTTAGTGTTGGCCATGTGAGTTTGGTTGAAGTATAGCGACCTTGATGGGTGTTTTGGGTGTGTCTCAACTGAGACACCCTCCTTGGGTGATGTTGTTTTTACCTTGATGCCCTATATATGGTTAGTTTGAGATAGGTTGTCCTTTTGTGGTCTTTTTTGACCTAGATGTTTCAGTGACCTTTTGTCTCAACCCAGACAAGTTACTTTGGTGTTGTCTCGACCGCTTGATGTGTCTTGACTAAGACCAATGTGTTGATAACCCTAAGAGGTTGATAATCAAAATTGGTTGTATCACCATCTCCTACATGCATGCATATAGTGGTTGTATGGTTGTTTTGTTGGTGGACAAGTGTCCCTTTGGTGCCCTTAGGTCTTGACACTTCATCTCCATATTACTTCCCTACTACTTCATGTATATAACCCCTCTCCTCATCAAGCATGCATTCTTTTTGTCCATCCTTCTTTCCTCCTCTCTTGTGGCAATCTTGAAGCATTATGGAGCTAAGGAGTGCTAATCTAGTTTCTTTGGTGGTCGTTCAACCTTTCCTTGGTGCTTGTGGTGACTTTTGGAGTCATATTCTTCCTTGGTAAGTGTATGCCCTTCCTTGACCTCATTTTCTTTTGGTTTCCTACCCCATCTCCTTCTCTTTTCTCAGTCATAGACCATGAATCATCCACAATGATCATTTTGGAGAGAAACTCCTCATCATAAGAGTCATAGACCACGTTTTGGAAAGGTGGTACCCAAGTGTGAGGAAGTTTTCTTCTCTTTCTTCCTTATTTTGGTTTAGCCTAGGATTTTCTTACCCTCTTTTTTTTCCAGCTATCTTTGACCTTGGTTTCTTCTTCTTCTTGAGATGATCTTGTGGCCGAGAGTGGACTTTTAGTGGAGCTTCATCTTCCTCCTTGGTGATCGAGAGCTTGGAGCTTGTTCCTTCTCTTATGGCAGGTTATATGAATGTTGTTGTTCTCCCTCTCTAAATTGTTACCTTAACATGCTATTGGATCATATCATGATCAACATCTTTAATGATGGTGGTTATCATACATGGTTTTCTTTGAATCAAAAACCCTAATTCTTGGTACCCGTTTTGGAGATGTTGATGAGATAGATGGTTTTCTCTTATCTTTTGGTCTTCGGTTTTGATTACACGCATAATATTCTTGTACCTTAGTGTAACATGGAGTTTAGGTTCCATTTTGGATGTACTGAATGTGATTTTACCTCTCCTACATAATGTTCTTTATGGTGGTTTCCATAGTGCATGTTTTAGGGTTTTTGGTGACTATTTTGATGTGAAGTTTTCCTCCTTGATGATGGTGGATGTCTTTGATGATTATCTTCTATTTTCATCGTGGTTATCTTCTTTTATGGTCGTGATTATCTTCTATTTTGGTCAAGTTTTATCTCTATTTTGTTGATGGTCGAGTGTTGCTAAGGTGGCTTGACCTTGGTGGTCGTAACACCCTATTTAGTTTGGTTAATACCCTTAGTTTTGTGCTTAGGCCGAGACAGATGGTCTTGTTTCGGTTGACACCCTTGTTCTGGTTTGGTGGTTGAAACACCATGTTGAATGGTGGTCGAGACACTTGGTTTTGTCACAGTCGTGACGCCTGCCTTGAAGGTGGTCGAGACATGATTTTGTATGAGTTGAGACATATGCTTTATGTGATGTGTTTTAGTCGTGACCATGCTGATGTGTTTCGATCGTGACCAACCTTGATGGGTGGTCAAGACACATATGTTATGGTGGGTTGATTGATACATTAACACATGGTTATATATATATATATATATATATATGACCTAGTCAGAATGCAACATGTGTACAAGTAGTTGATAGTTTACACCTAATGGTGTTGATATTCCTAATTAATCACAATAATGGTAATTCTTATCCCTAATGCACTCTATGTTGGACGTGAGGAATCTAAGGTTTGGGGATTGCATGATGTAATGGAATTCTAAACGGTTATTGGTGTGAAAACCTAAGCCTAGTTTTGGGCCATGTGATGTGTTACTTATATATATATATATATATATGTGTGTGTGTGTCTATATATATATATATATATATATATATATATATATATATAACCTAGTAAGAATGCAACATGTGTACAAGTAGTTGATAGTTGACAACTAATGGTGTTGATATTCCTAATTAATCACAATAATGGTAATTATTATCCCTAATGCACTCTATGTTGGATGTGAGGAATCTAAGGTTTGTTGATTGCGTGATGTAATGGAATTCTAAACGGTTATAGGTGTGAAACCCTAAGCCTAGTTTTGGGCCATGTGATGTGTTGCTTATCATAATTGGAGATAATATCATATTATAATGTTTTCTCTCTCTTGTTTATGAACCCCTAACCTTCCAGGTGAAATGAACTCCATGGCTTGTGTATGCTATGGTGATAATTATATGATACATGGCGATGTCTATAAGCCTTGATGAGATATGATGAGATCATATTGATGTGATGGGTCCTATGACTTAGTGAAGGATTGATGCTTATTGTGAGGTGATGTCATATGGTGACATGATTGAGAGATTGATATCCCACAGTGATGTGATATTGGTGGTAGGTTGGTATGCCTGTGTGACATTGGTGATGGCCTTGTGAATGGAAGTGCTACATGTATCATGTGGCGATGATGAGACGAGTTTACTCCTTATATGTTTTATATCTTATAGAGTTTCACTATTCCCATATCTTTATAGAGTTTATTTTAGATTTGTACGTTGTAACTTGATTGATTCTAAAAGACAGTCAATTGGCATAACTAATAAAGTGAAACCCTAATTATGTAGGTGCCTTGTACCAGAGATCCATTCTAGTGCCAGTATTATTAGTGGATGGTGGAATGAGTTATTCCTACTGGAAACTCAGAGTGCATATTTTTGAATATGCGGGGGTTCAAGTCAAGTATCTCCTTGCGTCCACAATTGCAAGTTGTGTGAGACGGCTGTGTGTGAGCTAATCTCCTTATCATATGTGAGACAACAGTGTAATTTCATGTGATGCCTCTTTTTAGAATTGACAATGCATGAGCCTGTTCTTCTTGCACTATTACATGTACCAAGGAGGGCTAGGTGTTATTATATATGGATGGCCATGTGTGAGCCAATCCTTCATCTTGACTATATGTCACTTTTGTAGTTGACTAATACGTCTCTACGATATTTTCTCTTGTACTGACCAAGAGGTGTTGGGGAGGTCGTGGATTCCATCTCTTCCATTGACCTTGTATGTCACCAATTTCATCTTAGCAGTGGTCGGTTGGATTTGGGTGGTGCGAATCAAATCCTTAGGGCAATAATAAAAGAAGTAACACAACCATGTAGCGTACTTACTTAGGGTCAAATGCAAATAATATTGGATGATCCCTGTGCCTTATCTTTTTATTGATTTCTTGAATTTTAAGGTGGTAAGAGAAATCCATTGTTATACATGTTCTTCATATTTCTTCTTAGAATATTAATTGTTCTAATACTCAGTGATAACTACCTAATTTTGATTTATCTATTAGAAACATACCATTTAGTATCAACATCATAAGTATTTTATATACCTACTTAATTATTTATGCTTTTAATAGATGTTGGCAGAGAGTTATATCTCTTGTTGGGATGTTTGGTCTCACTCTATGGGTTTCCACATCCTTTAGGTGGCCGTGTATGTAGAGATAGAGATCATGCAACCGAAGAAGAGCAATAACAAGAGCAGTAGCTGATAAGGTTGGATGTGATGCTAGTCCTTTAGTGATTGAGTCTGGGATATTGGCCCTATACACTCAGGTCTTTGGGGTTGTTCGCTATATGTTGTGGATATGTTATTGATGAGGTTTTTGGTTTGTGGGCCATGTATGTAAGATATGGCATGTGTATATGTATATATGTGGAACTGGTACCTCATGTAACATATGGACCACATTAATGATAATGTACAATGATTTAAGCACCTTGTGATACGATATGTAATGCATGCGGTGGGCTTGTGGACTTATATGTGATAATTTTTTGGCTTATGATGCTTTTGCAAAATCAGTTTTAATTTTCTATGTTTTTCTGGTATTTTGTATGCTTAGTTATAATTATATGCTTTGTTATGAGTAATTTTTTTGGTGGCACATCGGGATGTCACACCTCTATTTATAAGAGAGTTAGGTTTAGAGTTTCCAAACTGTGTGAGAGTCTAAGGGGATGAATTTTACAAATTTTTTTTGAACCTACGACCGTTGAACCATTCAGTTCACATCTAAACCGATCAGTTCCCACATGAGTCGATCGGTTCAATGCTTGAACCAGTCATTTTATTATGTTTTCCAATCATGATTGTATTGGTAATTAATATTTGATTAATGCACAACATGACATCAGCATCAATCCTTGATCTGATTGAATGGATCATTGAACCAGACGTTCCAGATGATGAACCGGTTGTTTCACTTCATGAAGTGGTCGTTTGAAATCATGAAATGGTCATTTCATATATGAAATGGGTTTCTATATGTGAAATGCTCTTTTCACATGTACAGCTCAGGAAAATATTCAGCCAATTATTGTTTCCAATTGACCTGACACTCCAAACGATTGGTTCAAAACTTCAATTCGTCGGTTCAAAGTCCAATCAGTTAATTTTGAAGTAGGGTTGTTTACATTGAATACCTAAACACTTTTACTAATCAATTTGAATATCATTCATGAATAAAATCTTATTCGAATTACTTCCTATGTGTGTGACCATATAATTCTCAAATTATGTTGGAAGTGAATGTCCATAACCAACTTATGACATCACAAGCAGTGAGAGGTATCTTAAAACACTTCATTGCTACCCAAGTGATTCAAAAAGTTGGAGAACAACTCCAACCTACAATATGTGATCAATGTTACCATGATCATATAGTTCCTTTGTCTTTGATATCCAGATTGAACTAGAGGCACGTAATCATCATCCTCTCAATGTTAAATCCATGTTCCTTGAACTAGAGCAGATTGACTGAGATGCATGTGAGTTTACATATCACATATTGACTCACATGATTATTGTCATGGAACCGTTCTTATTCCAATTCCAATCCCACTACCTATACAGTGGTAAAAGGATTGAAGCACTCGTCCATAAGTTTCCCAAAAGGAGAACACACACTGGAATATACAATAAGAAATAATAACTCATAAAACAAGAGATTCAAAGAACTAACCAACCCAAATTATGATTTGAAAATTTGTCCTTGTCTTCAAAGTTTGTCAAGAGCAGAAGCAATCTAGTCAATTCTTCATAGTTATCCACCTGGTTTGTCTAAAATTAGGTAAATCGAGACGCAATCAATGCAAATGCATTGGTACACTTCAAAAAGAAATAAATATTAAACAATTGAAACATTTATAACAAAATATAATACTTTGCATGACTTATAATAAAATTGATCATCAAGTGATTTTCAAAACAACATTTATCTGACAATATTTTTATTACAAGTTTCCCATTATGATGATATTGATAAGCATGCTTATATATTTATGCGGCTTCATTTCCCCAATGTGATGGGGGAGGTTACCTAGATCCATCTCTCCATATGAGGTAGGAGGTCAATTGACATGTACAAGTTAGAGATCAAACTACATATACAAGTTGCACCCTCCGAATGAGGAGGTCACTTGTACTCAATATCATCAAGTATTACTAGCAGTCATAATGGGCAATATCATTTATGTTTTCTAGTTTGTTGCAAACTATAATATAGAAAATCAAAAGACTACTCAATACAGAACGTTTTAGCTCAAACAAATACATAGGCAAGATTTTGAAGAGGTACATACAAGTATCATTCAATACTACTATTATGTTCAAGGGGGAATTAATATAAAAGTGTACCTTCTTGGTTGATATATAGAGTATGGATTCTGTAAAATAATAAATCAACCCCTTGAGTCAGATCCTAGATCAACAAGATTGGATCAAGAGTCAATATTATGAGGTTTATAAGATCATGTTTTAATATTCAAGATTAGGGTTACACATTCCTATTTAACCTTGTGGTTATGTCACTCACTTATGATCAACAATATTACAAGATGTCCAACATTATTAAGTGTCAATAATATTTCAAGTATGAATGACCCACTTAGGTATTTTCAGAACATATGTTATCCCTAATTATTATCATCATTATTCAAGTCATTATCAAGTCTCTAGATCATGATCATGATGAATTATCATCATTGGTATTCAATATTAGATAAAGTTTTGATTGATGTAAAAGTAAAGGTATGGATGAGGTCAAATGATCAAGGATTTCACAAGATTTAGATGAATCATAATATCAAGATTAATCATTATCTCTTTGTACATGATTCATTTTCAAGGGTAGATAAGCCAACAAGGTTATATCTAGATTCTTAATTTAGTCAAGTTTGGTTTTCGTGTCTCAAGATAATCATCATAGTCAAATATTTAAGGTTCTTAGAGATAGATCATGATTAATGAGTAATTTAGACAAAAGTATAAGCAAGAGATAAAAATCTAGAGATATCAGTGAAATCCATAAAGAATTAGGCTTCATTAGTATTTTTAGTGGATTCCTTGGGTTCTTTGATCAAAATGGACTATTTATTCATAATTTTTGGAGGTAGGATTGAAAAGATATAATTTTTGCAAGGTTTTATCATTTAATGGATTATCTGAGTAAAGGGGAGACAAATACCATAATAAAGGATACATGAGAAAATCCATGGTCGTCGGATTCTTGGTCAGCATTTGACCATCACTGTCGATTGATAGTTGTGGGGTAAGAGCCTCCTGGTCACGTACACAATATAGGAGAAAGAGGGAGGGGCGCGACTTGATCTGTTGTCATTGGATCTCAGTCATACTTTGACCATGCACTGCGATTGATGGCTGAGATTGTATCCCCTTTGTTTGATAGCCTGCACAAAAGGCACAATGGCGTTGCAGCGGAGGGCAACTGGAGAAAAGAGGGAAATGAGGAGGGAAGCAAGAGAGGAAAGGTGAGGGTGACGGTCGAGATCGTGGGAGCAAGCCGAAGGTGGATGTGGGGTTTTTATAGTGTTTTGGGGATAGGTTTAAGGTTAACCTTGGGGTCACTGTACTCATGGCGGCAACTAGGAGAGTAGCTCTCATTTGTCCTTGAAACAAGCCAATTTGGAGTAGATTAAGGGCTAGATTGGCACAAAAATGTGATATGGGCGTTTTCTTTTGCTTATGTTTTCAAAAGACGATCACATTGTGTTGGTTACATCTTCACTCCCATTAACTCCTCCTCACTGATTGCGGGAGGTAGGGGACGACCTAATGGCCACACGATCAAGATGTGATCTGAGGATGTTCGATCCAAGGTCTGGGGTTTGCCCCCTTCCTAAACCACAGATTGCTGACTTTAAATGCCAATTAAAAGGGAAATAAAGGGATTTTAGCATATAACTTCAAGAAATCATAGGAAATTGTAGGAATGTCTAAATGCGATGAAATATGGACCATAAGTAAAAAAATGTGTAGAACATTTAGAAAGAGTTTTAGAAGCAAAATATAAAGTTACATGGACAAATATATTTCTTTGGATAAAGTGGTAAATTAACCTAATGAAAAATGTATAAAATCCATAATGATCATTATATTTCGAATTTGAGTGTCAAAATTGATCAAGAAATCAAGGAATAACATATTGAGTTCATCAGTGAACATCATGAGCACAAAAATAGGAATTGAACAAATATAGATGAAAATTCACTTTATCACAAGTATGGCCATACATTTCTCAATCTCTCTTATCAAGAGGATTGGATATTGATCTCCTTTAGTAGGAAACAATCCTATCTCAATCACTCACACTCAATCCCCATGTGTTACAAAGTACCTAAGAATCACCTTTACGGAAACCCTTATAAAAGTTCACATTGGATGATCTCTAAGTACAATGAACAAAATATGATGAGTGTAGTGACTTCATGTCTAAGAACCACAATCACCACTATCACTATGAGAGTTGATTCTAACTACCATTCAATGGTCTCCATGTATCACTCTAAAGTTGGGTCTATATGATACATTGTTCTATAACAAGTATTTGTGTGCTTAACTTGATATCACATATCATGAGTAATGAGACTCTATCATCAATCAACACACTCTCTAGTTTGATGTATTATTGTTGTCTATTTTGGTTCCACAGTAATATCCGACTAGGATCATATCAAGAATGTATGTAGTCTTATCATACATATGATCTCATTGTTCATGTCATCAACTTGAAGACATATGTCATCTAATAACATCATTCTTTAGACATCTATCATGTTTGTGTCATCATCTGATGATTGAGACAAACACAATAGATGGAATTACCTTTATTATTATCAAATCATGTATCTAATGCCCCATTACAATCATCATATGATTGGCTCTCTGGGCATATATACCAACAAAAACTACCACAACCTATCCTTAAGATAGATTTCGAGAATTCCTTTGACCACATTAAATGGCCTTTCTTATGGCATTTGATAAACATGGCTTCCTTGACACCTAGATATTACAGATGAAATCTTGTATCGCCACAAAGTCTTTTTTAGTCTTACTCAATGGGTCGTGTCGTGGTTACATTCCTAACACCAATGGAATGTTATGGTTTATGGTATCCTAAAGGACAATCCTTAGATTTTAAAGCTTATACTGATGCTGACTATGCTGGTTGTCGACTTGATCGCAACAGCACTAGTGGTAGTTGTTTCTTGTTAGGAAGAGCCTTAGTATCTTGGTTTAGAAAGAAACAAAATATGGTTGCCCTCTCTACAACTGAAGTTGAATATATGGAAGACGGATCTTGTTGTGCTCAAGTGCTCTATATGCAATAAGTGTTAAACGATTATGGTTTTTCTTTTTCATCCACGCCTATCTTTTGTGACAACACAAGCGCTATAAACTTAGCACATAATCCCATTCCACACAGCTGAGCTAAACATATCGAAATCCGTCATCACTTTTTACGGGAACATATCTCTAAGAATCATGTATCCCTTCATCATGTTGATACGGAAGATCAATTGGCTGATATTTTCACAAAACCGCTTCCACTAGACCAATTTAACAAAATAAGCAAGCAACTACGCATTACTCCCTTAGAAGATGTTTTCTTTGATATATGTGCCTCTTAAAAATGGTTTTAATCGTGTTATTTTTGGCTTTCAAATGGACATCTTTTCGAAAGATTTGATGGCTATCCTTTTATTGGGGATATCAAGTTATGGGGGAGATTTTCTATTTTTAATGGATATCTTTTTGAAATGACAAAGGGGGAGAAATAAATGTAAATCTTAAAATGGTAACTTTGAAAAACTCAATCAATGAGTTTCATAATCGCTTGGCTTTACATTAAAAGTTGTTATATTCCCTAAAGAATTGGATTTTATGTTCCATACTTCTTTTGGAATAATAAGCACACATTTCATAAACAAGAGAAGAAATTCACAAAGTAAATCTCCGGTATGAAACTCAACTCATTTTAAAAGACTAGTTATTTTATATTTAGGAAATGTTTGTCATCTTCAAAAAGGGGGAGATTGTTGGCTAAATTGGATATTAGTATAATCCCTTTGTTTTGATGATGACAAACATTTCATTCTTTTCGATCTAACGTGCTACTTGAGTGTTGCAGGAATAAAGTGGATGACAAATATTTGGAAGATCTATATGCTAAATTGCTTTAATTTCATGAATGTAATCAATTGTAAAACTTGTACAAATATATAATGTACAAGTACTTAGACATCATGTAAATGAAGAGTTAGATCTTCCTTACCCAATCATAATACTTAGATAGGTCATCCTCTTCAATAGTGTCACAACTGCACACTCATACACAAACTTAGTACTTAGTTTAAAACATTGAAATAGGGTCAATCTCGGTCGACTATATTCTCGACCGAGAGACTCTCGGTCGACAAACTCCTCGACCGAGAAAGACCCAGGTAGCCGTTAGACACAATAGACAAGGTAGTTGGCAGTTGGAGATGAATATTGCATACACTTGCTCCAGACAGTCCCTCAGTCGACAAGTCCTCGACCGAGAAGGACTCTCGGTCGACAATTCTTCGACCGAGATGTGTTCTGTCAGAAATTTTTAGAGTTAATTAACTAGTCGTTGCTGAAGCAACTAATGTGTACCTAACGGCTAGTTAAGCACTTAGAACCCCCTAGAAAGTGTCTAGAATGTCCTTAAGCACTTGTAGGTCATTCCTATAAATAGGACATGCCTTAGGACACCTAAACTGACTCATATACACTTGTGCTATACTTGAGCTTACACTTGCAATTGGCAATCTGTTTTGAGCAATTGAGCAACACTAGCATTGGCTACTCATTCCCTTGCTCTAAATTCGTGTCCTATAGGCTAGCATCTCCTATCCACTAAACCTACACTTCAATACTCATTGGTTAGGAGATCTATACGCTTGATATAGGCAAATCAAGCCTTGTGCTTCAAAGTGGTAATTGTAATTTCCATTTCCTTTCTTGTTCTTTCTTATTACTTGTACTCTCCTTGCTACTCCTAGGGTTGGAGGTTGCGGATTGGAGAGGGTTTGATCTTCTTGGTGAAGAAGGAGGTCTTTGGACTACTTCTAGAAGGCAATTGCAACAGGAAGCTACTTCAAGAGGAAGGCTACTTCAAGGGGGAGCTTGAAGTTACTTCAAGAAGGTTGCTTCAAGGTTGGTGCAACTACTTCAAGGTGAAGGTTGTCCAAAGGGTGTAGAAAGTATTGTAATTTTATGTAAATTCCTTGAGAGGTAACAAAATTTAATACTTTCAAAATCCCGGTTGGGTAAGCAACCAGGTAGTGGATTGACTGCCTTAGTATTTGCTAAGGTTGGAACCACTCTAACCACCTTGTCTCCTTCTTATTATTTCAATTGTGGTTGTTTGAGTTAAATTACTTTAAAATAATCATAAAACCCTATTCACCCCCCTCTAGTGGTTTTTCAGACTCTGGTCAAGTTATTTAAGCGTTAGAATTTAAAAACAAATTGATGCTTTTTGTAGGGTTAAGCTGGGGTATTTGGAATTGTTATGGGATATGTGTGTATGTAGGTTGGAACTTTCAAACCAATTCTCCATCCAAAATTTTAGAAAGTGATGATGTTGATGGGTATCACAACTATTTGGTTTAAATTATGGTGTTGACTAGCTATGAACTACCAGAATGGGATGCTTGCTTTGTATTTTGGTAAGGGTTCCTAGGGTGTGGTGTGTTTGTAGTTTTTATTTTTGGTTAATTGGCACCATGGTGTTGTGGGGGAGTGTGATGAAGGATTGCAGGCTTTTAAGTATAAAGCAATGACTTGTAGTATTGATGTTTTTTAACCCTCAACCTCCTTGGAATCTGGGGAGGCAAAGGGTGTCCCAAGCTTCAATATAAATGGGTTTGTAGTTTCATATGGAATCCCTTTTGAATTTTTCAAGGGTGTGGAATATAGTTTTGGGGAACATTTGAAGAGGAAGCTTCAATGGCTGGGCCCAACCACTAGAATAATATATCCAAACCATGTAACAAAGAAGAGAGCATGCATATTGTCAAAAACAACAAAAGACACCCTATGTTGTCAAGTACACAAACATGGAGAACCCTAAAGACATAAATATATAGTGTTCTTATGCGGATGTCATTAGGGATCATTCTAGTATCAATATTGTGTAGTCGACATTCTCCAAGTCTCAGCAAACAAGGTTGATCAAAGAAGACCCCTTTCTACCATAACTTTCGTCAATATCACCTGAATCCTCTCCTACAACCCTTGAAACACGTTGTAGTGATCAAAGTGGTAGGAATTTTGGTTGGTTTCAAGGATATGGTGATGACCTACAATGAACTGCTAGATATGGGTGCTTTGTATTTTGGTAATGATTCCTTGGGTGTGGTGCGTTTGAAGTTTTTATGTTTGGTTAATTGGAATAATGGTGTTGTGGGGAGTGTGGTGATGTATTGTAGGCCTTTAAGTGTGAAGCAACAAGTTGTAATATTGATGTTTTTGAATCCTCAATCTCCTTGGGATTTGGTAGGTAAAGAGTGTCCCAAGCTTTATTATGGACTTATTTATAGTTTCATATAAAATCCATGATAAATTTGTCAAGAGAGAGAAGAATAGTTTTGGGGATAGAGATTCATGTTAAGAAGTATGTTGGGAGATGGAAAAGAACAACATTACTGAGTGTAGTATGTCCAAATACGGAAAGGGATGAGATGGACCATCCGTTCAGATAATTTTTAAGTGTTGATAGTTGGAGTCCAGGCTTTTGAACCAAGTGAGTGAGGGGAGACGGGGAGGCACATGTAGTATGTTGGGAAATGAATTATCTATAGTTGAAGAGAATCATTCCCTATCAAATTCATTGTTACAACATAGAAGGGCTGATTAGGAATGTTTGGCTTTTCGGCCAAAGATAAGTTGAATGATGGATATGAGTCTCTTGGTGTTTATGAAATTCTAAAGGGTGGGTTTGAGGAATATCAATGTAACATCAACATAGTGTATGGATGGTCCACTTTAAGGTCATCAATTCTAATAGGATCAAGAATGTGGTTTCTTGTGTCTAGGATAAGTTCTTTATTTAGACATTGTGTAATGATAGAGAAAAGGTGGGGGTGAAAAAGGTCATCAATTCTAATAGGATCAAGAATGTGGTTTCTTGTGTCTAGGATAAGCTCTCTATTTAGACGTTGTGTAATGATAGAGAAAAGGTGCCGGCTAAGTATCAGAAAATCTATTTGACGGCTTGAAAGTGAGAATGCATAGTATGTGATTCAAATTGAGCACAAAGACCAACTGAAAACATGATGTCCGGTCTAGAAGCGGTTAAGTAAAGCAGACTACCAATCATGGCTCTATATAAGGAATCATCAATAGGTTCCCCACTTTCATCCTTATCAATTTTAGTGGAGGTAGCCATTGGAGTGGTATCATGTTTGCACTGGTCCATCCCAAAATGTTTTAAGAGTTCTTTGGTATACTTTTCTTGGCTTATAAAAATCCCGGCAGGTGTTTGTTTAATTCAAAAACCAAGAAAGAAAGTTAGTTCACCCATGAGGCTCATTTCAAATTCTTGTTGCATAATATCACTAAATTGTGTGCACAATGATTCATTTGAAGCACCAAAAATAATGTCATCAACATATATTTGAACAACTAGAAAATCAGATGCATATGTTTTGAAGAATAAAGTAGAATCTGAATTTCCAATAGAAAAATCATTTTCAAATAAATAGTTCTTGAGCCTTTCATACCAATTTCTAGGAGCTTGTTTCAAACCATAAAGTGCCTTCTTAAGTTTGTATACATAGTCACCTTTTTCCGGTATTTCAAAACCTTCTTCTTGAATTATCCCATTGAGAAATGCACTTTTTACATCCATTTGAAAAAGTTTGATGTTTTTGTGTGTAGCTATAGCTAGTAACATTCTAATTGCTTCAAGTCTTGCTACTGGTGCATATGTTTCATCAAAATCTATCCCTTCTTGTTGATTATATCCTTGTGCTACTAGCCTATCTTTATTTCTTACCACTTCTCCTGCTTCATTTAATTTATTTCTAAAAACCCATTTAGTTCCAATAATGGTTTTATCTTGTGGTTTAGGAACTAAGTCCCATACGTCATTTTTAGTGAATTGGTTTAATTCTTCTTGCATTGCCATGATCCAATAGTCATCTTTGAGAGCTTCAGTTACCTTTTTAGGTTCAATTATAGAGACAAATGTCATATTTGCAACATCTTTAAAAGAAGAACGAGTTTTGACTTTATCATTTGGATTTCCAATGATTAATTCTTGAGGATGATCCTTAATGAGTCTAGGAATAGGTTATGTTTCAACTTGGTGATCACTAGTAGTGTTTTTGTTATTATTATTAGGTATTGATAAATTTTCTAATTGATGAGTAAGATCAATTACTTCTAGGTTTTCAGATTGTGGCTCTTCATGAAAAGAGATGTGAATTGATTCCTCAACTTTTCTAGAAATAGTGTTGTAAACTCTAAATGCCTTGCTAGAAGTAGAATATCCCAAGAAAAAGGCTTTATGTGATTTATAGTCAAACTTGTCTCTATCCTCTTTTGTGTTTAGAATGTAGCATGTTGATCCGAAAGTATGAAAATAGTCAACCCTAGGTTTCTTATTATATATGATTTCATATGGTGTTTTCTTCAAATAGGAATGAATAGTAACTCTATTTAACACATAGCAAGCTGTGTTTACCGCTTCACCCAAAATGTTTTAGATGTATTATGTTCGAGCATCATAGTCCTAGCCATTTCTTGTAGTGATCAATTTTTCCTTTCAACTATACCATTTTGTTGTGGAGTGCGTGGAGCAGAAAAATTGTGAATGTAACCTTGATATGTGCAAAATTCTTCAAATAAATGGTTCTCAAATTCTCCACCATGATCGCTCCTAATTGTACATATTTTGTTTTGTAATAGATTTTCAATCTTAGAACAAAATTTTATAAAAACTTGAATAGTGGCATCTTTATTTGCAAGGAAGTGTACCCATGTATATCTACTATAATCATCAACAATAACAAAACAATATCTTTTGCCACCAATAGATTGTGTCCGCATAGGTCCAAATAAATCCATATGAATGAGTTCTAGGGATCTACAGGTGCTAAGTACATTTTTGGGTTTAAAAGAGGTTTTAGTTTGTTTACCCAAGGTACATGGTTCACAATTTTCAGTTTGATCAAAAGATAAATTAGGCAAACCACGAACAAGATCATATTTAACTAGTTTTTTAATAACATGTGAACTAGCATGACCCAATTTTCTATGCCATAGTTGTAGAGAATTTTCATGTGCAAGTAAGCATTTTCCAACTACAAATTGCATAGAGTTAGGTCTAAGAATATAAAGATTTCCAACTCTTTTTCCTTCATAAATAACATTTGTAGTATTTTCGATTAGTAACTTGCAGCAATTTTTGTTGAATAAAACATCATATCCACTATCACATAATTGACTAACACTTATTAGATTATGGTGCAACCCATCAACAAGTAAAACATTCTTTATTTTAAGATTTGTACCAATATTACCTATTCCAACAATTTTACCTTTACCATTGTCTCCAAAAGTGACTGTTCCACTTTTCTTTTCCTCAAAAGTTTGAAATGCATCCTTGTTTCTGGTCATGTGTTTGAAACATCCACTGTCGACCACCCAATCCTGCATTAAAATGTAGGTTTTGGTACCCATGTGATGGTCCGTTATGGTTAGGTACATTTAATTTCAAACTGAACAAAGAAAGCTGATCATAACTTCAGTCGGTCGAAAAAAGTTCGACTGACATGTGTCTCGGTCGACCAATTTTTCGATCGAGAAAGTTGTTCTTTTACAGATTAAAACTGAATGGAATCAGAAGTCTATTCGGTCGACCATTTTTCGATCGATTTTTGATCCGATCGATCATTTCTTGACCGAAATGGTTGCTGTTTTACTAAGATTTTTGCTGCAGATTTTGGTTTGTCACAGGAACTTACTCGGTCGAAATGTTTCTCGACTGAGAGTATATCAGTCGAACTATTTGTCGACCGAATATGTTTCTGTTTCAGTAATTTATTTATATCAGTTCTGAAATTAACACAATACATGCAACTATTTGTTTAGTTGAGATAGGGCATTATGATTTTCAAGAATAAGCATTAGATCATATCTCAACTAAATTACATTCAATTCTTCTAAGTTTGAGGTTTGGGAACCCAAACTAACTCAGAATCCTTCTTCTTATAAGGATATGAAAAAGAGTAATGTCCAAGACGTAGACAAAAATGGCAAGAAATAGAGTCAATTTCATTTCTCTTTCTAGGGATTGTGTTCTTAGGTACAAACATAATCTTAGTCTTGGATGCTTTAGCTCTTTTGGGTTGATAGAGTTTTCTTTTTCGATCATATCCTAATCCTCTTGTTCCATTGTAACTAGAGGAAATTTTCAGAATATTATCAAGAATGTCATTTCCTTTTAAGCCATTTATTTCTCTTTGTAGCTTAGCAATCTCATCCATCTTTTTATTTATATCTATTCTTGCTTGTTCTAAATCAGATAATAGAGAGTTTCTTTCTTTAACAACATTATCATAATCTAGATGGTTACATAGAATAGGTTGGGTCTGAAAATTGTTTAGTTTAGCAAGCAAATCAACCTTTTCTTGAGAAAGAAGATCATGATTCGTTTCTAGAGTAAGAAACTTTCTGTTACAATCATTTAAAGATGTTTTTAAAGACAAATTTTCAAGATCAATATTGTTCTTTTCAGAAGAGAGATCATTTAATCTAGCATATAATTCCTCATTTGTTTTGGTGACCTTCTTTAGTTTCTTTTTGCAGTCAACATATTTGTCATGAGTTTCTTGTAGACTAGCAATTAAATCTTCTTTAGGAAGATCAAGAAGGCTTACCTCTTGGGAATCTTCATCTTCTTCTTTTGCCATGATACATTCCACCTTCTCTTCTCCACTTTCAATCTCACTTGACTCATCCCATGCAGCTTTATAAGCTTTTTCTCCCTTCTTTTTGTGTGAGTTTTTCTTTACTTTCTTCACTTTAGGGCATTCATTTTTTAGATGTCCTTTCTTTCCACATTCAAAACACCTAGGAGGGGAAGAAGAAGAACTAGAAACTTTGTTAGATTTAAATATTCTATATTTCTTACCGTTGATAATTAAGGCTTCTTCTCCTTCTTCTTCACTTGTTTCATCACTTTCCGGCGTGATGATCTTTGAAGCTTTTAGAGCCACATCTTTCTTTCTTCCTTGTTGCAGTTCACGTTCTCATCGTTCCTCTTCCTCCAAGGTTGCCTCATGTGCTTCTAAGTTGCCAATGAGTTGCTCCATCCTTAGTCAGGTGAGGTCATTTGCTTCTTCAATGGCCGTCACTTTAGGCTTGTACTTGGGAGGGAGAGATCTAAGAATCTTTGACACCTGGTCTTCCTCACTAATTACTTTTTATAAAGAATTTAATCCATTTACAATAGAAGAGAATTTTGCATACATTTCATTAATAGATTCATTTTGATCCATACGGAATTGTTCAAATTTCTGTTTAAGCATCCCGATTTTAGAATTCTTAACTTGCACAGTTCCTTCATATGTTATAGAAAGTCTATGCCATATTTCATAAGCTGTTTCACAATTTGATATTCTATTAAATTCACCAACGGATATTGAACAGTAAAGTATACTTACAGCCTTTGCATTCATTTGGGCAGACTTTACCGTATTAGCATCCCAAACTGCATAGTCTGTTTGAGGAAGTTCATACGGAGTTGATACCATTCTCCATAAGTCCCAACTGATTCCTTGGAAGTAAAATTGCATCCTCCTCTTCCGGTAGGTGTAGTTAGTACCATCAAAAGCTGGAGGCCTAGCCACGAGCGTTCCTTCCAAGTTGAGGTTGTTGAGCAACCCGTCACCCATTCTTCAAGACTCGATTAGAGCTCCTTGAAGCCTGCTCTGATACCAATTGAAAAACCACTAGAGGGGGGTGAATAGGATTTTATGAAATTATTTTAAAGTAATTTAACTCAAGCAACCACAATTGAAATAATAAGAAGGAGACAAGGTGGTTAGAGTGGTTTCAACCTTAGCAAATACTAAGGCAGTCAATCCACTACCCGGTTACTTACCCAACCGAGATTTTGAAAGTATTAAATTTTATTACCTCTCAAGGAATTTACATAAAATTACAATACTTTCTACACCCTTTGGACAATCTTCACCTTGAAGTAGTTGCACAAACCTTGAAGCAGCCTTCTTGAAGTAACTTCAAGCTCTCCCTTGAAGTAGCCTTCCTCTTGAAGTAGCTTCCCGTTGCAACAGCCTTCTAGAAGTAGTCCAAAGACCTCCTTCTTCACCAAGAAGATCAAACCCTCTCCAATCCGCAACCTCCAACCCTAGGAGTAGCAAGGAGAGTATAAGCAATAAGAAAGAACAAGAATGGAAATGGAAATTACAATTACCACTTTGAAGCACAATGCCTGATTTGCCTATATCAAGCGTATAGATCTCCTAACCAATGAGTATTGAAGTGTAGGTTTAGTGGATAGGAGATGCTAGCCTATAAGATACGGATTTAGAGCAAGGGAATGAGTAGTCAATGCTAGTGTTGCTCAATTACTCAAAACAAATTGCCAATTGTAAGTGTAAGCTCAAGTATAGCACAAGTGTATATGAGTTAGTTTAGGTGTCCTAAGGCATGTCCTATTTATAGGAATGACCTACAAGTGCTTAAGGACGTTCTAGACACTTTCTAGGGGGTTCTAAGTGCTTAACTAGCCGTTAGGTACACATTAGTTGCTTCAGCAACGACTAGTTAATTAACTCTAAAACATTTTGACAGAACACATCTCGGTCGAAGAATCGTCGACCGAGAGTCCTTCTCGGTCGAGGACTTGTCGACCGAGGGACTGTCTAGAGCAAGTGTATGCAACGTTCATCTCCAACTGCCAACTACCTTGTCTGCTGTGTCTAACGGCTACCTGGGTCTTTCTCGGTCGAGGAGTTTGTCGACCGAGAGTTTCTCGGTCGAGAATATTGTCGACCGAGATTGACCCTGTTTTAATGTTTTAAACTAAGTACTAAGTTTGTGTATGAGTGTGCAGTTGTGACACTATTGAAGATGATGACCTATCTAAGTGTTATGATTGGTTAAGGAAGATCTAACGCTTGATTTACATGACGTCTAAGTACTTGTACATTATATATTTGTACAAGTTTTACAATTGATTACATTCATGAAATTAAAGCAATTTAGCATATAGATCTTCCAAATATTTGTCATCCACTTTATTCATGCAACACTCAAGTGCTTGTCATCATTAAAATAAAAGGATTATACTAATGTCCAATTTAGCCAACAGAGTCACCTCCTGGGATCTAGAAAACTCACCATTCACCCTCAAACCCCCAATCCTTGACCTCCAACATCCTTAAGCATCGTCTCTCCTCGAACCCAGATTCCCAGTCGTGGATATGATCCAGCCTGTGGAACATGTGGCTTGAACGTATAGAAGGCTCTTCGACAACACATTTAATACTTCCACAAATGTTTCCAAGACCATTGTCATGTAAAGAAGCCTATGAATGAATGATGGGATGAAGGGTTACCAATATTTGTCATCCACTTTATTCATGCAACACTCAAGTGCTTGTCATCATTAAAATAAAAGGATTATACTAATGTCCAATTTAGCCAACAGAGTCACCTCCTGGGATCTAGAAAACTCACCATTCACCCTCAAACCCCCAATCCTTGACCTCCAACATCCTTAAGCATCGTCTCTCCTCGAACCCAGATTCCCAGTCGTGGATATGATCCAGCCTGTGGAACATGTGGCTTGAACGTATAGAAGGTTCTTCGACAACACATTTAATACTTCCACAAATGTTTCCAAGACCATTGTCATGTAAAGAAGCCTATGAATGAATGATGGGATGAAGGGTTACCAATATATATATATATATATATATATATATATATATATATATATATATATATATATATATATATATATATATATATATATATATATATATATATATATATATACCTGTTACAGAAACAAGTTTTACGTGGCAATACATCTCCCACATCATCGTTTCCTTGTAACATGCATAGGATTCGGCGACGAAGGAAGATACTTCTGTTGGCTTCCATTGCCATCATCCTACCTTCCATTAATTGCAAGACACCTCGACATGTTTATATATCACCGTTCATAATGACCATGTTCGATTGCACTTTCCCGCAAGTAATCCTCAAGTCCCGTCTTATCGGAATTCCAACTGATCTTAGCTAGCCCGGTGATGCCTATAAAAGCACTCCCGGTGACCACCACTGGGATATCACATTAACATTTGTGCCATCTTGCAATAGAATCCAGAGACCGAGAGAGAGAACCAGGAATTCCAAGTTAGCAATGGGCAAGGCAAGCATGTGGTACTCGATGGCAGCCCTGCTGCTTCTTCTGGCGGCATCAGCTGCGTCCGCGATCCACTTCGACGAGAAGGACCTATCCTCCAACGAGACCCTATGGGATCTTTACGAGCAGTGGCGGTCACACCATACCGTGTCGCGGGACTTGGCTGACAAAGACCGGAGGTTCGAGGTGTTCAAAGAGAACGCGCGGGCCATCCATGAGTTCAACACCAAGGGAGATGCGCCGTACAAGTTGGCGCTCAATCGCTTTGCAGACATGAGTCAGGAAGAGTTCCGAAGGCATTATGCTGGGTCGCGGGTCGCACAACACCGCCGGAGCCGCGGAGCTGCGAGTCAGGCAGATGGCTTCATGTATGCCAATGTTTCCAGCGTGCCGCCTTCCATCGACTGGCGCACGAAGGGCGCCGTCAACCCCGTCAAGGACCAGGGCCAATGCGGTGAGTCGCATTTTTGACAGTTCAACCTTGGCGGTAGAAGTTCGTAGACGGAATATACCTATATGGTGCGAATTGCTTAACCATTTATTTGTTGGTTGTCTTTTGTACAGGTAGCTGCTGGGCTTTCTCGACGGTAGTCGCTGTGGAGGGCATAAACCAGATCAAGACCAAGCAGCTAGTATCGCTGTCAGAGCAACAGCTGGTAGACTGCGATAGGGGTGAGAATCAGGGATGCAACGGCGGCCTAATGGACTACGCCTTCGAGTACATCAAGTCGACCGGCGGCCTTGCCACCGAGAAAGACTACCCGTACGTGGCCGACGAGAGAACCTGCAGTCTTGCAAGGAAGAAGCGTGTGGTGACTATCGATGGGTACCAAGACGTCCCGGCCAACAACGAGGCCGCTCTGCTCAATGCCGTGGCAAACCAGCCAGTGTCCGTGGCCATTGAGGCCAGCGGGATGGAATTCCAGTTCTACTCCGAGGGTGTGTTCACCGGTAGGTGCGGTACGGAGCTTGATCACGGTGTTGCCATCGTCGGCTACGGGACTACCCGGGAGGGGACCAAGTACTGGATCGTCAGGAACTCCTGGGGGGCAGAGTGGGGGGAGAGGGGATACATCCGGATGCAGAGGGGCATTCAGGTCAAACATGGGCTTTGCGGCATCGCCGTGCAGGCTTCATATCCCATCAAGACGTCACCCAATCCCAGAATCGCAGGGGAGGAAGACGATGCTGCTGAAAAGGATGAACTCTGAGGAGATTCAGATGACTACTATATTTGAATGATGTGTGTTTGATTGTAATTCTATTGCGTATATGTTGTGGGGAATACGTCTGTGTGATATATGGAAATAATCTTCTAGAACTTTTAAAGAAATGAAAAATTGTATAACTTTCATTATCCAGTTGCCCTTCCGACTTACTACGTCCAATATAAAGTGTGCATGAATACACAAGACATGTTGTTAAGTTGTATTTCGTACATTCTTATGTTTGCATATAGCAATATGGTTCACATGTTGTTCCACGTGCTCCACAAGTCCATTCAAAGGCTCAATGCACATGGTAAACCTAAATTGGCTTCAATTTGTTTTCTCTGTATCAACTTTGTTTTAGTAAAATTGTAGAAACCTAGTTTGTAACTTATATATAGTACGTTATACGGATCCCTACGACTTGGAAGGATATAAGTTGCCAATTTCATTGCAACTTTGTCTCCAAGATCATATATAAAATCCTTGCAAACAGGCTACGAGATATCTTATCCAATCTGATAAACATCAATCATCGTGCATTCATTAAGGGTAGCAAATTTTTTGATGTTGTATTTATAGAAAATGAACTAGTTGGTGATTTGAAATCTAAAATGGGTCTTCATGCTGATTTGAGTAAGACTTACGACACACCATTCGGCAAGACTACATCGTGGAATTATGAGGAACATGAGATTTCTCGTCTGCTGGTTAAGGTGGATAGAAGAGTGTTTATATTCAACATCCTTTCAGATCTTGATCAATGGCTGCCCATCTCCTATCATCTAGGCTTCAAATGTTATGCCACAAGCAAAATAATATGTTGCCTATTCGTTGTGGGGGAATACTACTATATCTGTGTTATATGAAAATAATCTTCTAGACCTTTTAAAGAAATGAATATTTCATGTCCTTCATGCTTCAATGTTTCTTCCAATTTACAACTTACAATATAAAGTGTCCTTATGAGAAATCCTAAGGCATGTTGACAAATTGTATTTGTTACATTTTATGTTTGCATATAGAAATATGGTTCACATGATGTTCCACATGCTCGATAAGTCCATGCAACGACTCTATGCACATGATAAACATACCACCCTCTAAACTGGTATCAATTTCTTTCCTGATAATTAACTTTCTTTTCGTAAAGTTATGTCAACCTACTTTATAACTTATCTGGTACATCATATGGATCCCCAGGACTTGGAAGTCTATATGGTTTCAAAGATCATAACCACATGTCACTAGTACAATGAGAAGAGAGGGGAATAAATAGAGTGAACATGTATAGCCACCTCGTGTCAAAAAGCACTATGTGGCTCTTCCTCTCCATCTTCCTTATGATTACTAGGGCCTCACCCCTTACAGGCACCTCCCATGGCTTCCATTCTTCACCGTCAGCCTCCTCCTAGTTAAGCTATGTGATATTGTGTATAACATATAGGCATACCTTATCCTAGTTTTCCTATTCTAAGCTTATTTCTTTTCTTCACATAAATGAGCCTGATTTAAAAGCTCATACTACATTATACTATAATTTGATGTATGACCATTCTCTATAAATGTAACTACACAAGCATAGAAAAAATGTGCAAGATTCTCAAATTTGAATCTCTCTTTCAATTCTAACTCTTAACAAGGTATAAGAGAAAGACGCGTCCATCTTCTCAATGATCGACAATCCCTCTCGTATTTCGAGTATTCTTTTCTTCTCCAACATGCAATCATATATGAATCTCATCTCTATAAATAAATCCACTTCTTCCATTTTCTGCATTGACAAGTACAAAGGCTATGCAACCAGTTATTAGTCTTTGACTTCTTTGCTTCATTTTCAACTTGAGATGAACCAGCAAAAGCTTCATCTGTGACTACATCAATGCCTCAAGATCGCTGCATCTCTATCTCTACCATGCTTAAAGATCAATATTGTTGGGTTTTAGGGGAGGCAGAGATGGCAGCGGAAACAAAACAATTTCTCCCCCAAACCCAGAACAAGGAAACACGTCAACGTCTATACAATAGGAAAGGATGGTTTGTGGAATCATACCTTGTCCCGAGGCTTTCTCAGCGACAATACCTCACGCGTTGCGCGGTCTTCACCTCCGGCCTTAGACGGTGTCTGTGCAGCTCCTGGTCGCACTGAGACTGATGAATCCTAGTCTCACTAGGACTGTAGGGATTGACAGTTGTCCTCCGAGCGACAGAAACCTCCCACCTATGAAGTAGTCCACACGGACCACCTGGAACTCCAATCTCCTTGTCCCACAAGGAATTGGAAGGAGTCACACACTCCTGTTGGCATACTAGTCGCCAACACACTCTCCTACCACCAGTCGCTTTCTGCAGTTGTCTTTCCCTTGCTGTGCCTCCCTTATCGGGTAGCACTTGCTCGGGCTCTCTCGATTACCAAAACTAGATAGAACGACAATTTTACAGAGCAACTGGTTGCACTGAGTTGTTGTCTGAGAAGCCCCCAATACCCCTATATATATAGGAGGTCATGGGATAGGGTTCTCCATACCGGGCAATATGGGACTAAAGCAGGAGTAGAAGGGTTCGAGATTTTCCACAAAAACAACCAACTCGCAACCTGAACCGATCGTTTCAAAATTGAAACGGTCGGTTGGGGACCTGAACCGGTCGGTTGACACCTCAACCGATCGGTTGGGACACCTCAACCGGTCGGTTCACAAGTGAACCGGTCAGTTGGTGGTCCTGGTCGGTTCCCGATTGACTTTCCTTCTTTTATTCCTAATTGGTATCGAATACCAATCTTATTTCCCAATCAAATTGGGCAATTGAAACGAAAGGAAAATTCCCACCAATCATACTTTCCCAACTTGCTCGGTTACACCAGTTGAATCGATCGTTTCAACTCTTGAAGCAATCGGTTCATCTTGATATTGAGATGATCGGCTCAACACTTGAGCCGACCGGTTCACCAAGATCAGCCGACCGGTTCATCTATGAACTGATCGGTTGGGAGTGCAGATTGTGCAGAATCAATCAATTGTGATTTCAATCAATCCGATACTCGAATCAATGTGTCCAACACCTTGAACATTATGACATTGAGCTATCAGTTGATTGAGTGTTTAATTGAACTACTAAACTCCTTTAGTAATCAATCGAAACATTGTTTGTGGACAAAACTCCTCTTCCAGGTTAAATCCTATGTGTGTGACCCTGCAGGTCCTTTTCACGTTGGCAGTGAAAGTCCATAACACTTATGACTTCACAAGCGAAGAGTGGTGCCTAGTCACACATCAGTGCTACCCAAGTGAAATAGAAAGTTGGAGAACAACTTTCAATCCTACAATTTGTGAATGGTGTTACAATGAATGTATAATTCCTTTGTAACTGATATCCCGAATGAACTCGAGGCATGGAACAGTCATCCTGTCAACGTTCATTCACTTTCTTGATCTCAGAGTAGATTGGAAGAGATATGTATGACATCAATATCACATACTGATTCACACATGTATGCGCACGCCTATTTCAATCCTACTCATCAAGTGGCCTTAGATATCAAACTCCCTCAGGAGGGATAAATCCCATATCTATCACTCACCCCTCAAAAGCCCCATGTGTCAAAGCCACCCAATTATCACCTTTATAACAACCCATGTTTCAGGACTGCGTTTGATGATGTCAAAGTGTACCCAACGACATGTGTTGAGTGTAGTGATTTCAAGTCAAAGAATCACATTCACCACCATCACTGTGAGTACTGACTATGACTACCATGTCATGGTTCCATGTGTCAAACTCACGGAGGGTCTGTCCAGTACACTTGTTCTCTAACAAGTACCTATGTGTTTGGTTTGATATCTCTATATCATGACTAATTAATGAGATTCTGTCATCAACCAACACCACAATCTAGTCTTGTGTGCCATTGCTGTCTATCTACCTTCCACAATGACATCCGACTAGGGACATAACAAGAATGTACAAACTCTTAGCATCTGTATGATCTCATCGTCCAGGCCCTTAACCTGAAAGCATATGTCATTGAGTACTGTCATTCTCTAGACATTCAATCTGTTCTATCACTATCTCATATGACTGAACCAGAAAGAATTGGAATCTTTCCTTTGATGTTTATCAAATCAATCTTAATGTATCCCACCAATCATCCCATGATTGGCTCTCAGGGCATACATACCAACAGACTCTCACTTGCACTGTGAGCCAATCACCCTTGAATCATATTCATAGTGATCTTCAAACATGTCCCACATGTTACTGTGCTCTAGTGCGAACATAGTGAGTTATGGCAACACCTTGCCAAAGTCAGTATTAATTGCATGTCTCACATCTCTTCACTTTACGTCACACGTATGAGATGGAGTCGCCGTAATATGAGATCTAGTATTCCTTTGCTAACCTTTAGCCACATTGCATGATCAAGGATTCTATACTTGTCATCAATGACCGAAATATCTATAAGTTCATCTCATGAACTTCCAGATCCATATAGTATCCACTGCTGTTCTCTAACACACGGATACTCGGCATTTCCTTTTAAACGACTTTATTGGAATGTTTTCAATTATCAACAAACTTTCACTTTTATATATCCTATATATATTTTGCGATTAATTTTCTATCCTTTTCAGAAGTTCGCATCAATGTAACCTTTTACATCGAACTCTTCCTTATCTCCATAGAACTAGTACTTCTCAAGTACTTATCAAGTTATTATGGTTTCCAGTAACCCTTACTAGAAGTAGACAGACATCCACTCGTCATGTCCTACATATGAGTTATCAGGATGAGCACATCATATTGTCATGTCCTACATACAAGATGATGAATGCATTTTATTCTTGCCATGTCCATACATGCAAGATAATGGGATTATTACATACATGATAGATCCATATCTATTCTTAGTGTTCCCATTCTTCATAAGAATTAGACACTTGGCCTTGGGATACTAACTCCATGTAATATGGATATGTTTTCTCCCACTGAATCTGTGCATACTCAACCCTTCAGTACATATTGCCAATGTATGCTTTCCCTTTTCAGGTCAAGAGGTTTTTGAGAACTATCTCTATAGATCTCTATTCCTATCACATAGGAAAAGTCTCTATCTTCCTTAAAGATAATTTCCACTTTGGATTTCCATTCTAGAACATTTCCATTTCACATCAACATGTGGAATGTGAACACGCTCCCACTAAATCACAGATCCCTTCTTTATCTTTGACATATCAGTCAAACCCTTTGACTATATCATCAAAGTAAAGATCCAATTCTGAGTTTCTTGTACTCAATCAATCACATTGATTAGTCCATTGTAACTTATAGACTTCATTTGCATTAGTGGATTCATGAACCTTATAGGTTGTGTCACGTACACATCCTTGTTTTATTCCTCATAGGAATGCGGTTTTAGTATCTATATGCCAAATGTCTTAGTCATTAAGTTGCAATAAACAAGCATCATCCTTCTCAAAATGTTATCCATGTGTCTTAACACTTAAGACTCATTTGCACTCATGGATTTACATCCAATGGGTGATACCATCAAGGCATACCTTATGGTTTACATGGAAGTCATTTAGGATGTAATGGTCATAAACCATAACTCAAAATTTGGTTCCTCATATTCATCTGGATAGTTGACTCATCACATGAACAACTCATCACATAGATAATTGAGGTGTATCTGTCAAGGATATAAGAACTCACAACTCCTTGTGATTCTTAATGTCCTTTATTAGAAAAGTTTATTCTTTATTTAAGAAGAATTTAGTTATTTGATAATCATCCTCTAACTCCTTAGAGTATGACTCCTTCTTAATTTAGACATTACCATGCCTTAATCATGAGTTCACTATGATACACTATCATAATCACTCATAAGGATCTCAAACATTTGGTCCAAGTATTTCATTCATTGATCTCATCAAGAATTAACACTTTACCAAATTTTCACTTCATCTATGATAGCCTTGAACACTTCAAGATATTCATATTGGTATTTCTCTAAACACCATTTGAAGTATTAGCATTTGTTCCAATAGGTATGTAAATACATCACATGTATCATACCTAATAGGATAATCATTCTCCCACTACCTTTAGTGAAGATTGATTAATCATGTCCAAGATATCCATGTCTCTTACTGGTTCTCTAACCAAAAGAGTCTAGATTTATCCATCATATGGAAACTAGAAATGAATTTCTCATGATTGATGCTAATTTGATTGTTTGAGTTATCTATAACTTTTAGGTATCATTTTATCTTATTCATATCAAATACCACAAGATAAACAAGGCATTTCCACAAAGATCATATGTTTAAGATTGAAACATCAACTTTATTAATTCCCATCATTGTCATACAATATGCAAAAATAAAGTGTTTCTATCTATTCGCAATATATGAAATAACAGTTCTCAACTCTATTTCGTGCCCTTTAGGCTGAAATAAACTGAAAGGTACTCCGATCTATGGCAGAAACACTTGCTCCAATGATGGGTACTCCTTTCTTGGTCCTTTCACGAAGGCCATCACTTCTTTGTGGATATTGCATATCATATACGACATATCTATATCTTGGTATCATATACCTCAGATAAAGAAGTGGTTCATTTCATGATACCTTAGGTGGAGATCTCCATCCCCTCCTTCATCTTCTTTTGTTCTTCCAGATATAGAGGGCAATCCCTCATACACCCTTTCCCCATGTGCCTTGAGGCTGAAGACGGCTTGGATTTCTGGCTAGCATTAGAACACTTCTTTGCTTTGCCCTTATCCTTGCCCTTAAGAATTACCTTTTTCTTTGATCACATCAAAGATTATGGTTTGTCTTTCTTCATCTTTGCCTCTACTATCCTCAACATGTCCAACAACTCTGTCAACGCTTATCAAAGTTGTTCATGTTGTAGCTTATCATGAATTGTATGATCCTCGCAACATTTGTAGTATCATACCAATAGCCAACTCTTGGCTCAGAGGGAATCCTTCTTAGTCAGGTTTTCCACATACCCAATCACATTGAGTGTGTGAATACCTTAGTGGATCTCCTTCTGTCATGACATGCTAGGATAGTGTCTTGGAGACATCATACGTCTCATGTTGTCTCTACAACTCATAGTTCAGAGAACACAACATCAAGCACTCCTCATCAATGTCATCCTCGGTATGCTTCCATAAGCATACTTTCATCCATTGATGTGGTGGGATCGAGTTCATCTGGTTTTGGTATAACTAGGACTTAGAGCTTCCACTCTATGATTGAGAACACTTCTCAATGTCCTAACCACTCATGGAAAAAATTCCCATTTAATTTGTTGGTTTCAAAGACCGATCGCAAAGAAAAGTGATTGTTGTTTGTTGTCATTTATACTACAAAAGGAAATATGCAATTTTAGTCCAAAAACTCATTTTTGACTTATTTGATTGATTTGAAAATTTGACGATATAATTAGGCCTTTAATTAATTATTGCTCCCACTATTTTAGTTCAAATTGATAGCCCTCACCATCAATTCAGAAGATTGCAACGTACAACCTTCTAGTGGGCAAGATCCATATTTCATCAAGTCATGAGTCAGCTTTGGCTGATTGCCCACAATCTTGACTATTTAGGTAGGCCATCATGCCAATTGCATCATATGCAACTCTTGATGAATGAGCATGTGCAACACCTTGCCATGAACATTCCTTGCCTCTGGGCTTAGACGCTCTAAGAATCACCAGTTAAGTCTAACCCAAAAGTTGACACGGTAAACATGCACCCTGCTTTGGCAGAACCTACATGTCTACCCTTCACACTTCCACAAGATAGACGGCGCACCGCACTTTGGCATAACCTACGCTTGGTCGATCGAGTTTTTCATGTGTGCCGCTAATGGAAGGCATCTAAAACTTAATATTTAATGAGGGATTTGGTTTTTACATACATATACATATCCAATCACCACAATACATAGTATGTATCATATACATGCTATATCCCACAGAAGACATGCAAAACGATAAAAGCGATGATTATGGCCATCCTAATGTGATTCCTCGAGCCAAGAGGAATCACGGTCATCTAGGTCTACATTACATGCAACCTGTACAAGATGAACTTTGTGCTTTGCCTTTATGGGTTTGATCAACTCATCATATGAATGATCTACTCTCTCTGGCCGGTCGTCTGGGTGCCACCAGTCGATCGGTTGGTTCCTCCAATCAACCGGTTCGCCTGGTCGTCATGCATCTCTTCCTGGCCACCACCTGCTCGTCTCACTCCTCGAACTGGTCATCAACCGATCGGCTCACTCCTTGAACTGATCGTGTGGAACATCAACTGATCAGTTCATGCCTTGAACCGACCGTCTCAGCTGTCTTCAGGATGTCCGCCTTTCTTTGACATAATAGGAAATAAAATTCTATCCTATTTTACATTGTAAAAAGAGAAACCTCAAGTTACATTCGAGGGGAGCAAAGATAGGAAAGAAATCTCGAATTATTTCGAGTTACATCAGGAATAGGAGAAGGAAGATCGGTGCACAGACCGAGATGCAAGCAACCACATACAACCATACACAGATAGGTTTTTTTTTCCATAACCACGCTATACATCCACCACAAAACTCCTTTAAGGGCAACGTGTATCGAGTGCATTAATAATACATATCATATATGTAAATTGGGATTTGTGGATTTAGGATTGGACATGCATAAAGCCAGTATTATTCGCATCATATGTAATAAATAAAGGCGACAAACCAAAATCGATCATATCGATATTCCCAAAGTATAGAGCAGTTGACGTGGCTCTGATACCACTGTTGGGTTTTAGCGGAGGCAGAGATGGCAGCGGAAACAAAAAAATTTCTCCCCCAAACCAGGAACAAGGAAACGCGTCAACGTCTATACAATAGGAAAGGATGGTTTGTGGAATCATACCTTGTCTCGAGGCTTGCTTGGAGACAATACCTCGTGCCTTGCGCGGTATTCACCTCCGGCCTTGGACGGTGTCTGTGCAGCTCCTGGTCGCACCGGGACTGTCGGGATTGATAGTTGTCCTCCGAGCGGCAGAAACCTCCCGCCTCTGAAGTAGTCCACACGGACCACCTGGAACTCCAATCTCCTTGTCCCACAAGGTATTGGAAGGAGCCACACCCTCCTGATGGCGTACTAGTCGCCAACACACTCTCCTGCCACCAATCGCTTTCTGCAGTTGTCTTTCCCTTGCTGTGCCTCCCTTATCGGGTAGCACTTGCTCGGGCTCTCTCAGTTACCAAAACCAGAGAGAACGACAACTTTACAGAGCAACTGGTTGCACTGCGTTGTTGTCTGAGAAGCCCCCAATACCCCTATATATAGGAGGGTCATGGGACATTATTCTCCATCCCGGGCAATATGGGACTAAAGCAGGAGTAGAAGGGTTCGAGATTTTCCACAAAAACAACCAACTCGCAACCTGAACCGATCATTTCACAACTGAAACAGTTGGTTGGGGACTTGAACCGATCAGTTGACACCTCAACCGATCGGTTGGGACACCTCAACCGGTCGGTTCACAAGTGAACCGGTCGGTTGGTGGTCCTGGTCGGTTCCCGATTGACTTTCCTTATTTTATTCATAATTGGTATCGAATACCAATCCTATTTCCCAATCAAATTGGGCAATTGAAACGAAAGGAAAATTCCCACCAATCCTACTTTCCCAACTTGCTCGGTTGCACCATTTGAATCGATCGTTTCAACTCTTGAAGCAATTGGTTCACCTTGATCTTGAGCCGATCGGCTCAACACTTGAGCCGACTGGTTCACCAAGCTCATCCGACCGGTTCATCACATGAAATGATTGGTTGGGAGTGCAGATTGTGCAGAATCAATCAATTGCGATTTCAATCAATCTGATACTCGAATCAATGTGTCCAACACCTTGAACATTATGACATTGAGCTATGAATTGATTGAGTGTTTAATTGAACTTCTAAACTCCTTTAGTAATCAATGTAAACATTGTTTGTGGACAAAACACCTCTTCCAGGTTAAAACCTATGTGTGTGACCCTGCAGGTCCTTTTCACATTGGCAGTGAAAGTCCATAACACTTATGACTTCATAAGCAAAGAGCGGTGCCTAGTCACACATCAGTGCTACCCAAGAGAAATAGAAAGTTGGAGAACAACTTTCAATCCTACAATCCGTGAATGGTGTTACATCAAATGTATAATTCCTTTGTCACTGATATCCCGAATGAACTCGAGGCATGGAATAGTCATCCTGTCAACGTTCATTCACTTTCTTGATCTCAGAGTAGATTGGAAGAGATATGTATGACATCAATATCACATACTGATTTACACATGCGTGCGCACGCCTATTTCAATCCTACTCATCAAGTGGCCTTGGATATCAAACTCCCTTAGGAGGGACAAATCCCATATCTATCACTCACACCTCAAAAGCCCCATCTGTCAAAGCCACCCAATCATCACCTTTATAACAACCCATGTTTCAGGACTGCGTTTGATGATGTCAAAGTGTACCCAACAAAATGTGTTGAGTGTAGTGATTTCAGGTCAAAGAATCACATTCACCACCATCACTGTGAGTACTGACTATGACTACCATGTCATGGTTCCATGTGTCAAACTCACGGTGGGGTCTGTCCGGTACACTTGTTCTCTAACAAGTACCTATGTGTTCTGTTTGATATCTCTATATCATGACTAATGAGATTCTGTCATCAGCCAACACCACAATCTAGTCTTGTGTTTCATTGATGTCTATCTACCTTCCACAACGACATCCGACTAGGGACATAACAAGAATGTACAAACTCTTAGCATCCGTATGATCTCATCGTCCAGGTCCTTAACCTGAAAGCATACGTCATTGAGTATTGTCATTCTCTAGACATTCAATCTATTATATCACTATCTCATATGACTAAACCAGAAAGAATTGGAAGGTTGCCTTTGATGTTTATCAAATCAATCTTAATATATCCCACCAATCATCCCATGATTGGCTCTCAGGGCATACATACCAACAAATACATCACCATCTTAGTGATATCAATTCTTCTCTTATGCTCATAGATCAATGTTGTTGTCATCCTTGACTACATCGTCGTTGAAACATTATTGACTATCAAACATTGTGACACCTATCCTCTTCTTGTATTCTCCTTTCTTTCATCTCTATAGAAACATCCTAAGAAGACTCCCTTGTCTTTTTAACAAATCAAGTAAATCCACATTGTCCTTAAGCTATCCCGATGAATGTCTCAAAAATTTTCTCAATCAAATTGAACATAAATAACTTTCTTCTTTGGGAATATCAAGTGTGAACCCTTGTTGAATTGTGTTCCTATAAGGATTTCATGAAGGAACGAATCAACTTCCACTGTGAATTATTTTAGATGGATCTGACCTACTTCATGTTAATCTAAGATACAAAGCATGGACGAAGACAAATAGATTACTGAAAGGTTTTATATCACGCTCCCTTAGTGAAGAAGTTATGAGAGAAATAATCGAATGTGAAACATCTATTTTGGTATAGACTATACACAACCTTAAATTTCATTAAACCATCTAAGTCGTGAGAGACTAAATGGAAATCACAACTAGACACATTTCAAAGGGTAACTGATTCCCTCTCTGATCACCTATAGAAATTTCAAATCATTTGTGAGGAATTCAATGCAATAGGATATGTTGTTAATGACCAAAAGAAGGTGTTTACTATTCTGAATAGTTTAGATTGCAAAGAGTAAGGAGGATCTATAATATTTATGTTAAAACCACTAGCCTTTTATGATCTCATCTCTCTTATAAAAAAATATGAAAGGAGAAAGGAACACATGCCTAATCCTTATCACTCTATTGTGTTCTATACTAACAAAGGTGGATGGTATGGGAATGTGAATCATGTCATATATATGGGGTAGAAATTTTATGACCACAACAATTTTAGTGGCAGGGAAAGATCTACCCATAGAGAATGAGGAAGAATTTAGACTAATAACTGTATTCAAGGGATATAAGGTAGTAGACAATCACCAAATACCAGTCAGTACAACTTTTAGAGAGGAGGATTCTCTCAAGAAACTCATGGGAATTTCATTAACACTTAGGAGAATTCAAATAGGACAATTCAATATAGTAAGATCTATGGTAAGAGAGGCCACATATGTGAAAATTCATATCATATTTTCAACATTATTAAAAATCAGTCTTAGAATATTTCTACTACTCTTCAGACTTACAATGACCATGATACAAATTATATAACCTCCATTTTTAACTAGTTCTTCAAACTTACAACGTCCAATAAAAAGTGTCCTTACAAGAACACAAAAGGTATTTTTCAAGTTGTATATACTAGATGGTTATGTTTGCATATAGAATTATGGTTCACTTGTTCTTTCACGTGCTACACAAGTCCATTAAATGGATCTATAAACATGGTAAACAAATTTGCTTGTTCAGTTGATATCGATTTCTTTGATATTAATCAACCTTATTTTCCTATAACTTATGTCAACCTAGTGTAATATGTAACATAGATCTGCCCTGATTGGAATTCTATGTGATTTCAACAATCACAACCACATGTCACTAGTACAAAATAAGGCAAATTGAACACATTTATATGTCAGATTATAGATAAATCACGAAGCAACTAGTGCTAAAGTTGAAACATGTACTGACTTCAGTGTGTCCTCTGGATGAGATCCAATATAGAACACAAACTAATACACAAATCAAAACAAGACACTTATTTTGTAAATGTTGAGAGTAGAAAAATGTCACCAACTGCTCTCTAAAGGTAACACATACATGTGTCCAAGCAGTTGATTCCTTGACAATAATATTTCTTATTGTAAGACTTTTAGGGAATTCAGATGTGATAAGCCATTGCTAGCATATACTAATAGAAAGGGATGAGGTCGCAATTGCCAAATTTGATTAAGGTACATAACAAAATACATGTTAAGATTTAAAGTTATAAGAAGTACCGATCCCATCTTGATAATTCAAATCAAGATATGAAGGGGAGACACACCATAAAAAGACCTTGGAGAAATTCATGGGAATACATTATCCCAGTCCTCTATTCTAAGCTTATTTCTTTTCTTCACATAAATAAGCCTGATTTAAAAGCTTAGACTATATGTAATTGGATGTATGACCATTTTCTATAAATGTAACTACACAAGCATAGAAAAAGTATGCAAGATTCTCAAATATGAATCTCTCTTTCAATTCTAATCTTAAGAAGGTATAAGAGCAAGATTTTCAAATGATCGACACTCCCTCTCATATCTAGAGTTTTTGTTTCTTCTCCATCATGCAATCATATATGAATCTCATCTCTCTCAACTAAATCCACTTCTTCCATTTTCTGCATTGACAAGTACAAAGGCTCTGCAACCAGTTCTCAGTCTTTGACTATTTTGCTTCATTTTCAAGTTGATATGAACAAACAAAAGCTTCATCTTCGACTACATCAATGCATCAAGATCGCTGCATCTCTATCTCTATCATGCCTGAAGATAAATACATCACCGTCTGAGTGAAGTTAATTCTTCTCTTATGCTCATAGATCAGTGTTGTTGTCATTCTTGACTACATCATTGTTGAAACATTATTGACTATCAAAAATTGTGACACCTATCCTCTACTTAGATTCTCTTCTTTCTTTCATCTCTATAGAGATAGTCTCAGAAGAATACCTTGTCGCATTAACAAATTAAGTAAATCCACATTGTCCTTAAGCTATCGCAATGAATGTCTCAAAAAAAATTGCAATCAGGTTGAATGTAAATAACTTTCTTCTCGGGGAATATCAAGTATAAAGCCTTGTTGAATCTTGTTCCTATAAGGCTTTCTAAAAGAAACTAAACAACTTCCACCATGAATTATTATAGATGAATCTGACCTAGTTCATGTTAATCTAAGCTACAAATCATGGATGAAGATAAATGGATTACTAAAAGGTTGTATATCATGCTACCATACTGACGAAGTTATGAGAGAAATAATCGAATATGAAACATCTATTTAGGTACAGACTATACACAACCTTAAATTTAATTAAACCATCTAAGTCATGAGAGATTAAATGGAAATCACAACTACAAACATTTCAAAGGTAACTGATTCCCTCTCTGATCACCTATAGAAATTTTAAATCGTCTATGAAGAATTCAATGCAATAGGATATGTTGTGAATAACCAAGACAAGGTGTTTATGATTCTGAATAGTTTAGATTGCAAAGAGTAGAAAGGAACTGTAATCTTTATGTTAAAACCACTATACTTTTATGATCTCATCTCTCTTATACAAATATATGACAGAAGAAAGGAACACATGCCTAATCCTTATCACATTATGATGTTCTATACTAACAAAGGTGGATGGTATGGGATTGTGAATCATATCATATATATGGGGCAACAATTTATGACCACAACAATTTCAATGGTAGGGGAAAATCTATCCATAGGGAATGAGGAAGAATTTAGACTAATAACTATATTCAAGGGATATTAGGCAGTAGACCAGCACTGAATACCAGTTAGTACAAATTTTAGAGAGGAGTATTATCTCATTCAACTCAGTAAAATACTCATGGGAATTTCATTCACAATTAGGAGAATTAAAATAGGACTATTCCATATAGTAAGATCTATGGTAAGAGAGGCCACAATGTGAAAATTCATATCATATTTTCAACATTATTAAAAATCAGACTTAGAATATTTCTACTACTCTTCAGACTTACAACGTCCATGTACAAATTATATAACCTCCATGTTCAACAAGTTCTTCAAACTTACAACGTCCAATAAAAAGTGTGAGAACCCGTTACACGAAATGAGATTACTCAAAACATAAAACACAATCAATCACTAATAATCACATACCCAAAAATATGGGTAAATTAAAACCAATTTCAACGTCAGCACTCGCTCAGAACCATTTGCATAAGAGCCCAACATCTTTCTTATATCCATACTATGCCAAGAATTTGATACAAATTGATCTATCACCTTAGCCACAACATATATACACATGAGAACAATATTCGTATATGTCACACAAACAAGCATTAACATGCTAACAAAATTCCGATTTGTTTGAAACACCATATACAAACTTTTTCTCACCCGGACCTGGGAGTACAGGGATGATTCTAGGACACACTAGACATCTAATCAACTTTCTCATAGATTCATTACTATAGCTCCTCTTTGCTGCCACAGGCTTGTTTTCATCACTTCAGATTACCTAAAAATATGTGGCAAACCACAAGGGTGAGACCCATGTCCCAGCAAGAGATGTAACCTCCAACAATGATTATTGATTACAACTTTAATGTAATTAAATAATTAAGTAGTTTAATCAGATATAACAAATAAGCTCAACATCACTGACGATTAACAAAATACATAAAGTAGTAGATAATAACTATCCTCCTTAGCCAAACTATCATCCTTTATCTTGTTGAAAATATAAGCAATTCAGTAGCATATGCATATCTAGCATCATGAGCAAGTCTAGTAACATAGAATCTCTATCATTATGAATAAGTCTAGCCACATAAGCATAGCTAACAACATTAGCATGTCTAATATGTTAAACATATCAACATCATAAATAGAGCTAACAACATAAGCACAACTATCTGGATAAGCATGATTAGCAGTATATGCATCTCTAGTTACAAAGCATGGCCAACAATATTAAACATAGCTAGCAACAACATCTTAACCATCAGTGTCAGTATATGTGACAACATAAGCTAACCAAATGAGCATAACTACAACATAAGCATATCAATTATCTCTTATTGTAGTATACATGATCTCAGTGAAAAGAAAGCAAATAAGGGTTTTCATCCAATATGAAGCATTTTGTATAACACTAAACAGATATGCTACACGGCTATCTTACATCTTTTATTATGCCCAAAGGAAATTGAGGATACCACTCAAAATCTGCTAAGTCAAAATTAGTGTCATACAAGATCTAGGAAGATCCAGACTCCTAAGATCCGGACTCCTAAGATCCTCTCCGCCCCCGGTCAGTATGGGTCTGCCACAGTGACACAAAAGGTCAAGCTGCTAACATCCTAGTCCATCCTTGGTACAGGTCATGACACCAGTGAAAGGAGGTGGGTACGCATACCCAACCATCTGAGGTACAACTACAGTTGTCCTCCAATCTTGTCACATATATAATCACTGAGACATGACCACAGCTGTTCTCAATCACATTAGATGTACGAGGCATGACCATAGATAACCTCCACAATCTGCATTGTGGATGATAAGGATATATCCTCAACTTGCCACCCCCACATACTCAACAGTATGCGCTTGGAGTTTCCCTTAGGAATACTCATTTCACCATCTGGAAAATTTTGACACTCAGATGGATCTATGGCACAGGGCACTACATGATTAGAGTTTCACTTGATTAGTTATGCCAATTGGGTGAATTAAGGCTGCATCAAACAAGTGGACATATAAACATTAATTAACTTCTAAAAAGCACATAAATATCACAACTTCAAAAGATATAAAATGTGTGAAACATAATTTCTCATCTCATCATCACATGGTACTATTCACTTGCCATTCATGAGACCACACTAGTCATCATACTATCACAAAATATAAATCATGTTCATGATATCACAGGGTATCAACCCTTATCAACACAAGAGGATTACACCTCATTCAGGGCTCAACCATGCACAAAGGTCATTAACACAATCATACTATCACATGATTTAAATCCTTTTCACACTATCACATGGTATCAACCCTTATCAACACAAGAGGATTTCACCTCATTCAGGGCTCAACCATGCCCAAAGGTCATTAAGATCATCATACTATTCCCTATAAGATCATCTTTATCTTTCCATGACTTATAACATTGCTCAACAACATCACTTACATATAATACACCAGATCAACACAATATTGCATTAATGAGCTAGGAGATATTCATAAACAATCATAGCAGGGTTATATTAACATTAAGAACATTCCTTTATTACATCAACATGCAAGGAATATAGATATGATTAACACTCATCATATTCATAATGCACATGTTTAGCATAAGAAAGTATCAACCATGTGGCTATGATAACCACCAATTAACACATTAAGGTTATGATCATGTTAAGGAGGTTATTCCACTATCATTCTATCATATAAGAATGTTAAACATGAATACTCATCTTTATCTATTTGCATTAGAGTTAGGTTCAACATGATAAATTATATCAATGTTACTAATCATCACTTAAACCCAAATCCTAACTCACGACATCCCCATTGGATCATGGATGCATAAGGTGAAGCATCACCATCACATTCCATACCATTCTCAAGTATCAACCCACATATAAATCAAGGTGTAATGATCGGGTTATAGCATACTAAGGTTTCAACAACAGTAACAGAGCATTCCATGATTGTATTAGTCATTCAAGGACTATTCATACCCAACTACCATCATTTAGTTATATTAAAGCTTGGTATAACAAGCTATACCTCATTAGGGTTACATATCAACATAATATAATTATCATCCCTTCTATTAATATGAGTGAATAGGTAAGACTATCTTATTAAGGGTAACCATCCATTTGTTCCATCATCATTCAACCAATATCACCATACCACAATGTCATCTAGAATCATTGGATGTTTAAAAGGTAAGACCATTGGTTGCTTACATAAGTAAACACCTTGGATAAAACACCTATGAAGTCCTTTATTTTTGATCTAGAAATAGTCACCATCTAACCCTAGAGATCCCTTGATTAACAACATAAAAAGTTCCATTGAGAGCAGGGTAAAACCCACAATCGAATGTTCTGTTAAAACAAACCATCCATTGTCAACAAGTAAGCTCCTTAAGTTGATCATATAAAGGAAACCATCTAAATAACATTATTAGGACCAACATATTACATTATCCATCATTCCACTTTATTGGAGGAATAAACATTATATCTTGACCATTGGGTCAAGTTCATATGTTAAAACCATCAATTACAGTATAGGTTCGACCATTGCATCAAGTGACCCAGGAAACCATTGGTCTAAGGCTTAATTGATGCTACAATGCTTAACTCACCATAGGTTCTAGAGACCTGATCCACCATCATTATTGACCATTAAATCACTATAGTTTGTTAGATCAACACTATATTCATTAATCAACATCAACTATTAAGCTAATGTCATCATTGATTGATAACATCATTAGAGTACTTAATAGTTGATCATTAAACTTTGAATTGATCCAAAACCTGACCTAAGGGGGTACCATAGGTTGTCACCATCATATGACACCTTTGATCCCGACCATTAGTTGTCATGAAGACAAAACCATAGGTTTGTTGTAATGGTACCATCATCGGGTCATGGGTTTATAGAAGCAATCAGCTCTAAACCCTAAAATTGACCATTGGTTGATAGGTGCTTAACACCATAGGTTGTCAAACCAACCTGATCCAAGTCATAATATACCTTAGTAATAACGTACACATGATCACAAGTTCATCTAGAAATAAAATCAGAACAGGGAACGGTATAAAACTTG
This sequence comes from Alisma plantago-aquatica, assembly GCA_963693085.1. Taxonomy (NCBI): domain Eukaryota; kingdom Viridiplantae; phylum Streptophyta; class Magnoliopsida; order Alismatales; family Alismataceae; genus Alisma; species Alisma plantago-aquatica. The sequence continues at coordinate 722,645,686 of OY856409.1, forward strand.
AAATCCAAGTCAAGCATAGCTTTTTAGTGCATGAATCATCATTTTCAAGCAAGAACATGAGCTAGAAAGTTGATGGTAAGAAATAAACATGGAGCAAGTTATAAAATGTGTCTCTAATGAGAAGATAAAACTCCACACAGAAGAAATATAGAGCAGGTAGGGTAGAAAATCTAAGAATAAGCTATGAATTTGTCCATCAAGCACCTTTCTTCATCAAATTAGCAAACCCGAAGCATAAGGAGCAAGAAAGGTAGGGCTTTAGAGCTTTAGAGCAATTTCGACCATGGAACAGAAAGGTTCCGACCTAAAGAAAGCTAGGAGGAAGGATAAAAAGGAAATAAACGGAGGAAAGAAGGGTATTCTTACTCTTTTAGGTCAAGATCACTGGAAGGAAGCTTTTTCAACCCTAAAATGAAGTCAATTGCAACCCTAGATCCTTTTTCCAAGAAGATCCCCACTTTCTTCTTCCTTGGACAGAAAATTTCACAGAAGCACAGAGGGAGAACGAGTTTGGAAGAATGAGGGAAGTGGTGGAGAGAAAATGGCTCGTTTTGGTACTTGGGGATAAGTATATGAAACTTTAAGATAAAGAAAAAGAAAAAGTTAAAGTTCTAGTATCTGTCCAAGTGTCCATGGCCTTAATTTATTAAGAATATGAAAGAACACAAACAAGAATCTCCCCCATAATGTGTATTGACCTGCTTAGATTTCCTTTGTCAAATTTCCCAGCCAATCAAATAATTCATTAGTTGATAGCTAGTAAAGGTAGCTCATCCGTGAAGGGGTAAACCTTAAAATACCCTTGGAGAAAACACCTTCAAACCAAGGTTTAAATTGGCACCCCATGGCTCAAAAAGATCGAGAATGATGAGATAATATCAAAGGAACATAATGAAAGTGATAAATTGCAAAGAAAACCTCTCAATCGGGTAAATTGCATAAAAGTCTAAAATGTGCATAAAATTGCATAACTTGCTCAAACAGTGTCCAAATTGGACCAAATTTTAAACCTAATCTTGTCTTATGATTTCAAATCATATCACAAGGTTATATTAGGGTTATAAGAATTCAATTATTATAATTAAGCTTGTTCAACTCATTAAGCAAGTTTAGGGGCCTTATAACTATAAACCCCTAACAGGGATTTCGCCCATGAAATCCAAGGGAAACAAAGATTAGTATTTCCTTTGCACCTCATCCTATTAACTTCACATGGTTACTTGCATATCATGGGTATTTCACATCATTCATAAATATCTCATCTTGGGTCAACACAAAAAACCCCACATAAGAAGACATTTGCAAATATAGAACATAGAAACTTGTTGTGTCATCTATACGACTCTAGTAGTATTGTTCAACTTTAAATTCTAGCTATCATCCTAAAATTATATCTATTGTATCAACACATTACTCAAAAGTCATACTTGCTAGCTTTTTAACAATCATGCCATGTGTCCCATACCATTCCTTGAAGCATAAAAAAAAGGTGATGTATCCATCCTTTTTTTTCTTCTAGATACACTGACACTGGAACACTTGTGAGTTATTTTTCAATATCAAAAGAAATGTTGATGCTAGATCCTATCATTCCATACAAGGAAACATCATTCCTAGTCAACCTTGTTAAGGGTGAAACAACAACACTATCTTCACCTTACTAGGATTTACACAACCTACTTAGAAGACATACCATGATCCCATGAAGACATTTAATCAACCCCATCTCACTCTTGTTCAAATTGTCTCATAGCTATTGCTTCTTCGGCAACCCTAAGGTTTTTGAAGAAATATTGATCATATTTGAAATACTTTGACATGTCATAATTCAAAGATTGATATAACTTGTATGACATGACTGGAACACTCTGTTCCTCCTATTCATAAATTATATTGGTACTTTGGTTAATCTAAAGGACATAACTCTAAACTCATCATGGTCATGTGAATTATGTCATCCAATCTAACTCTTATGCATTGATATTTGATCATAAGTTTATCTTAAAGGAACACAGTATCACATATCTATTGAACAACAAACCATATATCCTTGATAGTGGTCATGCCCAAATATCATTGAACCATACACAACATTATAGATCACTTTTTTCTTTCAAACAACATTTAGAGGGTCATCATCAACTCTATCTCTCCCTCTCTATAAGGCGGAGGAATACTTGATATGTTCATTTAGTAATCATCTCCAACCTTCACATACTTCCCATACTGTTGATACATCTTGGATACTAGGATTCATTACCTTGGTATCCACCTCATGTGCAATAAGGAACTCACATCCTTATCTCATCTACTTTTACCAAATAACAAATCTCAAGACATATAAGAGGAGTCTTCCTAATTATTGGAAGGCTCAAAATAAAACTCATCACAAATTTTATGATCTTAGAACCATAGTCCAAGCAACCTTATGCTATAATAAGCTATCCACCTTCATGTTTGCAGCGAATCAACACGTACCAAGTTGCAATGATCCACATGAAAGTTGTTCCCTAGAAAGGAAAGACACAAAGGGAAACACACTTTCCCATACCATAGTAGTATTTTTCAAGGGTCGCTAACAAAAATGTAACCAATTCAATTTTCATTATGCAAGTTACAACTTCTTATGTATCATTTTACCTTTTTTCATTTTGGGTTCCTTGCCATTAGCATAGGAATCATCATGATTAACATATCTCAGTACTCCTTCCTTGACGACTATTTATCACATTGGTATTTTCTCTTATTTTATTATGTTTTTCAGCCACTTATCGACAGGTAAATCATCACATTCGACATTTTATTCATTAAACATGGATCATCTCCCTTAATTTCTTTCCTGATAATTAAATTTCTTTTCATAAAGTTATGTTAACCTACTTTATAACTTATATGATACATCATATGGATCCCCATGACTTGGAAGTCTATATGGTTGCAAAGATCATAACCACATGTCACTATTACAATGAGAAGAGAGGGGAATAAATAGAGTGAACATGTATAGCCACCTCGTGTCAAAAACCACTATGTGGCTCTTCCTCTCCATCTTCCTTATGATTATTAGGGCCTCACCCCTTACAGGCACCTCCCATGGCTTCCATTCTTCACCGTTAGCCTCCTCCTAGTTAAGCTATGTGATATTGTGTATAACATATAGGCATACCTTATCCTAGTTTTCCTATTCTAAGCTTATTTCTTTTCTTCACATAAATGAGCCTGAGTTAAAAGCTCAGACTACATTATACTATAATTGGATGTATGACCATTCTCTATAAATATAACTACACAAGCATAGAAAAAGTGTGCAATATTCTCAAATTTGAATCTCTCTTTCAATTCTAACTCTTAACGAGGTATAAGAGCAAGACACGTCCATCTTCTCAATGATTGACAGTCCCTCTCATATTTAGAGTATTCTTTTCTTCTCCAACATGCAATCATATATGAATCCCATCTCTTTAAACTAAATCCGCTTCTTCCATTTTCTGCATTGACAAGTACAAAGGCTTTGCAACCAGTTCTTAGTCTTTGATTGCTTTGCTTCATTTTCAACTTGAGATGAACCAACAAAAGCTTCATCATTGACTACATCAATGCCTCAAGATCGATGCATCTCTATCTCTACCATGTCTAAAGATTAATACATCACCATCTTAGTGAAGTCAATTCTTCTCTTATGCTCATAGATCAACATTGTTGTCATCCTTGACTACATCGTCATTGAAACATTATTGACTATCAAACATTGTGACACCTATCCTCTTCTTATATTATCCTTTCTTTCATCTCTATAGAAATAGCCTAAGAAGACTCCCTTGTCTAATCAAGTAAATCCACATTATCCTTAAGCTATCCCGATGAATGTCTCAAACATTTTCTCAATCAAGTTGAACATAAATAACTTTCTTCTCTGGGAATATCAAGTGTGAAACCTTGTCAAATCTTGTTCCTATAAGGATTTCTTAAAGGAACTAAACAACTTCCACCATGAATTATTGTAGATGGATCTGACCTACTTCATGTTAATCTAAGCTACAAAGCATGGATGAAGACAAATAGATTACTGAAAGGTTGTATATCATGCTCCCTTACTGAAGAAGTTATGAGAGAAATAACCGAATGTGAAACATCTATTTAGGTATAGACTATACATAACCTTAAATTTCATTAAACCATCTAAGTTGTGAGAGACTAAATGGAAATCACAACTGGATACATTTTAAAGGGTAACTGATTCCCTCTCTGATCACCTATAGAAATTTCAAATCATTTGTGAAGAATTCAATGCAATAGGATATGTTGCTAATGTCCAAAAGATGGTGTTTACTATTCTGAATAGTTTAGATTGCAAAGAGTAAGGAGGATCTATAATATTTATGTTAAAACCACTAGCCTTTTATGATATCATCTCTCTTATAAAAAATTATGAAAGGAGAAAGGAACACATACCTAATCCTTATCACTCTATGGTGTTCTATACTAACAAAGGTGGATGGTATGGGAATGTGAATCATGTCATATATATGGGGCAGAAATTTTATGACCACAACAATTTCAGTGGCAGGTAAAGATCTACCCGTAGAGAACGAGGAAGAATTTAGACTAATAACTATTTTCAAGGGATATTAGGTAGTAGACCATCACCGAATACCAATCAATACAACTTTTAGAGAGGAGGATTCTCTCAAGAAACTCAGTAAGATACTCATGGGAATGTCATTAACAATTAGGAGAATTCAAATAGGACAATTCAATATCGTAAGATCTATGGTAAGAGAGGCCACATATGTGAAAATTGATATCATATTTTCAACATTATTAAAAATAAGACTTTGAATATTTCTACTACTCTTCATACTTACAATGACCATGATACAAATTATATAACCTCCATGTTTAACTAGTTCTTCAAACTTGCAACGTCCAATAAAAAGTGTCATTATAAGAACACAAAAGGAATTTGTCAAGTTGTATATACTAGATGGTTATGTTTGCATATAGAATTATGGTTCACTTGTTCTTCCACGTTCTACACAATTCCATTAAATGGATCTATAAACATGGTAAACAAATTTACTTGTTAGGTTGATATAAATTTCTTTGATATTAATCAACCTTATTTTCCTATAATATATGTCAACCTAGTGTAATACCTAATATACATCTGCCCTGATTGGAATTCTATGTGATTTCAAAGATCACAACCACATGTCACTAGTACAAAATAAGGCAAATTGAACACATTTATATGTCAGATTATAGATAAATCACAAAGCAACTAGTGCTAAAGTTGAAACATGTACTAACTTCAGTGTTTCCTCTGGATGAGATCCAATACAGAACACAAACTAATACACAAATCAAAACAAGACACCTAGTTTGTAAATGTTGAGAGCAGCAAAATGTCACCAACTACTCCCTAAAGGTAACGCATGCATGTGTCCAAGCAGTTGATCCTTAACAATAATATTTCTTATTGTAAGGCTTTTACGGAATTCAGATGTGATAAGCCATTGCTAGCATATACAGATAGAAAGGGATGAGGTTGCAATTGCCAATTTTGATTAAGGTACATAAAAAAATACATGTTAAGATTTGAAGGTATAAGAAGTATCGATCCCATCTTGATAATTCAAATCTAGATATGAAGGGGAGACGTACCATAAAAAGACATTGAAGAAATTCATAGGAATATAGAAATTAGAAATGTAAACTGACTAGTTATCCACCCTCTTCTAAATATTCAAGAAGTGATTACAGTGATTTGGTCTCCTTACACACAACATCCACTAAGATATGATTAATTCATGAATGACCTTAATTGAGACCTTCAAGCATAGATCATGCACTAGATGAACCTTAGATAAACAAATTATCAGAAAATTTTAACATTCAAAGATTTTAGGTAGGGAAGAGATAGATTATTGATAAGTCTTTTATTGTGTTCTATCCAAATGTGCCAAAACATTATACAAGAAAGGATATTCTTGTGTTGGATGTTTTAGAAGTTCAGTTTTTTGTTGCATAGGAACTATAATATATATAAATAAATGCTAAATGATCCTCACTATAGTTGAAAAATAATTCCAAATCTATTTTGGAAATGGACATGTGAAGAAAATATGTAAGCTATTCTATGAGTGAGATCCACATAAGTTACACATTTAAGATATGTGGAAATCTTGAGAATACTAGTTGGTACCAATAAGAATATTGTCTTGTCCTATCAACCAAATGAGCAGATGTATTCCCATTGGATATTGGATGTGTCTAAATTTCTTATTAAAAATGTTACTATGTCTAGGATCAATAAAGAACTTGTAGGTATTACTTATGAAGTATAGCTTGCCCAAAATCCATTTGATATGATCGAAAGAAGTTATAGAAATAAGTTCTTCCCTGAGATGGTTGATGTCAACAGCGGAGAATTGGCTACTGGATAGGCATATCTTGAGAGAGTTGTCATGTGGGGAAGATATGAATTTAAAATCTTTGCGTATAGTGATATTGCAAATTGAGGTAGTGATGAATGCATATACTTCTTAGTTTTAGTTGTATTTTCAGATGACTTTTGCATTTGTTTCCATCATTTTATGGTAGAACTATCTTACATTTATAACTCTTTAATTTTTTGTTAATTTGTAGGATTTTGATCGAAATTCCTAGTTTTTGTGGTAGGTTTGAGCTTCACATCTCATGCACAAGAGATGTAAGATAAATAGACCAAGTTATCATTGATACATCCCTTCATCAGTTTAAAAATTCCATCAATCGATGTTTCATACACACAAACCCTACAAAACATGCCAACACCCTCCTATAGGGTGGGATTGCTTCTTCATGAAATCTTCTATGTTTACTCTGCCCTTCTGTCGGTTGATAACCGATGGAAGACCAGCACTCATCAACTGATAGAAATATCATGCACTTGTGAAATAATTGTTGTCTTTAGATGGAAACATGACTAACCTACCTAATTCCATCAACCACTTCTATCAATTTCTTTTGTTGGTTGCTCAACCGAAGGACCCCTAGACTCCACTAGGACACTAAGTCCCTAACTTCAAAGAAGCTAGATGAAGGACTTCCACCGCCATTCATCTATTATCTTCTCTGCCTACTTCACTTCCATAGTAGCAGTTAATAACACAAGGGAAGGAAATTTCCAACATCCAATTCACCTCCGACCAATGTGAAGGAATTTTTCCTATTGCATAATGGGGTGTGTGCCGCAGAAAGGAAATCCCTGAACGTTACAGCTGACAGTGATTTCTTGGGACTAAGTTTTCAAAGGGCTAGAGAGATTATAGAAAACATGGCCACAAACCAGCAAGATAGTGAGTATGACAGAGATCTTGTGAGCCACACCACTCCTGGAGAATCAAAAGTGATGGAAGCACTAGCGGCAAAGTTGGACAAGATAGTGACTGACATCCAAACCCTGAAGGAGCAGGGATATAAAGGAAAAGTCCAGCAAGAGGTAGTGAGAAGTTGTGTCTCTTATGGAGAACCAGACCACCTGTCTAACTTCTGCCCACACACAACCGCTCAAGGTGAACAAGATGAAGATAACACAGAGAATGTAAGCTACGTCCAGTATTGATGCCCCGATCACCTAGGTTTTTCATACGGGAACACCAACACAGCCAAAAATTCTCATCAGCTGGTAGGTGGAGCTTCCTCGGGAGGACCGCCGAATCAGTAATGCCAAGCAGGGTTCCCGCAGTAGAGGAATTTCCAACAGAACCAGCCGCAGCAACCATCGATGATGACAGAGTTGATGTCTTTTGCTAAGAAGCAAAATGATCTGAATGAAAAGTTGCATAAAAGCTTCGTGGATAGCATGGCCTTGCTCAAGTTGATGCAACAATAGATGGGAGGTTTTTCTTCTTAGATAGGAGAGCTCCAACAATACAACATGTAGATTAATGAGCAGTTGCCTAGCCTGGCTTAGAGTATCAATCACCAAGTAGGCTGTTTCCCCTCCAATACGGAGGCAAATCTGCATGGGAATGAGACTGCAAAGATGGTCATTTTAAGGTGAGGAACAGTGATACATCCTGCCATTGAGAAGAGAGCAACAGTAGCAACAACACAAGCTAAGGATGTGAACCCCAAGGAAGAGGAAGAACTACCCACACAGTTGAAGAAAGTGACAAAATAAAGAGTAGACAACGTTCCTTCTGAGGAGCATCCAAACAAATATGCACCTCGCATACCTTTCCTGCACAAGTTCGTGAAGGAATAGTTGAAGAAGAGGTATGATAAGTTCATGGTTGTAGTAAAGCAGTCGTATCTTGACATCCCATTCTTGGATGCTATCGAGGAGATGCCCACATACACAAAGTTTCTACAAGACCTGATCTTGAGGAATAAAAGAGGTGAAGACGTTGAAACTGTGAAGCTTGCTCAAATGTCCAATTCTTTTGTCAAGGCGAGTATGCCTTCTAAGAAGAAAGATCCTGGGGCTTTTGTCATCCCCTTCCAAGTTGGGGACAACATAACCCACAAAGGTCTAGCAGACCTGGGCACAAGTATCATCCTGATGCCCTTGTCCCTTATAAAGAGGTTAGGACTCATCGATATGGTGAGCACCAATATGAGAATTCAGCTTGTAGATCACACCTTCACCAGACCAGTTGGAGTGGTTGAAGACGTGCCCATTAGAGTCGGGTGGTTCTTTATACCCTATGATATTGTTTTGATCGACACCAGGGAAGATCCTAGCTGCCCCATCATCTTTGGGCGACCCTTCCTTGCAACTGGAAGGGCACTCATTGATGTGGAGGTGGGTATAATAACAATCGGTGTTGGAGGAGAGCACATCGACTTCAAGATCTATGATTGTATGAAATCCCCCTCATTCTTTGAGTCATCTTATTTCATCAAAATCTATCAGTAGCTATGCAAAGAGTTAAAAGGGTTTAGTTACAATGTAGTAGTAAATGAAAGTAAATTGCTGAAAAAGGGAAGATAGGTATTGGCCTCCTTGATTTAGGAGATTGATATACATAGCAGCAAACCACTAAGATAACGATAACCCGGTACTGGGTAGGAGCCCTATTAGGATACGACCGTATCGAGTTCTTAACTATGTCAGGTCGTGAACCATGACGGGTAAGGGGAGTATCGAGAAAGGGCTCCCTACCTGATATGGTCGTGTCGGGCTTCCGGCCTTGTCGGGTAGTAGTCGTAACGGGTAGGCCATATCGGGTTAGGTATTGTGTCAGGTTAGGACATGTATCAGGTTAGATTCATCTTAGGTTCTTGGGTTCTTTGTGTCGGGTATAGATGGACGAGCCATCTCGAGTTGAAGCCCAGCTAGAGACCCAACATGCTGAAGTAGCCTTGAAAGTCATATCGCACTACTACTACTACCGGGTCGGGTTCCAAGTGAATTCCTCCCGTCCCTCTCAGGTTGGGGTGTGCTCACCTAGTATCGCCCAACCGGCTCTGGAACTCGACGCACTAGCTCATGTGCTCTAAGAGTTAGCTCTCATAGGGTTTTGACCCATCCCATTATAGGTCTGTAGCTATTATTTATAGGCAGTGGGCTGGTGGGGGTTGCGGTTCTTGTTAGTCCACGTAACCTCTGTATGCTCCGCTCACATGGCTTCGGAAGGGGGCCAACACATCTGTGGCCCGACAGACTCTGGCGGGGCCGTCGTGTGTCGGGTTGTGAGTAAGTCGCACATGATCATGTCGGGTAAGAACTTTGGTGGGTTGCTACACCAAGGGGTAGCCATACCACGCAATCGACTCTGTCGGTTGGGCGAACTGTGGCTGGTAAGGCACCCTTTTGGGTAAAGAGGTGCAGTCGTTCAAAGCTTCTGCGCGACACGCCCGCGCTGGGTGGCTGCTATATTGGTCAGTGACCACGAGGGGTAAAAAGGGTGTGTCGCTTCATACCGCTTAGTGGGCCAAGATGGGTGCCTTATTCCTGGTGGGCCTAGACAGGTCCATTAACGCTCTTTTGGTAGAAAAATGAGATAAACTCTGCAAAAGATATGAAATTTTATCAGGGGCATAGTGGGTATTATTTCTATATGACAAAATAAGATAAAATGGAGAGGAAGTCAGGTTTGGAGGCAGTTTTGATAGTAAAATATAAGCTCTAGCAGCCATAAAATGGGTGTTATCAACTCCCCCAAACTTAGCATTTTGATTGTCCTCAATCAATATGTACCTATTTTAAAACTTTGTTTGTGATACTTTTCAGAACCAGGCGTAGTCTTCAGACAAAGGGTTGAGTGAATTTTTGGGATGTCCTGAGGAAAATTACATTTGACTATAAACAATGGACTTTATTTTTCCTGCCTTATTTAAGCAAAAAAATTCTCTTCAGCTTTTGTGAGACTTTCGTGCATGATTTTTGAAGTTCTCTTTCACACCAAAATTCTTGGGGGTAGAAAGTGGGGTTTTTGGGAAGGCTTAAGGCTTTTTGGGTTTCTCTCACTTCCCATTGGTCCATCCAGGTACGGGTCTGTTAATGGGCAAGTGGTCCCTGCAGTCCAAGCCAGTTGGCTTTAGAATAGTGATTTCACATCCTACATACCACTATCCCGGATCTACCATGCCTAAAGATCGGTACTTTTGGGAAGTCAAGTGTGTTTTTTTTTGCTCAACTCTCATGCTTTTATTTGCTCTCATAAGGCTTTCCTCTCATTTTGGAATTTTGCTGGATAAGGGAATGGGAGTTTGCTATTTGGGCAACTTTTTCCTTCACATTCACGTCTCTTAGCTGTTGCGAGATTATTTTTCAAAGCTAGCGTAGAAAATTTATAGTCTTTGTTGTTTGACACTACATTTTTAAGAGGGCATAATAGAAATGTGCACCACCTTAGATACAAAGAGAACAAACTGGAAGAAGTTTTACCAAATATTTACTACAGAGTGATTTTTTCAATTTTTGAGAAACAAGAAGTTGTGTATGTATTGCTTTCTATAAATCATTTATATACATGTATATACAGAGTATAGTGAAAAAAGGAAAGGGAAAAAATGGAGAAATTTTAGAGTACCTCCCTCACTGATGCTATGGAGCACCCCCCCCCCAAACTTACCCCACACTCTGACCCAGAGATGTGAGATAAGTAAGAAAGGATAGGCATAGATCAGTGAGGGTCCAACGAATGCGTGTGCCCTCAGAAGATAAGATCTCCATCACATATTCTCCATGTTAGCTATGGTAGATGAGGTTGTGGAACTTATCTGGCATCTTTTTCAAGGCTACCGTACTATAAATCTAGTGTAACATGTAGACGCCATAGTCATTTGATAAAGGAACCTGTTGTGGACTGCGGTAGCAGAATTGGAGATCGTGCCAGTTGGCCGCCAGATCTTTGAGATAAAGTTGGATCGAAGACACTGCCTTGGCATAATATTTTCTTGCTAGCCGCTCGAGAGATGTTGACGACATAGATGCACACTCTGCCAGGTAGTCGTTTTTGGCATCAGAGCTGTTGTAGAAGAAACTGGCACATGGATAGGTGTACATAACTAGGAGCGTCCAGTGATTGTTGTGCAACATAGGTAGAAATATTATGCGCGACAGACACTTCTTTACTTCAAGCTAGAACAGTTGGCGTGCTCATGTTTCATCAGCAAGGCATAAGTCATTGAACAACATCAGATGGGCGATGTACGGTTGTCCAATCTTCTTTTGTAGGATGGGGATGTAAGTTGATACCACTGTCATAGCTTGACACCCTCCTGCCTTGACTAAGTCTTGTAGATTGTCGAGGTGGACTACTACATTATGTTTTTCATATATGACATCTACAGTGTTAGAATCAGCAAGTTGAAGAAGTATTTTATTGACCAATTCCTGAGATAAAGAACTACACACGGAATGGTCGAATTGCTGATGAGAGATTCGGTGATGATAGGTGAAGAATAATCACCTTTAGTGGCAAGTATGGTTCGCAGATGTTCTATCTGCTTTCCTGTCCTGAAGACGTCAGAAGTGTCCTCGACCTCATTCCTTGGAGGATTGCTAGGTTGAGAAGAATAAGAGTCAGAATCAGACCCAACATCTATCTCCAGCAGTTCCTCTAGAAAATCTACGTCTTAGAAATAACACTTGTCTTTGATCAACAATAGCGCGTATATGCTCCTCAGCTGAAAGAAATCTTGGTTCTGGAGCTGCCTTATGTATCTGAAGATGTTTAGTAGCTCTATGGCACGCAAGACGATGAAAGCGCTATTTCCGCTCCCCGAGTCTTCTTGAACAGGGAAGTCTCTGATTGCATAGAAGTTCTAGATGCCGTTGTGACGTTGGACTATGATAAATGTATACTTATCCCTTTATTTTCATCTTTTAGATATCTTTCTAGGATTGTTTTGTTATTTATCTTCTTCATTTTGTTATTAATTGCATCAGTTTAGAATTTTCTATTTATTTAGAGTTTTGACGTGTATTTTACTACGCGCTAAAAATGCAAGTATACGCGTCGAGTAGTACAGGCCTTTGTGAGGCCCGAGTCGAACACAGGGATAGTTGGAATTGTTGGAGACTCCTAATAACTATTTGCGATCAGCTAAGCCGATTAACAAATTGAGGGTTGTTGTTAAAAATAAAAGAAAATAAAAACAAAACAAAGAAAATGATCGATTAAATGTTAATTTAATCAATTCAAAATGGTATCTTTAGGATTGCAGTTTCGCCGCAGGTTTTCATTGTAATAGATTTTATATAATACCTCAATTTTATCTCTCTATCCGGGTAGTGGCCTGAAAACAGAATTACCCACGGTCGTGGTGCAATTCTCTACCTAGCTTAGGTCGGTTCCACCGTCATAGTAACATATACCCTAAACTAGGTGCATTATGAACGATCTCTCAGTTTCCACCATTAATTTTACACTGCCTTGGTCAAGGGATTTGTCGATTAATGTAGGTTTTGTCTCTTTTCAACCGTTAATCCTTCTTTCAAAGTGATTAAGGGCATTAGGTTATTATTATGGTGATCAAGCATAACAATATATTGAGAACACGAAACTATACCACGGATTTAAGAGATAAAATATGAATTACTATAATAAAACTATCATACAATGAATTCCCGGGCTACTCCCGGTCCTAAAGATGAAGGGGATTAGCCCCGCATGTTCATCTCAAACAAGTACAAGGTAGAGATAAGGGAAATCATGTGAAAAACGTGAATTGAGATGTGAAACCCCTGAACGGAGAAGAACTGGCTGATCCTTTGCATAGAACACGTGCTCTCCCACCTTTCGGTGGTGAAATCCGTCTTCTGCGGCGTCCAGATCGACTGGTATGAACTTCTGGCCTCCGTTCTCCTCTCTACTGCTCCTCGGTACCCGTGCAATGGCTAATGAGATCCCCCCTGGTCTGGGCGGCCGTCATTAGGTATAACTCCCTCATTAGGTCGCTAATTAACCACGGCCGTCCGATTGGGATTAATCTGAATCGAACGCATATCTGTCAGTGTCGATACCATCGACGCGGGTCGATGGTATCGACCCACTGTAGTGGCATCGGTTTTTGCAAGCTTCCGACACTGTAGCCTTCGAGTGTCGATGGTATCGAGTTGGTGTCGATACTATCGACCGGTTTCTCACAAGCAAGTTGATGGTATCTCGATACCATCGACGTCAAAGTCGATAGTATTGACTTTTTCCTGCATCTTTCGGCTGGAAAACTGTGACAGAGTCGATGGTATCGACTTCCGTCGATGGTATCGACGGAAGCAGATACTCATTTTTCCTGGAATTCAAACATGAAACCAAATCAATTCATACAAATAATAATAATTTGACAATTAATGTTCAAAACGATAAACTAAAGGGGATTTGGCATAATATAGAAGCAAAGACCAAAGTAGATGAATTATGCGATATTAACCATAGAAATGACTAATTAAGGCATAAAACACATATGAAACAGGTCTATAATTGCGACTCAAAATCGTCGCATCAAACTCCCCTAAGCTTGAGCGTTGCTCTCCCTCGAGCAACTAATCCTTAGAATAGAATTGCTAATGTCAACTGAAAAACAACACATCACAACCAACATCTAAATGACTCCCACCGGACATTCACATACCGGCCCTCTCTAACCACAGAATGGTAATTACCCTGAAGGCGACAGTAATCATCAATAAAAGAAATTGACCTCAAAACCAATGAACACTATCACATAAGGCAGTTAACATAATAAAACTCGCCGATTCAGACTTGGTGCATCTTGTGATCGCCTATACTACATTGCTCACCCTAACTACCATCTACGTGGAAGCAGTTCTCCTGATATTCATTAGTGAGGAGAAATTCACAGTGGCCTACCAATCCGAGCAACAGGTGGATGAAGATAGGTAGCTCATGGAAGAAAGTGGAAGTATTGTACTGTTTCAACATGCATAATACAAAAATGTCCTACATGATGCAAATGCACATGAAAAATGCCCTAATGCTTAGAATTGAGTGGAATGATGCATGCACTACCCATCCGTCTCAAAATGAGATGGATATCTAGTTAAGCTACATCATGTACTCAATTATCCTGAAATGCAGGTGATATTGCGTCCCTTTCTCCTTCTTATTCTACTTTCTTCTAATTAACTCTTTTTTTCTTTTTATTGTGCAGATTTTTCAGATTTTTCTTTTTTTTTCATTTTCCAGCCCTTATATCCCAAATTGATAAAGAATATTTTATTGGGCTTATTTTTCTTCATACTCAGAAATTTGCACTAATTAGAAGGTATGGAACAATTTAATTCACCATTGGAGGAAAATTGAGATACATGATATACTTTATGCATGAAAATTATGAATGCAACTACATGGCATGCACCTAAGGGTAATGTGCATGTATCACTATTCTAATTTTTTTTCCTTTTATGCAGAATGTATAGACAATTTCAATGCAAGTCCTATCTAGATGCTATGCAATCAAAAAGAGTTAAAACTGTACTCTACTTCCAATTCTTGGGTGGATTATGGAAAAAATGAAGTGGAACGATCACAAAACTAGATGACTGAACCTTAGAAAGATACTATGCGTCCCTCCTTACTGACCTGTGTAGTAGTTTAGGGGTTTCTCTCTCTTACATCCAATTAGAGTCTCATTACCATTTGGTCAGTTTAGGCTCAAACAACCATATCCGTCCACTTTCATGAATCATTAGGAATACAGTTGTGAAATATTGTTTTAAAGTTGACAAAACCAATCATTTTCATAGGATATGTGCCAAAGGTTAAACAAGACAAGCTTTTCAAACACACAAAAATTTAAATTTCCCTTGTTTTTCCCTTGCACAATTAATGAGATGACACAACTTTTATGACATCCACGATTACACTAGATAGCATGTGGATCCTATAAAAACTAAAATTGGAAGAAACAAATAACAAGAACAAAAACAATAAAGTTGAAAAATAAAAACACTAAAAAATAAAGTTGTTCCAACTACCCCCCCAAGCTTGAATATGACTATGGCCTGATAGTCAACATTCTCACTTAAGAGGTGGAACAGCGGTACCGTTCACTTTGAAGTGTGGTGAAGAAGGATGGTTAGATGCTCAAGTAGACCAAGTGATGCTTGCTATCTCCCTCCTTTTTGTGGCCCATTTTTGTGTCTTAGTGGTTCTAAGACGTGACTTGCTTCATCCATCTTTCCTCTGCAAAAAAAATAGTTCGAAAAAATCTCGTTTCGATACCTTTCACGGCCTATTTTATGTAGATGTCCTGCAGGTGTCGATACCATCGACCAAGGTCGATGGTATCGACCCTGACTCAGCGATTTTGTAGAATGGACGCATCTAAAAGCTTGGGAACTCAAAAGTGTCGATACTATCGACCCTAGGGTCGATGGTATCGACTTTACTGGCACCAATTTTTCTGTAAATCTTTAGGAATCTCGATACTATCGACCCTAGGGTCGATGGTATCAACTTTTCTTCAGCGTTTACTGATCCAAACTCGATACTATCGACATGGGTGTTGATAGTATCGACCTTAACATTCTGCACACTTCAAAACATGAGTTAGGGTACCATTTTTACAAAAATTATCAAAACCTAAGCAAAAACTAAGTACATAAACATAAAAGAACATAACCAAACATAAAATTGAACCTAAAGTTGGTTTGCCTCCCAACAAGCGCCCTTATTTAACGTCTTAGGCTAGACGACATGAAGCTCATCATCTTTTCACTTTGGGGAGTGTGCTCATAGGATCTTGTGGTAGTTTGAATTCAACTCGATCTCCTCCAATTCCCAAGGATAGTGTACCTCTCCCTAAGGTAGTAACGACATCCGCCGTCGCTTGAAACGGTCTTCCTAGTAACATTTCACAACTTTGGAGCTGTGGCATATCCATGACAACAAAATCTACCGGAAATATGAATCTATCCACTTTGACGAGAACATCCTCACACACTCCATATGGCCTCACTATAGACCCATCCGCTAATTCAATTTTCGCGGCCGACTTCTTGATCTCCTTTAACCCAAGTTTCTGAAATGTCGCCATAGGCATAAGATTTATGCTGGCGCCTGAATCACATTGCGCTTTAGGAAAATGTCGACCACCTATCGAGCATGGAATGTAGAAGCCTCCTGGGTCTTTTCTCTTCTTTGGTGAACTCCCGTGAATAATGGAGCTCACCGTCTCATTCATCTCACAAATATCATCGTCTTTTATCCGCCTCTTCTTATTGATGATTTCTTTAATAAACTTCCCATAGGCGGGGACCTTCTCAATCATCTCCACCAGCGGAATATTGATATGTAGCTATCTGAATATCTCTAAGAATTTTCTATAATGCCTGTGCTCCTTCTTCGGCTTCGAGTTGTCCAAATTTGACACATCTTCCGCATTGACACGCTTGTGAGGTGGCACATATGAGCTTTTCGGGGCCAGCTCCCCTAAGCTTGCTTCCATTACTCCCTCTGGCATAGGCTTTGTCAGAACATCATCAACATGTATCGTTTTCTGTGGCTCTTCTCTCGCAATAGATGTATCCACACCGTGACAGGCAGCCTTAACTTGCTCTTCTTGGCTAGGTGGGGACGCAACTATAATGGGTCTTTGGCGGGATTTCATGAAAAGAGGGTTTCCGCCCGGCAGTCCATAATAACTGCGAGGATACGGTATCGTCGGTGTTGCTCCCGTATCAAACCTCATTTTGCTCTGATCTTTTTCTTCTGACACCTGAGACTCCTCCTCATTGCTTACCACAGACATGTATTTGACCTGATGGTGTGCTTGGGCCACATTTGCATTCTCAGCCGGTTTATGCTGATCGGCGTGCTTGATGGCCGCCACTTCACTTGAAATCTATGCCACAGTGGTTTCTAATGCCCGCATCTGTGCTCCATGGCTTTGTAGTGTCTGCCCAAATTTGGTTAGAATATCACCTTGAGATTGCAATTGTTTACCAAACATAGCCATCATCTCCTGGTTCTGTTGCACCATCTCACTGAGTATTTCGGTGTTCTTATCTTCGGCTCTAGGATGTGGCTTGGCATCCGGATCTTGCAGAAAGTTATTTGGATCCTTCCATAAGAACTTTTTATCCTTCCTCCATGCATAGTCATTGTTTCTGTAGCCCTGTTGTTGCATGAATTTCACTTGGGCTTCCTCATCCTCAGATGCATCTTCCTTAGATACCAGCTTCTTGGCTAAACGATCTAACTTATCGTTCATCTCCTTAATTACTTTGGATTCACCTACAACTCTGACCTGCTCCACAGTGCCTCTGTCACCCCATGACTGTTTCCTAGCCATGTTCTTTAATATCTCCCAACATCTGGTGTCTGTATTATTCAAAAAGAATCCTGACACAGCTGAATCAAGGTTGCTCCTATCGTGCTCGGAGAGAGCAAAATAGAAGATTTTCACCTGTGTTTCCTTATCCAGTCCATGATGCGGGCACCTCCTCAGCATAACTTGAAATCTCTCCCAGGTCTCTGAATATGTCTCACTGGCCTGCTGAGTGAAATAGTGAATCTTCCTGATCATGTCGTTAGTCTTCTCAGGAGGGAAGAACCTCTCAAAGAAGACCTCCACCATATGGTCCCAGGACTCCACAAATTTGTCATCTAGGTTTTATAGCCATTCTCGCACAATTCCCGCTAGTGAACTCAGGAAGAGCTTCAAGTAGAGCGCAGTCTGTGGAAATCTGTCAATTTTCACCATATCGCAGTTTTCCACGAATTGACTCAGGTGCGCGACGGGATCCTCATTTTCAAACCATGGAAAGCATTAGACTTCACCAAATTAATTAGAGACAGATCAATCTTATACGTCGGTATATTGATTGCTTGCTTCTTTATTGGCCCTTTAGAAGCAGATGCGGAAGAATCTTTGATCTTCGCCCAAATCGTTGGTCCGTCGGCCATCTCTTCGTGTTCGGATTCAGAAACTAATTCCTCTTGATGGTCTTGATTGTGGTCACCCTCGTCTTCTGAACCCGCCAGTGGAACCTCCGGTGCGTGCCGCGCGTAGTTGGTACTATGCGTCTGCACCATACACAGTACCTGAAAAATAGGAAAATCAAATTTAGTACAGTGCTTGAACAATTATTAAAAATTTATAGAACAATAGAAAGAAAATATTTGAAGTTGTTTCAAAATAAAAAAAAAATTGTGGCCTAGAGTGGCCGCTCGTAGCACTCAAAGTGCCAACAATTCGCTGTATCCACGGCAACGATGCCAAAAACTTGACGTGTATTTTACTACGCGCTAAAAATGCAAGTATACGCGTCCTGTAGTACAGGCCTTTGTGAGGCCCGAGTCGAACACAGGGATAGTTGGAATTGTTGGAGACTCCTACTAAGTATTTGCGATCAGCTAAGCCGAATAACAAATTGATGGTTGTTGTTAAAAATAAAAGAAAATAAAAACAAAACAAAGAAAATAATCGATTAAATGTTAATTTAATCAATTCAAAATGGTATCTTTAGGATTGCAGTTTCACCGCGGGTTTTCATTGTAATAGATTTTATATAATACCTCAATTTTATCTCTCTATCCGGGTAGTGGCCTGAAAACAGAATTACCCACTGTCGTGGTGCAATTCGCTACCTAGCTTAGGTCGGTTCCACCTTCATAGTAACATATACCCTAAACTAGGTGCATTATGAACGATCTCTCAGTTTCCACCATTAATTTTACACCGCCTTGGTCAAGGGATTTGTCGATTAATGTAGGTTTCGTCACTTTTCAACCGTTAATCCTTCTTTCAAAGTGATTAAGGGCATTAGGTTATTATTATGGTGATCAAGCATAACAATATATTGAGAACACGAAACTATACCACGGATTTAAGAGATAAAATATGAATTACTATAATAAAACTGTCATACAATGAATTCTCGGGCTACTCCCGGTCCTAAAGATGAAGGGGATTAGCCCCGCATGTTCATCTCAAACAAGTACAAGGTAGAGATAAGGGAAATCATGTGAAAAACGTGAATTGAGATGTGAAACCCCTGAACGGAGAAGAACCGGCTGATCCTTTGCGTAGAACACGTGCTCTCCTACCTTTCGGTGGTGAAATCTGTCTTCTGCGGCGTCTGGATCGACTGGTATGAACTTCTGGCCTCCGTTCTCCTCTCTACTGCTCCTCGGTATCCGTGCAATGGCTAATGAGATCCCCCCTGGTCTGGGCGGCCGTCATTAGGTATAACTCCCTCATTAGGTCGCTAATTAACCACGGCCGTCCAAATGGGATCAATCTGAATCGAACTCATATCTGCCGGTGTCGATACCATCGACGCGGGTCAATGGTATCGACCCACTGTAGTGGCGTCGGTTTTTGCAAGCTTCCGACACTGTAGCCTCCGAGTGTCGATGGTATCGAGTTGGTGTCGATACTATCGACCGGTTTCTCGCCAGCAAGCTGATGGTATCTCGATACCATCGACGTCAAAGTCGATAGTATCGACTTTTTCCTGCATCTTTCGGCTGGCAAACTGTGACAGAGTCAATGGTATCGACTTCCGTTGATGGTATCGACGGAAGAAGATACTCATTTTTCCTGGAATTCAAACATGAAACCAAATCAATTCACACAAATAATAATAATTTGACAATCAATGTTCAAAACGATAAACTAAAGGGGATTTGGCATAATATAGCAGCAAAGACCAAAGTAGATGAATTATGCGATATTAACCATAGAAATGACTAATTAAGGCATAAAACACATATGAAACAGGTCTATAATTGCGACTCAAAATCGTCGCATCAAGTTTTAAATATATTTTCTTGTTTTTTTGTAGGAAAATAGCTCATGAGTATATTCCCCTAGAAGATATTTTTGCACAAATTCTCACAGTGTCTGACTTCAGTATATACCTTTCACCAAAATTGGTATAACTCCCACATTCTAAGGCAACATTTAATGTGTAAGTATGTGTTGGAAAGAGAATTCAGTTATCTACAGGAAAACATAATTTTGGACCGCTTCCAAATTTATAACTAGCCCAAAAATACGCTCAAAATTGCTGTTGTGGGAAATTACTGCAAAAGCAATGCAAAGCAATCAATTGTTTCCTCTATTGACTAGATCTAGAAAGTTAGCAGCCGCCGCCAGCCATTTCTTTTGTCCTAAACTTAATGTATACCCCCCTCCTTCTCCTATAAAAGGAGGGGCACTTTCTCCTCCTTGGGCATCTTGGATTTCACTTTTGTACTAGCATTCTCGAAGCATCTTATTCTTGTATTCTTCTTCTAGTTCTACAATAAAGTAATTTTTCTTGAAGCATTGTTCATTCTTAGATTGTTCCTTGACTCTTTTATTCCTCTTTTAGATCTAGATCTCCTTTTCCCCTTTCTTTAGTCTGGAGCAAGGAATTAAGAACCTGGCCATTTCATTGTCTCTAGCATAAGGATTAATTTCCTATTTTGGGCTAGACTATGGCCAAAGTACTTTCTTCCTCTGTATCCCCCTTCTCCTCAATCATGAGTGAGTAGTTCTATATCGAGGCAAGAGGAATAGCCCATTAGCCATGGTTTGATCAAATCGGCTTTAATCGACCTCTTTAGACGGTGATTGGTTTATTTAATCGATGATTTAGCAAAGTAATTACTTTCTTAGATATATATGTTAACTCTGATGGAAATGACCATAGAAATCGGGGTTTAGAACGATTAAACCAATTCACATAGAGATTCTTATGTGACCATGGATTTATCTCTTTTTAGATGATGAACTAGGAAACATGAGCACCAGGACCAATGGGCTCATGTGGAGTTCATCTTTTGTGGGTTTTTGTGATTCACATGTCGTCGTCTATTTGTCGATTAATTGTTAATTCATTTTCTTGTCATGGCTAAGGTGGTGAAAACCCCTAAAGCCTCGATTCTCTTCCTTTGATTTCAATCACTGTCTGTCTTGTTTTCCTTATTTTTAGTCTTTTTAATTCACAATAGTTTCTTGTTCTAACAACAATCTTTGTTTACCTTTTTGTAGGGCAAATAGAATTCTTGTTTAGTGCTTCTTTAATTTCCGCAATTTCCTTCCTTAGTGTAATCATTCATCACCCAAACTGATTTTATTTTCTGTTCTGAATATGAAAATACCAAAAACAAATAAAAAAGTTCTTCAAACAATTGGGTTTTTAAGAAACAATCTTTAAAAGTTGTCCTTTGGTATTCGACCCTTTCTATACTAGCCTTAACTGGAAAGTTAAAAGGTTTAAACTCTAGAATTAACAATCTTAGTGATTGGTGCTTTAAGTGACGCATATCAGACTCCTCATTTGATGACCCAGTGAAATCATAGAGGGAGAAGCCTGAGGTGCTTATCTTCAGGGCGGATGAAGACGTGCTCCAGGTGGGGGACCTCCGTAGTGCACCAGTTAAGAAGAGTGACTTCGTGGGAGCGGAAGACGGCCACACAGAGGAACCAGTGCTTTCTGTGCTTGTAGGGTGCTAGCACCAGGTCAGGGTTGTTCTCTTCAATGTGCTTCAGCATATCAACCACCAGCCTTGTTTCGTATGCCCCTACCAGTAGCCGTCTACCCAAGGCTGGGGTGGCATTGTAGATTGCCTGTCGGTCTATCCTGATGGTGATATTTTCAAGCATCGCGCCTTCCAGGACCCTGAACAAGATCTTTCCCACGCCGGCTTCCAAGCGGAACATCCTTTTTAGTGCTCTACATCATATGGAGAAGTATCCCTCACTCCATACGATAACTTCTTCGTCCCCTTGTGGCCTCAGGACCATGTTTAGCAATTGCTAGTCCCAGATTGTAAGTAGCCGATGGCGCACCTGTCGAAGTCGGCCATCTCGAAGACTATGATCTCGGACGGCGTAGATAATGCGTCAGCCACCGAAGTCTTTTCTCTCGGGGGTTGCTCAACAATCAAGCTATATAGATCGCCCCCTTCTCCTTCAGATGAATCCTCCGCTAGGCCTTCATGTATCTCTTCTGTGACTTCAATTGGCTCTAGCGGTTGAGGGGTTGCAGATACATTGACGTCGTGAGTGCTCCCCTATCATGTGGGAGCCCCGTCGGTGGTTCTATTGTTGTCTCTTACCCAAGTGTTGTTGAGGGCCCACTGGAGGTGGATGAGGATGATGAATCGGAGGACGAATATGATGATGATGGTGGAGAGGGGGAAGTCGGAGGTGATGGCGATCTTCTAGGACACCTTGAGAGGTGGTGGTTGTCCCTCTCATCGAGCCTCTGCTCGATAGAATCAAGGCATTGGAGCGCCAACTGTATCGTGTTGTTCAACACCTCTAGTTGGCTAGGGAGACCAACTAGAGTCAGTAGTTGACGCTCGTGCTCACTTAGCCTCCACTAGAAGACCTGAAACTTGTAGGTCAGGGAAGTAACTGTAGAGCGATGATTACTCGTTACCTCCTGCAAGTTGTCGAATTCGAAGCCGAAGGCCTGCCTCAGCAAAGAGGGGACTGTCACTGATCGACTTTGGCTTCGGATGGCACTCCTCGCATTGGCGGCGTGGCCTGATGAATATGCATCGTCTATCAGGGCTGAGTCCACTTGGACAGTACGTGAGGGCGTGGCCTCTGGGCGAGGTGTTGGCATCCTTACAGTTGCCTCCATCTCCTCAGTGTGTGGTCATGGAGAAGGTTGTGGAGTGGGTGGATGCTAATCGACCATCTGGCTCTCAACTTCCTCCTCCATAGCAAGCGTTGGCGTAGAGGGTGGTGGTGTCGGTGTCGGCTGTACAAACCTAAGCTCGACCTCCAAGAGCTGAATGAACGACTCTTCACTATTATAGGAGGCATCCTACCGCACCAGCATCTCTACCATTTTCGGCAGAGCTAAAGCTTTAGGCATTGTGGCTATTGCTTCTGCCATAGCGGCTTCCAAGGAGACGGTCATTGTGGCAGCCTCGATGGTGTCTACTACCTCCCTGATGGTCGATACTTCTTATGTAGTCGCGGTGGGTGTTTTTGTGGTTGTTGCAGCTGGTTTGGTGGTGATGGTGGTTGGCTCAGCGGTGATGGCAATGGTGGCTGGCTCGGTGGTGATGGCGATGGTGGTTGGCTCAGTGGTGGTGGTGACAGGCGAGTCTTCGATGATGACTGTCGATTATTTGTCCTGCCAAGCGTCGAGGGGTGCAAGCCTCCCTACAGTGGCCATCCTCTCTTGGATGGTCGTGGTGACGGTGTAAGCGGCTTCAACAGTCAGAGCTTGGACCTCCACCATTGTAAATATCAACTTCTCTGTGTGGTAGTTGACACAGAGTGGGAGGGGAAGGAGGATATTTATCCTCGCAAACTTGTAGAAGAGGCGACGGCCGTCCTTCTTGATTATGTTCACCCTGGTGAGGAACTTGATGTCGATCTTATTGTCACCCTAGGTGCACGACAGGCTGAGCGGCTCCTTTGGGTACCCTAGCCCTGCCACTATCAGGTTGACGACCCCTCCCATGTTGTACTCCTTGGTGGCATCCTTTATAAGGTGTAGATGATTTAGAAGGAAGCGCCCCAAGTTGATCGGCTTTCCCTTCATCATGTACCATATAAGGTGGATCTCTTTAATATATAGGTTGCTCATCTCATACTTACTGAAGAGAAGGCTCGCCACGATCTTGTATATGATCCTTTAGAAGCATGAATGGACCGCCGCCTCTTTGCTTCCTGGTTTGAAGGAGGATTTTCCCATCAGCTTCCTCCATAGGCTGACTGGGTTAAAGCTATCACCGTCGGTGATCCGAGCACTATTATTGAGCAGCTTTCTCTCAGCCTCGCTGGAGGAGAACATCTCATTGAGCAACTTCTCTGAGATGTCGTGATCGGCATTGTAAAGGCTCCCTTGGAGTCTGTCAGCTCCGCTGAACCTTTTTCTCTCCTCTGGTGTGTTTGGCACTCGGTGGAGGGAGGAAATGAACTCCTTTGTGAGCTTAGTGTAGGAGGCAGAGTAGTTGAAGCATATCTTCCAGAGTTCGACAGCTTCTAGGACATTTTCTAATCTGTCAAAGACACCAATATGTCGGAAATATGCTTGATGGAAGAACTGGGTTGTGCGGTAAACTTTTGCTACCAACTCGGTGTAACACCGTCGGTGCTCCTTGTCTCTGGTCATGAATCGACCTGGTGAGTGGGCCAAGACCTCTAGTTCTGTCGTCGTTGTTGGGGTAGGGGTTGCTTCTACTCTGGGATGTTTCTCGGCCTCAGAGAGCCCAACTGTCTCAGGATTGGGTCGTTTCTACCTGGTAGTAGCTTCAGTCGTGGCCTTGGGGTTGATCCTCTGGCCTTGATCATCGACTTGAACAATTTCCTACTTGGTGCGTGTCATTTTTGCAATGATTTAGATACAAAAATTAAGTCAAAAAAAGTTGTTCGACAAAAATTGTATTTACCCGATTTTAGGAAAAAAGTAAAAGTAAGAGTGTCTCCCGATACGGTTTGGGCGATACGCACAGAACCGATATCGGGTTGGGCACTTATGGAAATATGGTGTGCGATATGTAAGTGCCTGATACCATAAGATCGATACATTTTTCAAACCAATATCGGGCAGATGATGAAAACGATGCATAGGTGAGGTCAGTATCGAAGAAACGATACGTTTTAGCGACAAACCAGTATCAGATAACTCCACATAACTGAGTCTACATGGTAAGGATGCTTGGTAGATGTGTTGCACGATATGTGTGTCGCACAGCACAGGCATAAGACCGATGTAAAACAAATCGATAGGAAAGCTGACATTCTTGTCACACGATAACCAGAAACTCGATACGTGTTAAAGGTTTTGCTCGATACATATAAGAACACAATACAGGATGCGCGCAATAAGGTTGGTCGATACAATCTGTGTGACAAATGGTTACACAATACACAGGTCATCATGCGTTTTACCTGTGTTGGGCAGGAAGATCGGGAGCACGACACGAAAGTTGTAGGCTAAAGATGGCACGAGTGCTTAAGGTAGTAAGAGAGTGCGGGATACGGGAGTGAAAGCTGGTAACTTTGGTAACCCGACATGGTTAATCTCAAGCTTCTATATATAGCCGTCCCTGAGCGGGGTAAAAGGGTAAAAATAGGGATACATGTCGCGCATGCATGAGAATCATCTTCCAAAGCACAGTAAAATCTGTCTAATCACATCCCATCGTGAAGATTTCAAGAAGGCGGTGTTTCATGCGATATGTGTGTCGGGCGGTAAGGATGTGTCGCACGATATGCATTTCCCAATACACTCCTCGCGCGACATGGGCATGTGCAATACGCTGGGCGACAGACTTGGCCAGTGTGACTCTGGACAGAAAAGAAGAAACTCTAACGCACTGCGCTGGGCATGATAGGCATGTTTCACGACTTGGGAGACATGGCAACCTGACACATTAATTAAGGGAGATATGGATGGGCACATTTCTTTCCCGTCATACCCTTGCAAAACTGTGTAGAACTAGAAACAATGAGTCACCCAAACCCGTCAAAGTGGGTTGGGCGACATGTTTATCAAAGAACCTAGCACACTGAGCAAAGCAAAAAGAAAGGAATTGTGCATGCCCGATATGCTATCAAAGAGCTCAAAGAGAAATTAAAAATAAGGATGAAAACTGAAAATCAGAAGGCACTTGATGTGTAATACATCATTGGCCTAAGAGTAAACTTCAGCCTCAGATAGTATTACACACCAAGGTGATAAAACTAAGTCGGTGGCCCAGAAAATGAGAGAATCTGTGCACGGGACGCGGGCACAGACTCATGCCTTATTACAATGAGTTTGTTCATAATGTTATTTGTACGAAAAGGAAATAACATCCTATTCTAGGAAAGTAAAACTCGGGATGCCTCCCGAGGAGCATTGTGGTTTTTTTCGTTAGCTCGATGCCTTTGAATATTGCTATGCTTCTTCGGTAGGTGCAGTTTCGACATCATCCAGGGGCAACTCAGATCTCCTTACAAAAGCTTCATCTTCGTAGAACCTCTTTACTTGGTGTCTGTTGACTGGGAAGACCTTCGCTGGATCATATTTGTCATATAACGCCATCATTCTTGATGGATATATCTTTGCTACAACAAACAATTTGGACCACCTAGTCTGTAGTTTTCCTGGAAACGTCTTTCTTCCACATGTGAGAATTGTGCCAGACTTTTTTCCTCAGCTTGTATAGATTCTTGCATTCTCATAGGCGTGAAGCCTAAGTTCTTCAAGTTCTTGGAGCTAAAGGAACCTCTTCTTTCTGGCTAGCGACGGATCCATGTTGAGACATTTAATTGCCCATAAAACCTTATGCTCCAACTCAAAAGGTAGATGACATGCTTTCCCATATATCAGACGATAAGGTGTGGTACCGAGTGGCATCTTATACACACTTCTGTATGCCCAAAGAGCATCATCTAGCTTGGCTGACCAGTCTTTGTGAGACTTTTCGACTATTTTCTCCAGGATCTACTTGATATTTCAGTTGGAAACTTCAACTTGACCAGATGTCTGTGGATGGTATGGTGTGGAAACTTTATGTCGAATGCCATATCTGTACAAAAATGACTCAAATTGCCTCTCAGCAAAGTGAGATCCACCATCACTGATAACTGTTCTTGACACTCCATACTTGGGGAAGATAATCTTTGTAAAAAGCTTTATAACTTCCTTAGCATCACATGTGGTGGTGGGTATTTCTTCTACCCACTTGGAAATGTAATCCACTGCAATAAGGATTTACTTGAAACCGTAGGATGAAGGGAAAGGTCTCATATAGTCTATCCCCCATACATTGAAAATTTCCACCTCAATCCATTCCGACATGGGCATCTCATTCCTACGGGAGATATTTCTGGTCCTTTGACACTCATTGTAGGCTTTGGAAAATATGTTAGCATCCTTGAAAAGAGTTGGCCCATAAAATCTGGACTGGAGAACCTTGGTTGCGGTTCTTTGAGCACCCAGGTGCCCTCCATAGGGGGAGTAATGACACTCGAACAAGATCTTCAGGGCTTCGTCTTCGGGTATACATCTCCTATATAAGCCATTGGCACAACGTTTGAACAACAGAGGGTCATCCCAGTAATAGTTCTTCAAATCGGAGAAGAATTTCTTTTTCTGATTGTAGGACATTTCTGGAGGTAGTTGTTTGCAGGCTAGATAGTTATAGAAATCTGCATACCATGGCCATTCAGGATTAGCCATCTCAGAAACATAGATAGCTTCATCTGCATAACTTTCATTGATAGGTAGCGGGTTGTCATCCACCACCCTAATCCTCAATAGGTGGTCGGTGACCACATTCTCAAAACCTTTCTTATCTATTATTTCGTGATCAAACTCCTGTAGCAGTAATGCCCAGCATAACAATCTAGGCTTAGCATTTTTCTTTTGCATCAAATACTTGATAGCCCCATGGTCGCTATGAACAACCACTTTAGAACCCATGAGGTAAGATCAAAACTTATCAAATGCATTGACAATTGCTAGCATTTCTTTCTCAGTGGTGGTGTAATTCATCTGTGCTTCATCTAGCATCTTACTGGCATAGAAGATCATGTGGTGCTTCTTATCTTTCTTTTTCCCAAGGACTGCACCTATGGCAATATCATTGGCATCACACATAAGTTTGAAAGGAAGATTCCAGTCGGGGGACTGGAGAATGGGTGTGGATACCAAGGCATCCTTCAAAGAGGAGAATGCTTTCAGTCACTCATTTGTGAAATCAAATTTCACGTCCTTCATCAACAGATTTGACAGGGGCTTCACAATCTTCGAGAAGTTCTTTATACACCTTCTGTAGTAACCGGCATGACCCAAGAAACTTTTGACTCTTGTAACAGACGTGGGTGGAGGGAGCTTGGATATCGCCTCCACCTTATATTGGTCGACTTCAATGCCTTTACTGGACACCTTATGTCCCAGAACTATCCCTTCCTACACTATAAAATGGCACTTCTCCCAATTAAGGGTGAGACTCTGCTCTTCACATGTCCTCATTACCAAAAACAATTTATTCAAGCAATCATCAAAAGAGCTGCCATAAACACTGAAGTCATCCATAAATACTTCCATTTTATCTTCCAGGAAATCCACAAAAATGGCATTCATGCACCACTGAAAGGTTGCAGGCGCACTGTAGAGCCCAAAGGGCATTCTTCTAAAAGTAAAAGTACCATAGATGCACGTGAAAGTAGTCTTCTCATGGTCATCTAGATGAATGGGGATCTGATAGAACCCCAAATAACCATCCAACCAGTAAAAGTAAGAGTGGTGGGTCAAGTGCTCAAGCATCTGGTCGATAAACGGGAGGGGGGAATGGTCCTTGCGAGTGGCGGTGTTGAACTTTCAATAATCTATACACATCCGTCAGTGGGTGATGGTCTTGGTAGCTACTTTGATTCCATTATCTCCCTTGAACAAAGTTATGCCTCCCTTCTTTGGGACTACCTAAATGGGGCTCACCCATGTGTTGTCACTAATGGCATATATGATTCCAGCATCACAGAGTTTCACAACCTCCTTGTTGACCACTTCTCTCAGCTTCTCGTTCAACTTTCATTGTAGCTGGGCATAAGGCTTGGAATTTTCTTCCAAATGGATCATGTGCATACACACAGAAGGGTTGATCCCCCTTAGGTCTCCAATCAAGTAACCTAGGGCTTTTCTCCGTAGCCTCAACTCCTCGAGCACCTGCTCTTTCTGACTGTCTATCACTCTAAGTTGATGATTACTGGATTCATCTTTTCCTCATCCAGAAAATAGTATTCCAAACCTCTCAGAAGAACCTTCAACTCAGGCGGGATCTTCTCTTCTTGTTCTTTGGCAAGGTCACTTCATAAGGAAGCATGCATCGCTGTATCCACTGTGTCTTCTACTTCGGACAAATCTTTGACTTCCAGAAATGCCAACAGTTCCTTCACTTCTGGATCCTCGACCACTTGTGCCTCACCAACTAAGGCGTGCATCAATGGGTCTACCATAGCTTTTTCTTCCCTTACCTCATTGCAGAGATGTTGATAGCTTTCGACGAAATAAGATGACTCAAAGAACTAGGGGGCTTTCATACAATCATAGATGTTGAAGTCGATGTGCTCTCCTCCAACCCTAATTGTTATCATACACACCTCTATGTCAATGAGTGCCCTTCCAGTTGCAAGGAAGGGTCGCCCAAAGATGATGGGGCAGCTAGGATCTTCCATGGTGTCGATCAAAATAATATCATAGGGTATAAAGAACCGCCCAACTCTAATGGGCACATCTTCGACCACTCCAACTGGTCTGGTGAAGGTGTGATCTGCAAGCTAAATTCTCATTTTGGTGCTCACCATATTGGTGAGTCCTAGCCTCTTTGCAAGGGACAAGGGCATCAGGCTGATACTTGCACCCAGGTCTGCTAGACCTTTGTGGGTTATGTTGTCCCCAACTTGGAAGGGGATGACAAAAGCCCCAGGATCTTTCTTCTTAGAAGGCATACTCACCTTGAAAAAAGAACTGGACATTTGAGCAAGCTTCACAGTTTCAACGTCTTTGCCTCTTTTCTTCCTCGAGATCAGGTCTTTCAAAAACTTTGCGTATGTGGGCATCTCCTTGATAGCATCCAAGAATGGGATGTCGAGGTGCAACTTATTTACTGCAACCATGAACTTCTCATACCTCTTCTTCAAATGTGCATTCACCAACTTATGCGGGAAAGGTATGTGAGGTGCATATTTGTTCAGACGCTCCTCAGAAGGAATGTCATCGACTCTTTTTTTATCACTTTCTTCGACTGTGTGGGTATTTCTTCCTCTTCCTCGGGGTTCACATCCTTAGCTGGTGTTGTTGTTGCTATTTCTCTCTTCTCAATGGTAGGTTGTATCACTATTCCTAACCTTAAAATGGCCATATTTGCAGTCTCATTCCCACGCAGATTTGCCTCAATATTGGAGGGGAAACATCATACTTGGTGATTGATACTCTGAGCCAGGCTAGCCAGCTATTGGTCAATCTTCTTGTTATGCTGCTGGAGCTCTCCTATCTGAGCAGAAAAACCTCCCATCTATTGTTGCATCAACTTGAGAAAGGTTGTGCTATCCTTGGAGCTTTTATGCAGCTTTCCATTCAGATCGTTCTGCTTCTTAGCAAAAGACATCAACTCTGTCATCATCGATGGTTGTTGCGGTTGGTTCTGTTAGAAATTCCTCTACTGTGGGAACCCTACTTGGCATTTCTGATTCGGCAGTCCTCCCAAGGAAGCTCCACCTACCATCTGATGAGAAATTTTGATCGCACTGGTGTTCCCGTATGAAAAATCAGGGTGATCAGGTCGTCGATACTAGACGTAGCTTACATTCTCTGTGTTGTCTTCATCTTGTTTGCCTTGAGCGGCTGTCTTTGGGAAGAAGTTAGACAAGTTGTCTGGTTCTCCACAAGTGACATAGCTTCTCACTGCCTCTTGCCAGACTTTTCCATTATATCCCTGCTCCTTCAGGGTTTGGACGTCAGTCACTATCTTGTCCAACTTTTCTGCTAGTGCTTCCATCGCTTTCAATTCTCCAAGAGTGGTGTGGCTCATAGACTCTCTGTCATACTCACTATCTTGTTGGTTTGTGGCCATGTTGTCTATAATATCTCTGGCCCTTTGAGCACTTAGTCCCAAGAAATCACTGCCAGCTGCAGCGTTCAAGGATTTCCTTTCTGTGGCACATACCCCATTGTAGAAAGTAGTGATCAGCTTAGGCTCAGAAAAACCATGGTGTGGGCACTCCCTTTGATAGCTTTGAAACCTCTCCCATGTCTCATGCAGGTTCTCTAAGGCCTTCTACGAGTACTTCGTTATCTTTTTTTGGTAGTTGATCGTTCTTTCTATAGGGAAGAACTTGGCGATAAATGTGTTGGCTAGATGTTCCCAATCAGGGAATCTTCCATCCTCTAGACTTGTATACCACTCCAACGCTTTGTCTCTTAGAGAGAAAGGGAAGCATTGGATATACATGTGGGGTATTGTGACTCTATTGATCTTAAAAGTATTGCAAGTCCTCTTGAACATTGAAAGGTGGTTGTACGGTTTCTCTTTAATAGTGTACCCATTGAACCGGTTGTACTACAACAACTGGAGGAAAGCATGCTTCAACTCAAAGTTGGCAACATTAAGTGGTTTCTCCACTACCGGATTCCTTTATTTGTTGGCCCTGACTTGGACAAAAGAGCGTAGGGATCTGGCCTCGAGAGGTTGCTCAGTCATGGCTTTTTAGACACAAGGATGGCTCAGAAAGGTGAAGAAGTACCCGGAAAGAAAGAAAAGTGTAAAAGTGTTAGTGTGCTTTATAAACTATGTATAGTAAATATTTGTAGTATTATATGCATATGTATAAGGTTTTTGGCAAAGTGCAAGTAAAGCTCAAGTTCGTAGAATGGTATTTGTTGCCTATCCCTGGCAAAAGTTCCAAAAAGTTGACAAGCCTTAAACGTGGGTCCAAAAAAATGAGACAAGTCTAGGTCATCAGACTTTAGAAATTTATAATACCCGAATGTTTAAGACTCCTGCAACTAGCACAGGGTCGAAGTAGTTCGGGGTTGAACACAGGGATTGGCAGAATAGTGCTTCAGAACTCAAGTTTCACTTGTCTAAGCATGTTGAAAAGTCAAGAGGAAAGGTTTTGATGCAACGATAAAGAATCACAAAGAATCAAACAAAAAGTCTATCTCCAAGGGGAGTTACCAGAAGAATTAAGATTTTGGGGGTTAGCAGTTTTTATGGAGGTTTTTAGATAAAGGAAAAGCAAGGAGATAAAATTGTTCTCGGCACACAGCAAAAAGGAGGAAAACTTAAACATAACAAGCGGCAACGGCGTACATCCTACACCCTCTTCTCTCAAAGAAGGTGCCACTAGTCATGCACTAAATCCCTCTCTCAAGGGTACCAGGCATAGGCTGGAGTGGAAAGGTATGTCGGGGCAACCCTGATTCTGGGTACTCTCGTACACCCAAATCATACCAAGCTCTAGAGTTTACGACATCCCTCTCTCAAGAGAGTCAAAATGAGAAACGTGATTTGATAGCTAGTCAAAAGCGTGATCCAAATAGAAGAGACTAGAGCTCAGATTCTATAAAGAAATCATTCAACAAAAAGGACCCATACGCATAACAACATGAGATAAACTCCACGGATTCTGATAAGCATTAAAGAGATAAAAGGGTTTAGTTACAATGCAGTAGTAAATGAAAGTAAATTGCTGAAAAGGGGAAGATAGGTATCAGCCTCCTTGATTTAGGAGATCGATATACATAGCAGCAGACCACTAAGATAATGGTAACTTGGTACCGGGTAGGATCCCTATCGGGATACGACCGTGTCAGGTCGTGAACCATGATGGGTAAGGGGCGTATCAGGAAAGGGCTCCCCACCCGATATGGTCGTGTTGGGCTGCCGGCCCTATCGGGCTACAGCCGTGACGGGTAGGCCATATCGAATTAGGTATCATGTCAGGTTAGGAAATGTATCGGGTTAGCTTCATCTTAGGTTCTCGGGTTCTTCATGTCAGGTATAGATGGGCAAGCCGTCTTGGGTTGAAGCCCAGCTAGAGACCTGGTATGTTGAAGTAACCTTGAAAGTCATATCACGTTGATGCTGCTACCCGGTCGGGTTCTAAGTGAACTCCTCCCATCCCTCTCGGGTTGGGGGTGTGCTCACCTAGTATCGCCCGGAAGGCTCTAGAACTCGATGCACTAGCTCTTGTGCTTTAAGAGTTAGCTCTCATAGGGTTTCGACCCATCACATCATAGGCCTATAGCTACTATTTATAGGCAGCAAGCTGGTGGGGGTTGCGGTTCTTGTTGGGCCATGTGTCCTCCGTCTGCTCCACTCACGTGGCTTCAGAAGGGAGCTGACACGTCTGTGGCCCGGCAAACTTTGGCAGGGCCGTCGCATGCCAGGTTGTGAGTAAGTCGTACATGATCGTGTCGGGTAAGAACTTTGGCAGGTTGCTGCACTGAGGGGTAGTTGTACCGCACAATCGACTCTGTTGGTTGGGCGAACCATGGCAGGTAAGGCACCCTATCAGGTAAAGAGATGTAGTCGTTCAAAGCTTCCATGCGACATGCACACGATAGGTGGTTGCTATATTGGTCAGTGACCGTGATGGGTAAAAAGGGCATGTCGCTTCGTACCGCTTACTGGGCCGAGACGGGTGCCTTGTTGCTGATGGGCCTGGATGGGTCGATTAACGCTCTTTTGGTAGAAAAATGAGAGAAACTCTGCAAAAGATAGGAAATGTTATCAGGGGCATAGTGGGTATTATTTCTATATGACAAAATAAGATAAAACAGAGAGGAAGTCAGGTTTGGAGGCAGTTTTGATAGTAAAATGTAAGCTTTAGCAGCCATAAAATGGTTGTTATCAATGCTTGATGCCTTCAAGCCAAAGTTGTAGACACACTTATTCATAATACAATGGAGACTTCATCTATTACTATGCAGATGGCCTTCTTCCTCTTTTTCCCTATTATACTTGTTACTCCACTACGAGTGAGTAGTCTCATTGATTTTGTTCTTTTTACTGCATACATAATTGTTTGGACCATTATATGTTTATAATCAACTATTTTATGTGTGTACTCTTTTATTATCATCAAGTATACATGTTTATAAGATTTTGAGTGTAGAATACATTGAATCTAGAATCTAGGATGTGGATTAATTCTTGTTAACCCATGATGAAACTTTTGGATGGTTGTTTTCCTAGATGATAGATGCATGATCTCTAGGTAAGGAAACAATGAGCTTGGAGTGAAATCTATCTGAGTTTTCATCCTAAAATCTATCTGAGTTTTCATCCTGATTGAGAAAGGGGGATTTACATGGTCTAAACATATGTTTTCCATGCTCAATATGATGTACTAAGAGAGAATGATATATAGAAATGATGAAACTCATTCCACTCTAGTTTACCCATCAATTTCATAATTGATTGTTAATTCATCCATTTTGTTATTTGAAGTTATTGTATAATCAACAACCAATCCAACTTTAGACCTATAAAATAGTTATTGCTTGGTTACTTTGATCAAACTAATTCTTAATGACATTGTCCTTTGGGTTTGATCCTAAACAATATTAGGATAAGATCCTTCTGCTTACATGTGGTGATTATTGTACATGGTCTAGGTAAGAATATAAGGACTTTTCCCTAGGTGAACTTACATGTACAATAACATCACATCAAGTAGGAAATGAGAAACACATTATGGAGTTGATAATTGAGTATTCATTTAATCATGTGTTGAACCAAAATTTAGTGTAATTGAAAAGTAGAGGTGGGGTATGAGTACTAATATGGATGACATAGATGGTATGGTGGAGATATCTTCAAAGAGGAAGGTTTGATTTAATCATGTAGTTTTCCATAGATTGTGTGAATTATACTATAAATGCATGACATGCTCTTTCAAAATGGAGGGTTAACTGAGGCAAATAGATGATATGATCTTGTTCACAAGATAGTTCAAGTTTGTCTTGATATTTATTATGCCCCACCCACCAAATGATTATTGTTTGAAAATTGATTCCAGTTGGTCAAGTATGGTTTGAATTTGTCTATGGTGTTTCTTGAGAGAAAATTTTGATGAAGTTGAGAAATCACAATGGATAGGAGGGGAATGCAACTGAGGAAGAAAGTGACAACATGGGTCAATAATGAATTGATAAGAGTGAGTTGTATTGCAAGATTAATTGTCTTAGATTTTAAAAGTTCTAGTTTATTCTAACAATCTTGAATAATTGGTTTCCAAACACTATAAAGAAGTTTAAATTTAACCATAACTAGTATATTATATGAAGTCCCAAAATTATGAATTTACAACATTTTTGGATGTAGACAACAACATCATTTATAATAGTCTAACTCAACTAATTAGAAATAAGACAACAATCTGACAACATCAATTCTAGACTTTTACATCATGTGATCATGTGCATCATGTACATTCAAAACTTTCTAGACAAATAAGGGAGTGGGAACCATAAACATGTATAGGTTCAACAACACATACAAATTTGGCTAATAGAAGATGAAATGTATGACCATATTGTATTGTCTCATTCCTACATCTAATTGTAACTCACAATAAGAAAAATAACCCCAACAAAAGATATATTGTTGCCATTGTTGTCTATGGGACTATCTAAGAGGGGACAAAGAACTGGATTTATAGGATCCCTTGGGGGCCAGAGTGGGGGGAGAGGATATATATGAATGCATAGGGGGATTCATGCCAAACACAAGCTCTATAGCATCACCATGAAGGCTTCATACACAATCAAGATGTCTCCCAATCACAGAATTGTCAGGGAGGAAGATGACAATAGTTAAAAGGATGAAACTCTGATGTTCATATGTTTACCATATATGTATGATGTGTGTATGATTGAAACCCCATTGCATATATGTTGTGGAAAATATTACAATTATGTGTGATATACAAAAATGATCTTAAAGAACTTCTAAGAAAATGTAAATTAACTAACTTCCATGCTCTCATGGTTATTTCCATCTTTATTTTTGTATTCTCTTCTTGTATACACCTATCCTCTTATAATATTCTCTTCTTTCTTTCCCTCTATAGAAACATCCCTAAAAGACTCCTCCGTCTCATCATCAAATCAAGAAAATTCCACATTATCCTTATCCTTACTTAGTTGAATGTTCAAATTTCCTCTCAATCAAACTGAACCAAAATAACTTTCTCTTTTAGGAATCTCAAGTGTGAACCCTTACTGAATTTAACTACAAGGCTTTCTCAAACGAGCTGAAAACCTTCATATGTACTTATTATTGATAGACCTGGTCTACTTGATGTAAATATAGGGTACAAAGTATGGATGAAGACGAATCCTAGAAAGGATGAAATCTAAGATTTAGAGGTCTACCATATATGTATGATGTGTGTATGATTGGAACCTCATTGTGTACATGTTGTGGGGGAATACTACTATATGTGTAATATATGAAGACAATCTTTCAGAACTTTTAATGAAATGTAAATTAATAACTTCCATGGTTCTTCTAACTTATAATGTCCAATATAAAGTGTCCTTACATGAATACACAAGACATGTTGTTAAGTCATACTTCATACATTATTATGTTTGCATATAGAAATATGGTTCACATGTTGTCCCACATGCTCCACAAGTCCATTCGATGACTCTATACATAGGTAAACAAACCTCCCCTCTAAATTGGTATCAATTTCTTTTCTTATTTGTTGACTTTCTTTCCATATAATAATATAAATCTAGTTTCTAACTTATATAATATGATATATGGATTCCCTATACTGGATCGTTAGGAATTCTTGGGAGCTAGAGTGACGGGAAGGGCATACATCCAGATGCAGTGGGAGATTTAGTCCAGAAACAAGCTTTGTAGTGTCGCCATGCAAGCTTCATATCCCATCAAGATGCCACCTCAATCCCAAAACTGTAGGGGAGGAAGGAGAAGCAACTGAAAAGTATGAACTCTAAGATCCATAGGTCTACCAAATATCAATGATGGGTATTTAATTGGAACTTTATTACCTATATGTTGAGGGGAATATGGCATTCTGTGATATAAGAAAATAGTATTCTAAAACTTTTAAAGAAATTCAATTGTATAACAACCATGCTCCAATGTTTCTTCTGACTTAAAGTGTCAAATATAAAGTGTCCTTACATGAATACACAAGGCATGTCTTCAAGTTATATTTACTACATTATTATGTTTGGATATATAAATATGGTTCATGTGTTCTTCCACATGCTCCACAAGTCCATTCAAAGGCTCTATGCACATGGTAAACCTAAATTGGTATCAATTTCTTTTCTATTAATAAACTTTCTTTTCATAAAGTTGTATAAGCCTAGTTAGTAACTTATATATAGTAGTTATATGGATCCCCTAGACTTGGAAGGATACATGGTTGCAAATTTTATTGCAACCTAGTCTTCAATATCATATATAAAATCCTTACTAACAGGCTACGAGATATCTTACCCAATATGATAAGCAATAATCATTGTACCTTCATTAAGGGTCACAAAGTTTATGATGCTATCTTACTGGAAAATGAACTATTTGGTGATTTAAAATCTAAAATGCATCTTGAGGATGATTTAAGTAAGGCATATGACACCATTTGGCAAGACTACATCCTGGAAATTATGAGGAACATGGGATTTCCTGCCTACTAGTTAACCTAGATAGAAGAGTGTTTCGAGTCACCATATTTCAGATCTTGCTCAATGGTTGTCCATCTCCTATCATCCAGACTTTCAATGGTATGCGATAAGGGGATCCCCTAGAATTATATATATTTCACATCTGAATGTAGGACCTTTCAACAATTCTACAAAAGGTGGAACACTATAAGCTTTTCGAACCTCTATACACTAGAGACCTGAAAATTTCCCATGTTATCTTTGCCAATGATTTGTTGTTGTTCACTCAAGGAGACAAAAAAATTTCAAAGGTGTTACTAATTTCTTGGAAGAATTCAGTTCATATTTGAGATTTGCTATGAATCTCAACAAAAATAAATTATTTCCCAGTCCAAAACATTGTCGGTTATAGAAGACCTAATTGGGGTCAAAGAAACAAGTCTTCCTATTCAATATCTTTTCTTACCCCTATTCAGTGGGTGCCTCACCAAGATCATGTACCTACCTTTAGTTTACAAAATAAAACAAAATCTAGATTTTTCTTTCACTGGAAAGAAGAGTTGAACTGATTGTGTGCACGTTATCACCATACCATTCATTCTAGACAATCACTTTCCCCCTTCCCAATCCCGATGTATGTGAAATAGGTCATCTATAGATATTTCTTGTTGTGTACTAGTGACATATAATTATAACCCTAATACAAACATTAGACTAGATGACTACCATGTATCCCTCAATGTTTTTTTATTAACTCTTCAGGATCTAATCCCCCATCCAATTTTGTGGTACACAACTTAACATTAGTCCACTGTCGATTAGAATGAATATTTTTGGTTGATTTTTCTAGTCTTATTCTATTTATTTGACAAACTTTGTCTATGTGCTATCTAGGGATGACACCTTCTTGTGAGGGACCTTGGGGTGTTATTGGGATGGACTTTAGAAGATCTCACTCAATGAAATGGCATTCCATGTTTTTTATGATAACAAAACTTACATGTTGCCACCATATTCTTAAGAATAACGACCCCAACATTGTTCCACATGTAAGATTTTGGGTGTCTTCTCCCTTTACAAACACCTAGTCTATCAATGGGATCATAGCTTTGTTGAGTTACATACCCCTACATCTCATCACGTGGTCCCTAGGGGATGTGATTAGACCCACTTTCATAGAGAGAAGCCTATGACAACAACCACAATGATCCTAGTCAGGTCGACAACAACTTTCAAAGGTCTACATCATTAAATCATTATACGTCATAATTCAATTTTTTTCACTCTAATTGCCCTGAAGACTTTTATGGTGACTCATCCTTTAACATGACTTACATTGATTACAATTAACAGATTTCTCACTACCTTAGATCTAAGTTTTCTAAAATAAAAGCCCTTCGGTATTTCAAAAGTTTTCATGTTAGAGATGTAACATATATTGTCACAAACATGTAACAACTCTATAAGAACGCAATTTTGTTTTCCTTGGAGGGAAATTGGTCATTTGTTTTGCAAATTATCTCAAAATATAATGAATTAATATCTACCAAACGCAGTTAGGTGACTTGAAAAATTATATATATATATATATATATATATATATACCAACTAGTACCAAATAAGGCAATTGGACGCATTTTGGTGTCTAACTAGACATCAACTAGTGTCAAATTTGGCAGATTTATCTTTCCTAGTGTGGTCTCTAGATGGCATTTGATATAGACACAAATAAAAAACAAGCCATCTCTATCTGTCAATTATGGGAGTCGTCAACTTTTAAGAGTTCCTTTCTTAATGTAACACATACAGAGGGCACACTAAATTTGTGGTAAGTAAACAATAACATCATTCCAATGATCCTATCTTAACCTAACCACATTATTACAAAGATTTATACAAGAAATAAATTAAAAATCTTGGAAACCTCATTATTAGACATCCAACGTACACAATAATAAGTACAACACATCTATTATACCATCTATATAAATTATACCATCTATTTACTGAAGAACACATAGTCCAAAAAATTACCAAAAATAAGAAGAAAATTTGTTTTTGATATTGAGAATGAAAAAAAACTTAAGATACACAAGACATAGAAACAAGTTACATCTAAGACAAGGTCGGTCAGTCTATAAGTTCAAGTCCTCCCAAAATCGTTATAGCAATACAAATATTTCCTCTTTGGTAAACAACTTTTGTTCACTATAGTATTTAAAACATGAAATGATGGCCCAGAAGTGGCATTTATGTACCAGAAATTCACCCAAGAAGAAAGACTATTTTTTTACGTCACCAAATCGTACGTAAGATGAAAATAAATGGGCAAATGTTATCATAAGATATTATAGGATCCATCAAAAAGGACAAGGAAATTTTAAATATATACATACAATTAACTAAATTAGAAATACTATTTGACTCAATAGTTTGATTTGATTGGTTAAACTAGAGTGTAACAATAAAAGACGGGATTATATTTCTATTAGTCAAAAACACCAGGATGAATAGGTTTCACCATCTACTACCTACAATCTATCTCTCACTATATTATAAACAAGTATGAAAATTAGCATTAAGGCATGGTAAATCCAGCCTTAAGTAATGAAAGTTTGATCTTGAAAAATATCATATACTTTAAGTTGTAATCAAATTCTTTTCTATTAATCAACTTTCTTACTAAAAAATATATATCACTCTAGTTTATCACTTATAGTGTAAGACCCCTGACCTAGCTTCAATTTCTAATCCTATTTTTCTATGTTAATCATGTGTATTGATGGTTGATGATGCATTCTACGGTATTTTGTTGTTAGCATTTTCTTCAGGGACTATGTGCAAATTGCCCACATTTGAAGGTTTCCTTGAAGTTTGCACATAGCATGTTTTGTTTCCTCTTTTTCCATCTTATTTGGTCTTGGTAGATTCATTTATATGATCTAACTAATCCTTTGTCCTTTCCATCAATTGAGGACTGATAGAAGTGGTCTTCCTTTCCATCTATAGGATGGAAATGTACATGGTTCTTTGTCGGTTGAGAATAAGTGAGGTTTCTCTACTTTTCCAACGCTAGAGATATGTTTTATCTTTTGTCAGTTGAAGACTGATGGGATTTTTTCCCCTCCCATTGGTTTAGGAATGATAAAAGTGGTCATTCTTGTAATGTTTTTTTCTTTAATCATTTCACTACAGATAAAGAAGTTGTTGGTTGGGCGGTGAGTTTTCATCAAAGTATCAATCAAAAGCCTACACTTAGTGTTGATGGTTTTCCTATGAGATTGAACTGACTAGATCTTTGTGAATGTCTACCTATGACATGGAAAGATGGTTTATAAAGAGAGTTTATGATCACATGTATCAAAGGAACGTCAGGGTGTGTTTATCGATGAGGTGATATACTAAGAAAGGGTAAAGTTCTTCCAATAGAAGAATAACTTTGACCACTTGTTATCTCTCATTTAGGGATACATATACCCCCATTGTCCTTCCTTATTATCTCACTTGTGTGAGTAGAAATCAAAAGTCTTGCAATAGAGTGAGACTCCATCAATTGACATTTACCAAAGATATTCTTGATTTCGTCAGTCTTCTGCTTTGTAGTTGTTTGCCTTTGTTGTCTTCTCTGTTGATTTGCAATAATCTTCATGGTGGCTGCCAAGTGTATATCCATGTAAGTAGAACTCTGACCCTTCATTCTCTTGACGATCTACAATTGTCTTCCTTTCATGCATGTTGGAAATGTTGTTTTTCTCTAGGGTTTAGACTTCTAAGTCTTAAACCTTTTTTCTTTCTCCATCCTTGTGTCAATTTCTTCTAGACCATGGATCATAATATTTAGATTGATTTAGGAGGAGGAGCCTAATCTTGTAGAGTTTGTCTTTGATTTCAAATTTTGTCATGAAGCTTGAAACTTCACTACTATTTTTCACTAGTCGACTTGTCTGCACTCTCTTCACACAAGTGATATAACATCTAACTCATTTATTACTAACTATGTGCATGCAAACTAATATCTTATTATAATATTCCCTAAAACATTATAAGGTAGTATATTATGCACGTTGAGCCTAGTATGTTAACAACATAGACTACATGTTGCACTTATGTTTCCTAAAGCAGTGTATTGACTGTGAAATGTGATTGTTTAGTACCTCCTATATAGATTCATCTTCTAATGACTGAATCAGTTTAATGAGTGTGGATTTTGTGCATGGTTATGGCCTATATGTCTGTAGGGTTACAAGA
Organism: Alisma plantago-aquatica; assembly: GCA_963693085.1. Classification (NCBI taxonomy): domain Eukaryota; kingdom Viridiplantae; phylum Streptophyta; class Magnoliopsida; order Alismatales; family Alismataceae; genus Alisma; species Alisma plantago-aquatica. The sequence goes on from OY856409.1 coordinate 722,687,501, forward strand.
TAATTTGATATTGATGTTATTAAAAATGATTTATAATCACTTATCTTATTTTTATGGTGCTCAAAATTGTAAAATTGGTTCTTTATGGAAAAATAGTGGTTTTGTTTATCTATTCGACTGACTTCTTGTGATTTCCTTATAATGTTGTACTCGATAATGGTTCTATAAGGACTTCTTAGAAGGATTTTTAACCTTCATACACTTTGTGGGTTGTATTATATGGAAATCTTCAATTTGGACTAAGGCATGGTGATATGTCATTTTTGGTGAAGTTAGATTCAAGTAATCATAGATTTGTATCTTATGAAATTTCTAGTAACATGATTCTTAGTCTCTCATTGATGTATCTAATTATATCTTCTTCAAAATCTAAAGAGTAATTAATCAAACTAATAAAGAGAAAGGTAAGTTGTAGAGCCCAGAGTTTGTAAATCTACTTCCTAGGTTTGTTAGGGGGAATAGTGAAATGATTAAATCTTGTAGCAATTTCAAGTTTTAATAAGATGATTAGATCCATATATTAGTGAATATATTGGGATGCTTGTGGTCATTATTATTGGTATGTATGCCCAAAGGGCCAATAATATGATGATTGGTGTGTGGCATTAAATACCTGATTTAATAATAATAAAAGGTAATTTCGTCTATTATGTTTGTCTCAGTCATGCTCAATGGAGTATGTCTTCAAGTACTTGACTTTAACAATGAGCTCATATGGATGCTAAGAGTACATACAATCTTTTTATGTCCCTGGTCGGATATTACTATGGAGGAAAAATAAACAACAATAATACATAAGACTAGAGTGTGTGTTGACTGATGATAGAGTCTCATTAGTCATGATGTATGATATCAAATCACTCACACATGTACACGTTAGAGAATAGTATATCAGACAGACCCACCATGACAGTGATACATGGAGACCATGGAATGGTAGTCATAATCATCTCTCATAGTGATAGTGGTGATTATGGTTCTTAGACCAAAAGTCACTACATTCGTCACATGTCATTGGATATACTTTGACATCATCAAATGTAATCCTAAAATATGAGTTACCATAAAGGTGATCATTGGGTAGCGTTGACACATGGGGACCGAGTGTGAGTGATGTAGATGGATTTGTCCCTCCTATAGGATATTGATATCCAAGGCCTCTTCATGAGAGAGACTGAGAAATATATGGCCACACTCATGTGATTCAATATATGATATGTGAATTCACACACATCTTAGAAAGTCTATTCTAGTTTAAGGAACATGGATTGGACATTGAGAGGATAATTATTCCATGCCTCGAGTTCAATCTGTATATCAGAGGCAAAGGAACTATACGATTAGGGTAACACCAATCACAAATTGTAGGTTGAATTTGTTCTCCAACTTTCTAAATTACTTGGGTAGCGATGATGTGTGACTAGTCACCACACTTTGATTGTGATGTCATAATTTGTTATGGACATTTACTGTCAACGTAATTATGGACCTATAGGGTCACAGACATAGGATACACTTGGATTAAAGGAGTACATTTATGAATGATGTTTATATTGAATGCTAAAGGTGTTTAGGTATTCAATGAAATAATAGATCAAATTTTTGGACTCAGAATCATCAAGTTCAAGTGTTGGAATGACTATTAGGAGTGTCAGGTTGATTAGAAATTGAATTGGTTGATATATGCCTTAACTGGGGCATGAGATGACGTCTCACATGATGGTTGTATGATGACCATCTCGTGTGAGAGAGACGAATGATTTGTGGTCGTGAGACAACTAGCTCGTATGATCAAGATAACTAGTTCATGGTTGTGAGATGGTTGGCTCGCATGAGTGAGATGTCTGGTTCATGGAGAATTTGATTGCATCAAGGATTAGTGCCCTCATCATGTTGTGTATTAATTGGATTCGAAATGGCAATTTGATTTAGAATAGGAAACTGCACGAGATGACTGTCTCACTCACAAGATAACTATTTCATTGTGCGAGACAATCGTCTTATAGTTTGTAGGTCTAGAACATTCATGATTCTGGACCCCTCTACTCCCACACCGATTGGGAACCCTAACCCTGACCTCTATTATAAATAGAGGGGTACTTGTGGTTTCCCAAGGCACACAATTGAGAATTAGTTTCTCTGATAATGGTTGTCCTCTCAGGTTGTGGTAACTGATAGAGAGCTCAAGTAAGTCATACCCATTAAAGGGAGGGATAGCAAGGGAGAGTACAACTGAGGATCAGTTATGGGAAAGCATGTCAGGGACTAGTACGCTGATAAAAGGGGACAACTCCTTCCTGTGGGTTCTGGTACCACAACGTGGAGTTCCCGGTGGTCCACATGGACTTCCATAGAGGTGAGGTGGCCTTTTCCCGTCCCTAGGAGGACATAATCAGCCCACAGTCTGTGGTGAGACCGTAGGATCCACTACAGACATTGTTCCAGTCTACTGTCTATGATGAAGACCAGGAGCTACACCAACATTGTCCAAGAGCAACTAGAAGATAGTTGTGCATCTACAATGATGAGGAATATGTTGCTGGACTAGCTCCAAGACTAGGTATATCCTCGCAACCATCCTTTCTATTATATAGTTGTTGACACGATCTGATGGTTTATGGGGAATATGGTAATAATTTTTTTGTTTCTACTACCTATATATGCACCCTATTTCCCTACAGTGGTATCAGAGACACATCAGTCTACTATATTTTGGGATAATTGATATGACCAGACTTTGGTTTTATCATTTAATTATTGCATGCGATGTAAATTATTTCTTGTCCAATCAAATACCATGATAATCCCAAACTAATGTATGTATGATATATATATGAAATTTACATGTGTCGCCCTAAAAGTGAGTTTAGATGGTGGATGTGTAGCATGGTTATGGCAAATAACCCCTATTATCTATGCATGGTTGTGTGTTTGGTTAATCTTTTTTTATCTTGGTTTGCGTACTGAGCCTCTACCTTATCTTCCCAATGTAAAGTTCATTCTTTCCTACCCTTTCTCCCCTCAAATATAACTTGAGATTTCTCTATAATCATGTAATAGTAGGATATTTTACTTTCCTATTATGAAAAAGAAGAAAGGAATTACCACGATACCAGCTGTAATGACCCCACCCCTCAGCAATCCTCATTTAAGGAAGGCTAAGAAGTTGGTGCCATTATCCCAAAACAAGATCAAGTGGTTGTGCAAATAATCAAACATAATTAATTATTTCTACCAAAACTAAGCTTAAAATAGGATAAAAATTTTCCTTTCACATACCTTTCAAAAATAGGAGTTTGGAAATTTACCCAAAGTAGAGTGCTATCTATCTAAATCCTCCAATCTTTATTTACCTTTATTCCTCCAATGTCACTTGAAATATTCATCCACTTTCATGTATTCCTAAAATGCTGACAAACAAAACATCGGTCAGTATAACAAATTATACTGGTATGTGGGGGAACCAAAAGCTTTAACATATTAAACAACATATTTGCAACCAAATTATTGCTTAACATATCAAACTTTACGTCTTAAACATAAGTACTCAATCCTAACATATCCTTGCCTCTATGTTGTTCCTGTAGTGGACAAGGATACTACCTTTCTCATATGGTAGATCTCAAATATCCCCATTTGATCCAACCCTATAGTTAGACCAAGACATAGAGTTGTGTAGACATATGGTCCTACCCAAAGGTAGACCAAACATCGACTGATGATAACCTGATGATCCTACCCCAAGGGTAGACCAATAACTAGGTCAAAGCTTTAAAGGAGGACTGGGATATGATCTAGTTATGTTGATATATTTAGGTGATAGCCATAGTGTAACATCCTCAATTTTATAGATATTATAAATCTTTAATGTGGAGTTTTCTAGTGAGTGTGTGCCAAGGGACCTAATGAACCTAACCATGGCTAGGTATGTAGTTAAGTTCACAAAATTTGTAATACGAGTCATATGGTCAACCAATACACACATAATGGCTTAAATGTGTATGATTGTAGTCAGGTGTAGATAAATATAAATGAATTATTCTTGTGAACAATAATGTGATGAATATATAGAATATGAAGACTTGAGTTACTAGTTTGAGCTCTAGACCAACTTAGGTCTCATTATTAAGGAAGTAAAGTAATTTTGACCTAATGTATCTTATAAAATCTTCAATTGAGTGAATATTGATTCATGTTTTAGTTCCATAATTGAGAATAGATATTGGACCTTTTGAGAGATCAGGGAATGGTCTGGGGGGCCTAGAACCTTACTCAATCATGATTGAACCAATTAAAATTCACAAATGGGTCCTTGAAGTACAAAATTGGGAATATAGTATGTATCCCTCATAATAAGTGATGATAATAATTTTAGTAGATGGTTAATTAGAATATAAGATTGTGGGAGAAATTTTAGATGATTTTGATTTACTTGGAGGCCTAGGTAATTAAATTTGTAATCATTCAACAATTAATTAAAATATTTTTTTGTAGTGTATTTATAATTAATTTGGACCTGATATCTTTTCCATAAGAAGATAATGATAATATATTAGTTATCCCAAAATTTGAGTTCAAACAGGGTCATGTGGTGGTCTGTAGAATTATTTCTATAGATTGGACTTTTATACAAAAAGAAAATAAAAAAATAAAAAAGGGGGCACCCCAGTCCTCGTGGACTAGAGAGCCACGACCCCTATTTTACATACTTAAACAGAGTCTGACGAAGAAGGGGCTCCGCCCAAGATTCTTTGGGAAAGATTCTATAAAAGCTTCATAGATTCGGAGCATAGAACCTTACGCACCTAGATCTAGGGTTTTCATGAAGCATGAGCAGAAGAGGGGAAGATCCATAACGAAGAAGAAGACCAGGATAGGAGACGGCCACAACATGTTTGTGGTTTGGGGATCTTCAACCTTGTCCACCCAGGGCACAGAGAAGGTGGCGCCCATGGAGTGTAGACCGGGACGGAGTCAGGGAAGCAGTTAGGTCATGAGTTCGTGGCCAAGAGAGGGGGCTCGACCTCGCCAGAGGTGATGGGCTGGTGGCACTCTATTTTGGGAGTCCATGCACATGAGAACTCAGATTGGAAGGGATAAAGCGCCGGCACTAGGCTTGAGATGCTCCTGAGATGAGGGTCGCTAGATCAAATCTTGATGGTTGAGATTACACAAGGTTAGGTAAGTTTCAAAAATTCATATCTTGATATTGGAAGCTCAGATTTTATCAAATAAAGTACCTATGGAAAGCTCTTCGAATGCGCTATATTTTAAAAATATCTCCAGAATATGATTTTGATGTCTGCTATTTTCTATATATTGGGGATGCCAAACTATATGATTTTGATATTTTGTCAATTAAAAATAGAAAATGAATTTAGAAATTCATGCAAATTTTATTGAATGTGTATTATGATTTTCTTAATATTATTTCAAATCCAGGTATTTCTTATATACTTTTTTATTGAGGTTTTTTATATAAACCCTAATAAGGGTATTTTGGGTATTTCACCCATGACCTGATCATAAAATGATCTGGTATTTTTAAGACCTTACTACACTGTATGATTACTTTTTCTAGAGATTTGATGGACTTTCTTATGTTATTATGTTAATATGTAGTTTTGGACCTAAGTGGCCATTATGTAAGAATAATAGATGATTATCTTGACACAATAAGTGATATATGTATGGCTAATTAGGCCTGATATTAGTAACGATTGATTTCCTAAATAAATCAGTAAGTTTAGAATATGTAACTGTGTTTGAGAATTATTCTCACTATATGAACTATATGTTCATATTAGTGCATAAGACGGTTTATGTTGAGTATAAAGATTATAGTAACTATATAATAAGAGTTTTTTTTAATTTCAATGCCAAGATTTTATGATGATCATAGATTAAATTTATGTTTAAGAATACTAAGTGGGGATATATAGTTAGGAAGATGGGGTTTGAGATTTAGAAATATAAAGAGGGAACATACACTTGGACTGATAAAATTATGATGATATCCAGGTTATTAAAGTTATGGAACTTGGGATCAAGACTTCCTTAAAGATACCCTCAGTATAAGAGGTAAGTGGTTCATGCCCATGAGTATTCGTATTTTAATCTCAAAATGTTTACATTAGACTTTCATGGTTTATGTGGTTCAATGTTCTAAGATTTTTAATGTAAAGGTATACAAGTAAGATCTTCCTCATACTTCTATGATTACATAAGTTCATGTGCTCAAAATCTTAAATAGAGATATGTTGCTCAAAATGGTTGTGACTCATGTACCAAGTCCATGAGAGAGTTAAAGAGTCATGCTTCTATAAGATTTCTTAGAATTGATTTAAATTGATGAATAAAGATTCAAGATGAGATAGCCATACTTAGATGATGATTTGGGATACTTTTATTGATCTTTAAAGTATAATTATGCTATTAGGATTTCTCATATTTATAGATATAACGTGGTATTTAGATTTCAATTAGAAATATGAGATTAAGATGTCTTATATATGTAGAGAATCTAAGAGCTAATAAGTTAATCATATTTCTTATAATGAGTAATATATATAAGTTAACTATAATGTGAAAAATATAAGTTTTGAACATATTAAGATATGGTCCAATTTTTCAGAATAGAGGTACTATTGGGATCAGAATAAATTGTAAAATGAGTTTAGAATAATATTATAAGATGACAATGCATTAATCTATGATTAAGTTGCAAGAAAATATTTTATAAGATTTCTATTTTGATATTTAAGGTTCAATATGTAAGTTCATATGCAAATATTAAGGTTCAGGGTAATATCATATTTAATAAGAAGGATTGAACCATCTTGTCAGAATTCATATTTTAGATATGTTGTCCTTAATATACTTTCATAAACTTTACTTAAGCTACTTGGTATACTTAGTATTTCTATATTCATTTCAGATACTTTCACCTAAGATATTAGACTCATTTATCACATAATTGGTATAAACGAAGTAAGTTTACCAAATCAGAGTTTTAGAATAAACTTTACCAAGGTAATGAGAATACCAGATTTAGATTCAAACTTAAATTACTCAGTGCCTGAGTAGTTGGACATTGAATAAAAATACATGCTAAGGGTTATAGACCCAAACTCTATTATGTTGTAATTTGAGATACATATTCAAATTCAGTAATAGATTTAGTTCAGAATTTAAGAGAAGAGATTCAGATTGAGAATTCAGTACATGTTCAGTACTCAGTTTCAGATAAGTTCAGATTCAGAATTTAGTAAGACTAAGATAATTAATTCAAAACCATCACATAATACATTATATAATACGTCCTCACCTGAGAGTCCCGGGATGATTCAGATGTCGCACTGCGCCAGACACTACGGGTGTCACAGAGGGCATGTTGTGCCAATAGAGGGTGTGTTGCACCATAGAGGACACTTCGGTGTCAATAGAGGGCATGTTGTGCCAACAGAGGGTGTGTTGCACCATAAAGGACACTTCAGTGTCAACAGAGGAGGACTTATTGTATAATGTGGCCACAAACAGATGAAAATCATAAGAAAAAGATACTTAAGATTAGAGCATGTATGTAATCTCATCCATGAGTGTGATAAGAGGAATTCAAATAAGATATTTATGATCCATACACTTTGATGTAGGCCATGAGACCCAGAGTATAGGTCTCTAGAAAAGATAGAGTAGAAAATAAGAGTTTAAGAAATGAGAGATAATATGTTTCTAGATTTAATCAGAGTTTAATGTTCATTTCATATTTATGATGTTCAAGAATCTTTTGTAATATTCCAATTCTTTAGCAATGTACATTTTAGAATACTCATGCCACTTACTCTAATGACTATTTTTCCCAGTGCATGGTTGGGGACGCGATGCCCGTAGGATTTGGAGAAGCTGAGGATCAAAGGAATAAGTAAAGGTCTAGGAGATTTTCAAGCTTTCCTAGTGGGATGCCATCTAATGAGATGGTCCAGAGTTTCGACATCTCTTTTTATGCTTAGTCTTGTTAACAGAGTATATTAGATGAGTCATAGTTTTATTTTTATCAAGGACTATGTATGAATCAATTTTACTCAGTGCAAAGTGTTTCATTTTCTTTAATTGCAATGACTATCATGTTTTTGACACTCCCAGATGAAGAAATTTGTTTTTGCTTCCGCTCATTTGTTATGAAAATTTGGGTGTTACACATAGTCACTTTATAGCTGTATGAAATAAAAGTCAAACAAGCAGTTAATTTCAAGCAATCGGTAAAACTTTAGAAATCATTGTGAAACTAGAGTAATTAGCCATAAGCGTAACCACATACCTAATTTGGAAGTCTCAGAACCAAGAAAGATAGCTAATCCAATCAAGAAGTCCAATGAACCAAGCCAAGAAATAAATCAAGAAACTTGATCCTGAAAAGTATTTATAACATCTAATTGTTATAATCTCATCAAACATCCCTTATTGACTTGTGATTCCATTCTAAGATTTCTAAGACTTATTAGGGTTTTCTTAGGGTTTCTTGGTTTCATTTTCCAATTTTACCCTTTTTAGGTCAACAAATGCTAAAAGCTCTTTTCTACTCATAAAAACCCTATTTACTCAAATTATCCCAATTAATGGTTTTTATCCACAATTAGTTCAAAAATATCATCTTTATGTCTTCTAGATCGATTCTTATCATTTGAACAATTAAATCGTTCATCCATCAGAATTAGGGGTTGTAAGACTATTAATATGCATATATCATTATAGGATCTTAATTAGGAAAAACATGAAAAAATATTATCCAGTGAAACATATTACATCCTTTTTATGTAATTATATCAAACCTCGATTCATAACATCAATCTAGTTCATTGGAATCACTATTAATAAAAATTAGGGTTTTGGATTTACTTAAAGCATTAAAAGTATCAACTTTAAATACTTTTGAGCTAGAAGCATAATTTAGCTCTAATTATGTTTCCATCGGATTCCTTATATTTTTCTGAGCAACATCCATATATTATTTTTCTTAATCTGATCATCCTATTAATGACTAGCATATTTACAAGTTATTTTATTTTTTGGCCAATCGTGTGTCGCCACGTGGGCACAGGCACCCGACCCCAGTCTACCCATGTAGCAAGGTCGAGCCACTTGACTCGTGCCTAGTGGGAATCCCACTTAGCCTCACATCAAAGAAAAATAAATAAACAAAAGTCTATTTTATCCTTACCTCTTAACTGCTCACACAAGGGCAAAGGAGTCTTTGTGCCTTGAGGTTGTCTTCAACCTCACTGCACTCACAAGTAGGTTGCGGAAGTCAACCTTGTCATTGACTTTGGGATCCCGATCCTCTAAGCATCGGGTAGTTGTTCTACCACCTTCACTGACTCGATACAAACTCGTTAGTCTCTTCAATTTCCTCAGTGCGGGTCAGAGTCAGTAGGTCATGGAGGTTGTAACACCAACGAGTTGGTGGGGGAGAACAGCGAAGAACACCAGGGTTAGGAGTGGAATTGGGTGTAGGGAACAACGCGAGGAGTTGTGATGCTTCTTGTGAGCACGTTGGAGATCACAAAGGGGGTCTCTAACCCTCCTTTTATATGTGGGAATTCATGGGTAGATCCGCCTTCATGGCAGTTTGGGAAAATTCACTAGAAGTGACGAAATCTGAAGAAATCTAGAGTAAAATGATTCGGATTGGTCTCTTGGAGTTATTGGGACTATTTCCTAGTTGCGAGAGGGATCAGAGAGAGATGACACATATGAAATTGGGTATTGTTCCTCGAATTGCCTGTTCAGGTGCAAGGAACACGATGACCGTTGTCCCTAGGATCTGAGATCCATGGCATAGATTAAGCATGTCCTCTCCAAAGTAGTGCGATTAGGATTGTCAAGTTGTGACATTTAATGTTGATTTCTTGTTTATCCTCTCACATTAGGAAAATTTATAAAATTAATATCTCTCAAACCCCATGTCCAATTAATCCCAAGTTTTAAAGAAAAGTCCATTATGACTTACACTACATGTGTTTGAGATTCAAATTTGAAAGTATGAGAGACTTTTCTTCATAAGAAATTTATCACTTAATAATGCATATTTGATTCATATTTTCTCTCTCTTTCTCGTATATTTCCTTTATTTGGATACCTTTTACCATTAGAAACCATGTGGATTTGAAACATAATCAATAAAGGTCATCCATACCACTTTCCATAGAATCCCACATAATTCTCACCATTATCCTTATTCCTTTTACCTTATTAATATTATGGCCCATTTTATCACATTGGCTCACTAACTCCATAGGATCCACGAAATTGCTCATTTAAAGGAAATATTGCAAAAGAAACGCATTCATTGAACATATAATATACAATTTTCATACATGTATATTTTATTTGAGAAATTGTATTTCAATCAATATAAACCCAAAATTGGGGTTGTAACACCAACCGACCAGTTTGGAGAGGAGCTGACCAATTGGAACACCGAGGAGGACCAAAAGGATGAGTGAAACTGATCACCTAGTGGACCCAACCAATCAACTAGAGGAGCCAGTAGATGGTTGACAGAAGAACCAGACGAATGGTTAGACGACCAAATGACCGGTCAGGAAGCGAGCCGATCAATTTAAAGGTTGAACCGATCAACCCGGATTGGTAAAGAATGGATCTTCATCAACAACAAGTTTTTTCATGTTATATAGACCTAGGATGTGGTAATTTTGGGTGGCTCCAAGGAATTACATTAGGCTTTCCATAATCATCGTTTTTGTTTGTTGCATGTTTTTGTTGTGGGATATAACATGTATATGATACATACTAAATATGTGGTGATTGGATAAAGTATACGTGTTTACAAATACAGACTCCCTCAAATATGAAATATTAAGCCTTAGATACTTTTCAATAGACACACACATGAAAATCTTGATCGACTAAGTGTAGGTTATGCCTTCACGTCAAGTGTTGTCTATCTTGTAGAAGTATGATGGTAGATGTGTAGGTTCTGCCTTGGTAGGGTGCATATCAACCATGTTGACTATTGGGTCATGCTCAAACTTGTGATTCTTAGATCATCTAATCCCAGAAGCATTGAGATGATTATGGTAAGGATTGCACATATCATCTATCCAAAATTGCATATGATGCAATTGCCAAAAGTTGCCTACCTTGATAATTGACTGTGCTTTGCGGTGTTAGTCGGGCCATAGTTGAATTATCTTGGATCTGGCTCACTAGAATATTGTACGCTGTAATATTCCAAATTGATATGTGAGGGCTATCAATTTGAACACAATAATGGGGGTGATAGTTAATTACAAACTTAATTAATATCATTAATTTATCAAATTAAACAAATCAAAAATGTTTTGAAAATTGCAATATTTCTTTGTAGAATCAATTGTCAAGAACAAACATGTTGTTATTGTGATCAGTCCTTTAGAAGGACAAAATGGGATAAACTTCCACATCTAGTTTAGGACTCTGAGAAGTGTTCTCAATCATGAGTGAAATCTCTATGTCCTTAAAAGACCAGAGCCAGAGGAACCCGCTCCAAAAGTGCCTAAAGGCTAAATGGATGCTTATAGGAAGCATGAGAATGATGCCATAGACAATGAGTACCGTATACTTTGTTTTATGGACTATGAGTTGGATGAACAACATGAAATCATGGACACTCTCTAGATGGTAACACATCTTAAGAATCATGTAAAGAAATCAAGGTGTAATGTCTCCAAAGTGTTGTTTGAGTACAAACTGACAGAGGGAGATCCAGTATAACCCCATGTGCTCAATATGATTGGGCATGTGGAATGATTGGGATTTCTATCAGATCAAGAGTTGACCATGGGTATGATTATACAAATCGTTGTATGAATCATATATTCTATTTATCAAATGCTTGGCATGTTGATGCCAAAGCAAAGAAAAAGTAGGAAAAATTTGTGATGGTGATCAGTAGAAGTGATTCCAAGGGAAAGGCAAAGCAAATACGTTTTCTAAGACTAAGCCAAAGTCCATGTCTTCAGGACTCAAAATATGGAGAAGGGTAAATGTAAAAGCAATATATCCTTTTCACTTAAAGGATAAAGAAAAGAAAGTGCCACCAGTGTCACATGTCTGGACACTGGAAAGGAATTATCCTCTTTATGAAGGATCTCAATAAGAAGATGGAGATAGAGATATTTACTTCAGGGCCTGAGAAGAAGTAAGATGGAACTATATGGAGCAAGGGCTTCTGCCTCACTGTCATTCATGGACACATAATAGAATTAGTAAATTTCTATTATGTACTTGCCATTGATGGAAATATCATATGTCTTGTGTGACAAGAACATTATGTTTCATTTTGAAAGTTATGATCTTTTATGGAAATTGTCTTATAAACTATACTGGATAGTTTTACAGACAAATGTGTATGACACGTGTACTAAATGACATGATGACTCAAACAATCAATGCCAATAACATTGTTATCTAGAATGCATAAATGAGAAATGCATTTCTAGAATCCATATGATGGTTGACAAGACTCTTTTGGTTATTGAACCAATAGAGACATGCAAGTCTTATTTTTTTGCAATATGACAAAAGTATCTTCACTAGATGTAGTGGGAGACTGAGTATTCTATTAGGGCCAGTACATGTTGATGTACATAAGACCTTTTAGAATAAATGCTAAATGTATTTGCAAGTACTTCATTATATATTTACTAATGTTATCAATAGTTATGTAAATTTTTATTTGATGAAATACAAATATGATTCTCTATAAATGTTCAAGGAGATTTTGACTGAAGTATGTAACTAACTTGGTAAAAGTATTAAGATACTTCAATGTGATCGATGTTGAAATATTTTAAACCAAGAGTTTGAGAACCTTTTGAGGAGACCGTGACAATGTATCATGATACACTCCACCTGAAACACAATGATAGTGTATCATGAAAGTGTATCATAAGAAGGAATCACACCCTATTACTCATGGTGTGATCATCAATAAAATCTAGATATTATTTCAATTTTCTTTTGGACACATGATTTACACTAAACAATGTATCGTCTTAAATTGGTTCAAAAGACACCATATGAGATATGGCAAGGGAGGTGTCCCGATGTGTCTTTTAAGGTGATTAGGGATGAATACATATATAATAAAATTGTTTCTTTAAAAGGGATATGTCCACAAATCACATAAATGTTATTTTTCAAAATACTACTATTATCCCAATCCTATAACAAAGCTATTTGTTGACCAAGATGGATGTATTCCTGAAGAGGAACTTGGTTCCAAAGGAATCAGTGGGAGTAAAAGTAGAACTCGAAATGTTTGAGATGAACAATAAAACATTGAACCTATAGAGGTACAATGGTAAAAAAGAGAATCATAAGTTGTTGTGGAATCTCAAATTCCTTATGTAACGCACAGACTTCATAGTTCTAGTAGAAAATGCCTTGAGTTTAAAACATGATGATATATTATAACTCAAGAAGGTGGTAAGTTGATCATAGAGATGAGTCAATAACTTACCTAAAAATTATTGAGGGACCAAAACCTAAGAAATGGCTTGAGGACATGAGATCCAGGATGGACTCCATGTACACCAATAAGGTATGAACTTACTGGATGCACCTGAAGGGGTAAAACCCATAGGGTGCATTTGGATCTTTGTAGGAAGACCAACATGGGATGATAAATTGGTCACAAAGAGTTTCAAACTATTTCAAGGTGTTGAACATGATAAAGTCTTTCACCAGTTACCATGATTAAATTCATTTGGATCGTGTTTGTGGTTGAAGCTTAGTATGATTGTGAGATTTGGCATATGGATGTTCAAAACTACATTCCTTAATCAGAATAACTATGAGGATGTGTATATGACTCAGCCTAAAGGTTTTATAAATTCAATGATGCAAATAAAGAATATAAGCTACAAAGGTCAATCTATGGATTGAAGCAAGCATCTCAGACCTATAAACTTCTATTTGACAGTCAAAGAGTTTGACTTGAGTTAGAATGAAGATGAAATTTGTGATTATAAGAGATTTAGTAGGAGAATATTTACATTCCACATGATGATGGGAAATAACTTCCTTATCCTACAAAAATTAAATACTTGGCTAGAAACACCTTCTTTATGAAGGGTGTAGGCAAGATATCCTATGTGTAGGATTGAGATCTATAGAGATAGATCTAGAAAGCTTCTTGACCTAAGTAAGTGAACATACATTAGCAACCTACTGAAGGGTTCAACATGCATGACATAATGAAAGAGAACTTGTCCATGTTCAATGGAGTTAGTGTCTCAGGAGCCTAGTGTCCCAATTCTTATGAAGAATAGGAACACATGCAATAGATGCCATATGCATCCACAATTAGATCTATCATGAATGCAATGTTATGTACTCATCCTATTATCTCACATGTATTAGACATGGTGAGAGGATATCCAATTATCTCGTATGTATTACACATGGCGAGAGGATATCAAGTTGTATCGTATGTATTCGACATGATGAGAGGATATCCAATCATCTCATATGTATTGGACATGATGAGAAGACATATATATACCTACCTAGCAATCTTGTATGTATTGGACATGATGAGAGGGTATATGTCAGATTCTAGTGAGAGTCACTAGACTACCATAAAGAACATCCTTGGGTTCTTGTGAAGCACCAAAAAGATCAGTTCCTTAGTTATGGTTATAAGAAAAAGTTGGGTGTAAAAGGTTACATTGATGCAAGCTTCCAAACTGAAAAATTAATGATCGCAATCTAAATTTTTGTTTGACATTAAATAAGAATTGTAAGCTAGAAAGGGTTCTAAGCTAATGATAGTTGTTCAAATCTACAAAAGAAGTCAAGTATCTTAGTGTTATGAGACAACATAGGATACTATATGGATCAAGAAGCTCATATTGATGACACGGTAGAAATATTGTGACAATAATGGAACTACTAGATAGGCTGGGAATCTCAGATAGCATACTACGACACTTCCATCTAATACAAGATGTCGTACAGTGAAGAGATGTGAAAATTGAAAAATACCGATATTAAGAAAACATTGCTAAACCTGCTATAAAAGCCCTTATAAAGAAGAAACATGATGGACATGTTAAGATCGCTTGGAATAAGATTTGTGGGTGATTGGATCTAACTGCAAGTGGGAGTCTATTGGTATGCATGCCTGGAGAGCGAATCATATGATGATTTGAGTGTTGCATTAAATACCTAATTTGATAATAATAAAAGGTAATTATGTCTATTATGTTTGTCGCGGTCATGAGATGATGACACATACATACTATATGTCTAAAGAATGATGTTACTCAATGGCATATGTCTTCAAGTACGTGACTTGAACAATGAGATCATATGGATGCTAAGAGTACATACATTCATGTTATGTCCTTAGTCAGATATTATTGTGGAAGCAAAATGGAGAACACCAATACATAAGACTAGAGTGTGTGTTGACTGATGACAGAGTTTCATTAGTCATGATATATGATATCAAGTCACTCACACAGGTACATTTTAGAGAACAGTGTATTGGACAGACCCACCATGATAGTGTTACATGGAGACCATAGAATGGTAGTCAAAATCATCTCTCATAGTGACAGTGGTGATTTTGGTTCTTAGATCAGAAGTCACTACATTCATCACACGTTGTTGGGTATACTTTGACATCACTAAATGTAATCCTTAAATATGATTTTCCATAAAGGTGATGATTGGGTAGCTTTGCCACATGGAGACTAAGTGTGAGTGATGTGATGGGATTTGTCCCTCTGATGGGAGACTGGTATCCAAGGCCTCTTGATGACAGGTATTGAGAAATGTATGTTTGTACTCATGTGATTCAATATATGATATGTGAACTCACACGCATCTCAGATAGTCTGCTCTAGTTCAAGGAACATGTATTAGATGTTGAGAGAATGATGATTCCATGGCTCGGGTTCAATTTGGATATCAGAGACAAAGGAACTATATGATCATGGTAACACTAATCATGGATTGTAGGTTGAAATTGTTCTCCAATTTTCTGAATTATTTTTGTAGCAATTATGTGTGACTAGGCACTGCTCTTTGCTTGTGATGTCATAATTTGTTATGGACTTTCATTACCAATGTAATTATGGACCTATAGGGTCACACACATAGGATATACATGGATTAAAGGAGTATATTCATGAATGATGTTTACATTGAATCCTAAAAGTGTTTAGGCATTCAATTAAACAATAGATCAACTGATTGGACTTAGAATCATCAAGTTCAAGTGTTGAACAGACTGTTTGGAGTGTCAAGTTGATTAGAAGTTGAATTGGCTGATTATGCTAGAACTGGGGCACGATATGAGCATCTAGAGTGATAGAGACAACCATCTCACATGATGGTCATGAGATGACCATCTCATGTAAGCAAGAATACCAGTTCATGGTCATGAAACAATTGTCTCAAATGAGCGAGACGAACGATTCATGGCCATGAGACGACCAGCTCATTTGAGCAAGACGAACAGTTTTTGGTTGCGAGACGATAGGCTCACATGAGTGAGATGTCTGGTTCGTGGGGAGATTCAATTGTATCAATGATTAATGTTGATGTCATGTTGTGCATTAATTCGATTCAAATTGCTAGTCTGGATGAGACGACCATCTCGCTATATGAGATGACATTCTCGCTCACCAGACGACCATTTTTCTCTGTGAGATGACCTTCTCGCAGTTTGCAGGCTCTAGAACATTCCTGATTCATGACCCTTCTACACCCAAACCAATCATGAACCCTGACCCTAGCCTCTACTATATATTTTTTTGAAAGAAGGATGGGAAGCCTGATGGTTGGGATCCCTGCCATCTATTAACTTGCTAAATCATAGGTTACAAGCCTCAAAATGTTCAAAGGGAAAGAATGTGAACCAAAGAATCTATCTACTTGGCCCCTACGGGCATAGTTGGCAACCTCATGGGCAGCCAAATTAATTCTATGACTCACATGACTCTACTACAAAAAGAAAAAGACTGCTTCAAAGAAATAATGTCTTCAGCTACAGCTCCTAGATAGTCCCTTCTCGGGTTCCTGGTATTGCATGCATGGATGACCTCCAAAGAGTCTGACTCCACCTCCACTTGTTCCAGTCCTTCGTTCCTTGCCCAAACCAGTGCAGCCCGCACAGCTAGAGCTTCAGTCATGGCGACATCCTCCCCTGACATCACCTTCTCTCCCATCATTCCCACCAACCTGCCCCCTTCATCCCTCGCCACCATGCCCACCGCCGCCCCTCCATTATCACCACAAGAGCCATCTACATTTAGTTTTACCCTGCCTTCTCTCAGTACCCTCCAGCCTATGCCCTTTCTTCTCTCTGACAACACTACGTTCCCCCTTGCATGGCATTGTTGGACGTTACAAGTGATCACGTCATTTCCCCCTCTCTTGTGGTCATTCACTCGTCCCTCCCTAATCATAGCCATGGCACCACGGAAAAAGAAGTCGTTGTGCACCTCACCACTCTGGAAGACCCTCATGCATCTCCCTCTCCATATCGCCCACATAGAAGACACTATGACCTCAGCCTCTAGCAAGTCTGTCTTCTCTAAAGCAGCTAACATGGATGAGTGAACGTCCGCATCTTTGTTATCTGCCACCCATTCTTGAACTTCCCTTGTCGTTTGATCCCATACTTCTGTTGCATTAGGACACGGCAACAACATGTGGGGTATAGTTTCCTTCTCTGTCATGCAGAGTGAGCATGTGCCATCCTCTACCCAGTGTCTATCAAATAGACGTCCTCTGGTAGCTAGCTCCCCCGTGCATATTCTCCATAAGAAATGAGTTGTTTTGGGATTCCATCCTACATGCCAAATTCTCCTCCATAACCCGTCTCCTTGTTGGACACTATAGCGCCTGTCTTCTTCCTTCCCTAGCATCCCCATCCAATAAGCTGAGTGAACTGAGAACTCCCCATTCTTTGACGGCCACCACATCCACGTATCCTTGGGCTTCCTGATGCTGAGTGGTATAGCGCATATCCTCCTAGCATAGCTGTCTGGGAATCATTCCCGCACTTTATCCTCATCCCATCCTGTGTCATCCTCTGTCATGAGCTCTCTAACTTTGTTGTACTCTGGGCTACCCTCCATCTTGTGACAAGCGAGTGGGGCATCTTCCTTGGGTAGCCATATGTCCTCCCATATGTTAACATTTGTTCCATCCCCTACTCTCCATTGGACTCCTTCTTTTAGAAGAGCCTTAGCCCCCCATAGACTCCTCCATGTGTATCTAGGGTTGTAGCCTCTTCTTGCTTCCCAAATATCAGAGACAAAGGAACTATATGATCATGGTAACACTAATCATGGATTGTAGGTTGAAATTGTTCTCCAATTTTCTGAATTATTTTTGTAGCAATTATGTGTGACTAGGCACTGCTCTTTGCTTGTGATGTCATAATTTGTTATGGACTTTCATTACCAATGTAATTATGGACCTATAGGGTCACACACATAGGATATACATGGATTAAAGGAGTATATTCATGAATGATGTTTACATTGAATCCTAAAGGTGTTTAGGCATTCAATCAAACAATAGATCAACTGATTGGACTTAGAATCATCAAATTCAAGTGTTGAACAGACTGTTTGGAGTGTCAAGTTGATTAGAAGTTGAATTAGCTGATTATGCTAGAACTGGGGCACGATATGAGCGTCTAGAGTGATAGAGACAACCATATCACATGATGGTCATGAGATGACCATCTCATGTAAGCAAGAATACCAGTTCATGGTCATGAAACAATTGTCTCAAATGAGCGAGACGAACGATTCATGGCCATGAGACGACCAGCTCATTTGAGCAAGACGAACAGTTTTTGGTTGCGAGACGATAGGCTCACATGAGTGAGATGTCCGGTTCGTGGGGAGATTCAATTGTATCAATGATTAATGTTGATGTCATGTTGTGCATTAATTCGATTCAAATTGCTAGTCTGGATGAGACGACCATCTCGCTATATGAGATGACAGTCTCGCTCACCAGACGACCATTTTCTCTGTGAGATGACCTTCTCACAGTTTGCAGGCTCTAGAACATTCCTGATTCATGACCCTTCTACTCTCAAACCAATCATGAACCCTGACCCTAGCCTCTACTATATATTTTTTTGAGAGAAGGATGGGAAGCCTGATGGTTGGGATCCCTGCCATCTATTAACTTGCTAAATCATAGGTTACAAGCCTCAAAATGTTCAAAGGGAAATAATGTGAACCAAAGAATCTATCTACTTGGCCCCTACGGGCATAGTTGGCAACCTCATGGGCAGCCAAATTAATTCTATGACTCACATGACTCAAACTACAAAAAGAAAAAGATTGCTTCAAAGAAATAATGTCTTCAGCTACAGCTCCTAGATAGTCCCTTCTCGGGTTCCTGGTATTGCATGCATGGATGACCTCCAAAGAGTCTGACTCCACCTCCACTTGTTCCAGTCCTTCGTTCCTTGACCAAACCAGCACAGCCCCCACAGCCAGAGCTTCAGTCATGGTGACATCCTCCCCTGACATCACCTTCTCTCCCATCATTCCCACCAACCTGCCCCCTTCATCCCTCGCCACCATGCCCACTGCCGCCCCTCCATTATCACCACAAGAGCCATCTACATTTAGTTTTACCTGGCCTTCTCTCGGTACCCTCCAGCCTGTGCCCTTTCTTCTCTCTGACAACACTACGTTCCCCCTTGCATGGCATTGCTGGACGTTACCAGTGATCACGTCATTTCCCCCTCTCTTGTGGTCATTCACTCGTCCCTCCCTAATCATAGCCATGGCACCACAGAAAAGGAAG
The DNA here is from genome assembly GCA_963693085.1 of Alisma plantago-aquatica. Lineage (NCBI taxonomy): Eukaryota > Viridiplantae > Streptophyta > Magnoliopsida > Alismatales > Alismataceae > Alisma > Alisma plantago-aquatica. The sequence goes on from OY856409.1 coordinate 722,707,355, forward strand.
TCGTTGTGCACCTCACCACTCTGGAAGACCCTCATGCATCTCCCTCTCCATATCGCCCACATAGAAGCCACTATGACCTCAGCCTCTAGCAAGTCTGTCTTCTCTAAAGCAGCTAACATGGATGAGTGAACGTCCGCATCTTTGTTATCTGCCACCCATTCTTGAACTTCCCTTGTCGTTTGATCCCATACTTCTGTTGCATTAGGACACCGGAACAACATGTGGGGTATAGTTTCCTTCTCTATCATGCAGAGTGAGCATGTGCCATCCTCTACCCAGTGTCTATCAAATAGACGTCCTCTGGTAGCTAGCTCCCCCGTGCATATTCTCCATAAGAAATGAGCTGTTTTGGGATTCCATCCTGCATGCCAAATTCTCCTCCATAACCCATCTCCTTGTTGGGCACTATAGCGCCTGACTTCCTCCTCCCCTAGCATCCCCATCCAATAAGCTGAGTGAACTGAGAACTCCCCATTCTTTGACGGCCACCACATCCACGTATCCTTGGGCTTCCTGATGCTGAGTGGTATAGCGCATATCCTCCTAGCATAGCTGTCTGGGAATCATTCCCGCACTTTATCCTCATCCCATCCTGTGTCATCCTCTATCATGAGATCTCTAACTTTTTTGTACTCTGGGCTACCCTCCATCTTGTGATAAGCGAGTGGAGCATCTTCCTTGGGTAGCCATATGTCCTCCCATATGTTAACATTTGTTCCATCCCCTACTCTCCATTGGACTCCTTCTTTTAGAAGAGCCTTAGCCCCCCATAGACTCCTCCATGTGTAGCTAGGGTCGTAGCCTCTTCTTGCTTCCCAAATAGATGTCCTTGGGAAGTATCCATCTTTTAGTATACTAGTCACAAGGGCCTCTGGGTGATTTACCAGCCTCCAAAGTTGCCTCTCCATGAGGGCTTAGTTAAAGGTGTGGAAGTCCCTAAACCCTAGTCCCCCCTGCCGCTTTGGTCTACATAATTTGTCCCAGCTCATCCATGAGAGTTTCTGCTCTTTGTACTTTGCTCCCCACTAGAATCAGGCTATCATTCTTTGGATTTCCTCTATTACACATGTGAGCAACTAGAAAATGCTCATGACATATGTGGGAATAGCCTGCGCCACCGCTTTGATGAGAACCTCCCTCCCTGCCTTAGACAGAAGTTTTTCTGACCATCCTTGTAGCTTCCTCCATATTCTTTCTTTAATAAAATTGAACACCTACTTCTTTGACCTTCCCATAGCTGTCATAAGTCCCAAGTAACTAGCATGTCGGTCCACCACTCTCACATCCAAGAGGCATCTTAGCTCCTCCCGTTTTTTGGCATCTATCCTTTTTTTTAAAATAACCTCTGTCTTTGAAAATTTTATCTTTTGACCGGAGGCTCGTTCATATTGGCTAATGATTTCAGCTACCTTTAGACACTCTGCATTGGTTGCTCTAGCAAAAAGGATATTGTCGTCTGCAAAAAAGAGATGTGAGATGCGAGGTGCACCCCTACTCGGCTTTATTCTATGTAGGTGGGTGTCACGGGTAGCAGTGGATATCAAGGTAGAGAAAGCTTCAACACACAAGATAAAAAATAGGGAGAAAGAGGGTCACCCTAGAAAAGTCCGCATGCTGGCTTTGTGCTCTTGGTCCGGTCTCCATTAATAGCGAAAGTATGTTGGACGGAAGTAATGCATTCTTGGATTTTGCTCCTCCACTTCATCCCAAACCCCAACCTCTCCATAATAAAATCAAGAAAGTTCCACTCTACTCTATCATAGGCCTTGGACATGTCCAGCTTCAGCGCAAGGCTTCCTTTTTTATTTCCTTTATCTCTCTTCATAGTATGGAAAAGCTCATAAGCTATGAGGGCATTGTCTGTGATCATTCTCCCTGGAGCAAAAGCGCTTTGATTTTCAGAAACAATGTTGTTCATAAGGGGCTTTAGTCTATTGGTCAGCACCTTGGAGGCTATTTTGTACACCACATTATAGAGACTAATAGGCCTAAACTCACCCACTATTTTAGGCTTTTGTGTCTTCGGTATTAGCACAACTAGTGTATCATTAACAGTCTTCAAGCTTCTTTCTCCTTTCCACCACCCTTTGATGTAGCTGGCCACATCCTTCCCCACAATACCCCAATATTTCTGATAAAACATAGCCTTCATGCCATCTGGTCCCGGTGCTTTATTTGGATGCATCTGCTACAGAGTTGTCCATATTTCCTCCTCAGTAATATCCCTCTCTAGATCCTCCCTTTGCGCCTCAGTAATCATTTCCCAGATTCCTCTTGTCGCCTCTTCAAAACATGTGGGATTGCTAGACTGAAATAGTTGCAAAAAATACCTCAAGATGATTCGAGTGACTTCATCCTCCTGAGTTCTCATAACACCTTGCTCATCTTTTAGACCTTCTATCCTTTTCCTTCGCCTTCTGTTTGTTGCTTTTTGGTGGAAGTAAGCTGTATTCCGGTCACCTTCCTATAGCTCTTTAACCTGTGCCCGGGCAGCCTAATACTCTTCATTCTTTTGCAGCCAGTATTGCAACTCCTTTGATTTCTCCTCCGCTAAATTAAGAGTTGCGTGGTCTGGGGGAAGGGATTGTAGGTGTTTCAAATCACTTTCCAAAGCCATAACCCTTTTTTGCCTCTCGCCAAATTTTTTTGCAGCCCACTCCTTCAAACTTTCCTTGCATCTCCATAGCTTGGTGTTCAAATCAGCCCCTCCCTCATCTCCCCATACCTCCTTGATGGTGTCGGCACATCCCTCTTCGCCCACCCACATGGGTTCAAACATAAAGTGGTCTTTCCGCTTTGTTCTACTGTTGTTCCTATTGTCTGCCTTTAGGATAATGGGTGCGTGATCAGATTCATAGATGGGAAGGTGGAAAACTCTATAATACTTAAACATATTTCTCCACATAAGCTCAGGAAGAAATCTATCAAGCCTTTCTTGCACCATAGTTCTTTCAGACAGCCCCCTTTTCCATGTGAAGATATTTCCTTCAAAGCCCACGTCAACTAAGCCACAATCATCTATGGCATTCCGGAAGTTCTATAGAAATTTTTCTTCTTTAGGAGGGCCCCCTTTCTTTTCCTCATTGGAAATAATTTCATTGAAATACCCAAAGAAAAGGACTAGCTCTGCTGCTTCACCTTTAAGTCTCCTCATGAGTTCCCACGTTTTTGTCTTGCTATGTTGGTCAGCCCATCTGTAAATCCCAATCGCTCTCCACCTAGTGCCATTGGCCTCGTCTTTGACAATAGCAGATACATGTCTGTTCGAGTAGCTACAAATCTCCATATCAACATCCTTCCACCAAAAACCAAGCCCTCCTTCCCTTCCAATGCTAGCAATACACAAACCATCTATAAAGCCACAACTCCCTCTGACCTCTTCTATTTTCCTCTCTGCAATCATAGTTTCCATAACAAAAACTATATTTGGGCGCTCTCTCCAGACCCAGGCCCGGAGAGCTTTGCACGTGTCAGGGTCGCCCAAACCCTAACAGTTCTAGCTGAGAATTTTCATTGGCCTTCACGGGATTGGGCTTCGCCAATCTCCCCTACTTGGGTTGTGACAACCCCCTCACGGACCGTCATGCCTTCAGTGAAACTCCTTGGTCTTTTTTCTCTCGCTGCCTGTGTTAGTTGTTCATCAAGGTATATATTGCATAATTCCACACATCTTCCCCTCTTCCACGTTGTTTGCTCCCATACCACCTCCTCTTATGGAATGCCCAGTCGAGCCCCCCTACTCATCTTGTAAACCCACGGGTGGTGCTTCTTTTTCCCCTGACCTTGCTTGCTTCCCTGTTTCTTTTTTGCCCCTACTTATTTCCTCCGTTGTTCCCTCGTAATTGCTCCCGTCTCCCCTTTATACTGTGTCATGGTTGTGTATGTATACTGAGTCTTCTGTTGGTGAGCCTCCTTGCCCTGGCTAGTATGACCACCGTTGCTCGGCCTGTCACGCCCTATGGTCAGCTGATTTTGTCCCTCATGCATACCTTCATCCTCTTGTCCTTGGTCAGTTTGTTGTAGCCACGTCATCACCTGGTCTTGCACATCCTGCCATTGATTCCTCCCTCGATGCTGCCCTTCCCCTTGGTTGTTCGTCACTCTTCCTTCTTCATCCTGCAGCACCCCGTTGTCCGGGGCCTCCTCATCGATCCATTATACGTCAAGCAAATCCACCAGCTCCTGCCTTGTGAAACGGGTAGTCATCTTCTCCTTCCTCTTCTCTCCCTCCCTGTGTGTTGACTCCCACTCCCTGTGTGCCCCCTGCCCTGTCCCGCCATCACCATCATTTAGGTAGACGTCATCGGGCGCCCTCGTCCCCGTCCCCCGTTTGTCATCATCTGCCTCCTTTTCTCTCCTCTTTCCTTCCACGTCCCTCATTCTTTCCATGTCCTCCCTCCCAATTCTCTCTACCACACCCTCCCCTCAGTGCTTGCCCCCGTCGCCATAACCCCCGGCAATGTTGTTGCTGCTATCTTCTCTGCCTGCCCTACTCCCATCCCTCGACGTGCTCGCCTTGAAAGTGAGCTTACATCTCACCCCTCCTTTACCCCAGTCGCTAATTCCTTCTTGGTGCCTTTGTTTCCATGGAGAAGCTCACAGCCAAATTCCCCATTGTTGCTGCTGCTCGTCATCGTCAACACTACACTGGCAGTCCCTGTCGATGTGGCCAAGTCACCCACAAACAAAGCAGAAGTTTGACAGTCGCTCATACTTGATCTCAACGTCCACTATAGCCCCACTCTTCACCCTAATCCTCAGGGTTCATTTGAGTGGCTTGTTGACATCCAGCAGTACTCAGACTCGTAGAGAGGAGTCCCACCCCATGCCATCTCTGTTGGTTGCTAGGACCTCGCCTATGCGGCTCGCAATGTCCCTGATGGTCGCATCAGCTCGGTAACCTTATGGAACACCATAGAGATGGACCCAGAACGCAGCATTGTTGATGGTCAGCCGCTCTGGCTGGTCCTCTTTTTCCACCTCCTTGAAGAGCAGCAACCTACCGTCGAAGTTCCATGGGCCACAGTTGATGACCCGCTGCTTATCCCGCCAGTCCGTAAACTGTATCACGAACGCCTCCCCTTCCAGTTGCTTGAACTCAACCATTTCTCTCAGACTCCACGCCTGGGACAGCGTCCTCTCCATTGCTCGGAAATTGAAGGTCTGATCTATGAGAAGCCTTCCCACCAACACCAGCATCGTGGGATCATCTTCCTCACCGCCGCTCCCAACCGGTTGCATGTCAATAGGGTCCTCCTCTTCCTCAGACAGTTTCAGACCAACATACTTTTCCACCAGCTCCGACACCATGGCAGAGACAGGACCAAGATCACAAGTCGCCCGCATGAACCTGCAAGTGAAAGCCCTAATCAAAGGGAGGAAAATGTCCACGTCCTGCAAAACCTAATCACCAAAGCAAAAGGTCGCAAGGGGATGGGCTGAAAAATTAATGATCGCAATCTAAATTTGTGTTTGACATTAAAAAAGAATTGTAAGCTAGAAAGGGTTCTAAGCTAATGATAGTTGTTCAAATCTACAAAAGAAGTCAAGTATCTGAGTGTTATGAGACAACACAGGATACTATATGGATCAAGAAGTTCATATGGGTGAACTTGCGTGAGGTTCCAACCATTGATGACACAGTAGAAATATTGTGACAACAATGGAACTACTAGATAGGCTGGGAATCTCAGATAGCATACTACGACACTTCCATCTCATACAAGATGTCATACAGTGAAGAGATGTGAAAATTGAAAAATACTGACATTAAGCAAATGTTGCTAAACCCACTATAAAAGCCCTTGTAAATCATAAACATGATGGACATGTTAAGATCACTTGGAATAAGATTTGTGGGTGATTGGATCTAACTACAAGTGGGAGTCTATTGGTATGCATGCCTAGAGAGCCAATCATATGATGATTTGAGTGTTGCATTAAATACCTAATTTGATAATAATAAAAGGTAATTCTGTCTATTATTTTTGTCTCAGTCATGATATGATGACACATACATACTATATGTCTAAAGAATGATGTTACTCAATGACATATGTCTTCAAGTACGTGACTTGAACAATGAGATCATATGGATGCTAAGATTACATACATTCATGTTATGTCCCTAGTCATATATTATTGTTGAAGCAAAATGGAAAACAACAATACATAAGACTAGAGTGTGTGTTGACTGATGACAAAGTTTCATTAGTCATGATATACGATATCAAGTCACTCACATAGGTACATGTTAGAGAATAGTGTATCGGACAGACCCACCGTGATAGTGTTACATGGATACCATAGAATGGTATTCAGAATCATCTCTCATAGTGACAGTGGTGATTGTGGTTCTTAAATCGGAAGTCACTACATTCATCACATGTTGTTGGGTATACTTTGACATCACTAAACGTAATCCTTAAATATGAGTTGCCATAAAGGTGATGATTGGGTAGCTTTGCCACATGGGGACTAAGTGTGAGTGATGTGATGGGATTTGTCCCTCTGATAGGAGACTGATATCTAAGGCCTCTTGATGACAGATATTGAGAAATGTATGTTCGTACTCATGTGATTCAATATATGATATGTGAACTCATACGCATCTCAGATAGTTTGCTCTAGTTCAAGGAACATGGATTGGATGTTGAGAGGATGATGATTCCATGGCTCGGGTTCAATTTGGATATCAGAGACAAAGGAACTATATGATCATGGTAACACTAATCATGGATTGTAGGTTGAAATTGTTCTCCAATTTTCTAAATTATTTTTGTAGCAATTATGTGTGACTAGGCACTGCTCTTTTCTTGTGATGTCATAATTTGTTATGGACTTTCACTGCCAATGTAATTATGGACCTATAGGGTCACACACATAGGATACACATGGATTAAAAGAGTATATTCATGAATGATGTTTACATTGAATCCTAAAGGTGTTTAGGCATTCAATTAAATAATATATCAACTGATTGGACTTAGAATCATCAAGTTCAAGTGTTGTACTGACTGTTTGGAGTGTCAGGATGATTAGAAGTCGAATTGGATGATTATTCCAGAACTGGGGCACGAGATGAGCATCTAGAGTGATAGAGACAACCATCTCACATGATGGTCATGAGATGACAATCTCATGTAAGCAAGAATACCGGTTCATGGTCATGAAACAATCGTCTCGAATGAGCGAGACGACCGGTTCATGGCCATGAGACGACCAGCTCATTTGAGCAAGACGAACAGTTTTTGGATGCGAGACGATAGGATCTCATGAGTGAGATGCCCGGTTCGTGGGGAGATTCAATTGTATCAATGATTAATGTTGATGTCATGTTTTGCATTAATTCGGTTCAAATTTCTAGTCTAGATGAGACGACCATCTCGCTATATGAGATGATAGTCTCACTTACAACATGACCATTTTGATCTATGAGATGACCTTCTCGTAGTTTGTAGGCTCTAGAACATTCATGATTCATGACCCTTCTACTCCCACACCAATCATGAACCCTGACCCTAGCCTCTACTATAAATAGAGGGGTACTGGGGTGCTTACCAAGACACACAATTGAGAATCAGTTGCTCTAATAATTGGTATCCTCTCTGGTTGTGGTAACCAATAGAGAGTCGAAGAAATTCCTACCCATTAAAGGGAGGGATAGCAAAGGAGAGAACAACTGAGAATCAATTGTAGGAGAGCATGTCTTCAACTAGTGTGCTAACAGAAGGGACTACTTCTCGTTGGCTCTTATAGTGCAACATGTAGTTCTCAGTGGTCTGCATGGACTTCCATACAGGCAAGGTGGCCTTTTCCTATCGCTAGGAGGACATCGTCAGCTCATAGTTCGTGATGTCACCATAGGATCCGCTATAGACGTTGGTCCAGTATGTTTTCTGTGATGAAGACCATGAGATGCACAAACATTGTCCAAGAGCAACTAGAAGACAGTTGTGCATCTAGAATGATGAGGAATATGTCACTGGACTTTCTCTAGGACCAGGTATATCCTGAAAACCCTCCTTTCTATTATTTATTTGTTGATACAATATGCTGGTTTATGGGGAATATGGTAATAAAATTTGTTTCCGCTACCTATATCTCTACCCTATTTCCCTAAAATTATACCCTATCATCTTTAAGTATTATTTGGGACTCAAGAAAGGATGATGGTGTAGTAAGAAATTGCATAGGATATTTGATGATATATTTAATTATGGTATGAAGGGTTGTTACTCTATGCTTTGGTTCTATGACCTGTGTGCTTGGGGTGGGCCTCAAATTAGGGGATCCACTCCTAATAAAATATTCATGGTGTACTCAACTAGTGGGCACTCTACCTTTTGTTTACATTTTTCAACTTGAGATTGTGTGGATGTTGTATCAAATTCTAACATCCTTATATCTTGTTGCTAAAGTGGCTTAATATAATATAGCTAGTTGATTGAGTGGTATGCCTTAATATGCATAGGGCATTATAAAAATATAATCCAAATGAGGATCATATCCATTTAGATTAATTTGGTGATGAACATGGATGTTCTCTCGATATGATAATATCTATTGGATTGAATATGTATAAGTTGTTTAACATCTCTTGCAAGGTATTTAAGGGTGTAGGAATCATTAGGTAAGTGTGTATTTCCAAGTACATTGATAGTCTTTATATGTGTGTGTTCATTCTTTCCTTTGAATGTTAATTATGTGGTATTTCATAGATGTCTCAGACATTATCCCATATCATTAGGACTAAGGTTCTCATGCCATGGTTTTTCCAAATATCTTAGGTGAGTAGCAGAGTTACCGTGACATTGGCGGAGAAGATCAACATGGAGGGATCCAACCCTAAAAATGAGGTACTTGATGTCCACATGAAGGGATCTTGGAGTTACTTGGTGTTTGTTACCTATGTTTTAAGGGCTTCCTTAAAATTTCCACATATCATGTTCCTTTCCTCTCGTTTACTTCTTCGACTTGTAAAATGGACTTAGATGATATATCCAGGCTTTCTTGTCCTCCAATTGGTTGAATACCAATGGAAGTGATCTACCTTTCCATTAATTGAGGACCAATGGAAGTGTGTCTTATTCTTCATCGATTGAGGACTGACGAAGTTCTTCTGATTTTCCTTGTTTAAGACATGCATGTTTGGCTTTTCACCAGTTGAGGATCGATGGAGTTGTTCTTCCCTCCCATCGGATGAGAACCGATGGAAGTGGTTAGTCTTTTGATATTCTATGCTTTCATTGGTTAAGTATTTATGGAAATCATACATTGGGTACTGATTGTTATGTGCTATACTCTACCACATTGACATTGGACTGTGTCTTTCGATGGTTTTCTTAAGAGATTGGAATGATGATAGAAACTAATGAGATTCCTGATTTCATCAGTCGTTAATGTCATTGTTGTTTTCCATTGTTTTCCTCTTTGTTGATGTGTGGTGATCTTCCTGATGACTACCAAGCTTAGATCTATATAAGTAGAACTTTGGTCCATATTTCTCTTGATGATCTATCACCCTCTTGTTCATGTGGATGTTAACTATGTGGTTTTTCCTAAATATTTTGACTATTACATCTTACACCTTGTGTTTTTTCTCCACACTTGGTCTAGTATCTATTAGGTCGTGGATGCATAGCTATAGATAATGTTAGGAGAAGAAGATCATATCTTGGCGAGTTTGCCTTTGGTTTAGAGTTTGTTGTGCATCCCGAGATTCAACATTGTTCTTGATGAGTGGACTTGTCTCCACTCTCATTAGGTGAGTGATACAACCATTGACTCATTTATTACCTACTATTTACATGCATGTCAAGATCTTAATATACTACTTCCTAATATTAAAAGAAATCTCTTTATACACCTTGAAACTAGTAAGTTAAGAGTATGAATTGCATGTTATGGTTACACATCATGTGTAGTCTTTTTATGTTATAGGAAAATTGTGTAGCACTATTCTATATAGCTTCAACTTCCAATGACTAACTTTGCCTAAAGACACTTGTATGTGCATGGTATTACATATGTTCCTATAGAGAACTATAATTACACTGATCTTTCCATGTAAAAATCTTTTATTATGTTTCACACTCGTTTTCATTTACTATTATGTTTCTAAAATCTATAAAAATGGAATTGTTATGAAAAAAGTATGGTCCTAAACATCTATATATTAAATGTCTGCATCATTAATTACATGAGTATTTACTAATCCAATTAAATGTGTTACTTTCACTTGTAGGGCTATAAAAGAATTCAAAAAGGACAGAGGAAAGGTAGATAAGAAAAAGAAATCATTAAGGGAGAAGAATGTTTAGTAGTTGTATGACACTAATGCATATAAATGCCAACTACGTTTACTTTTATTTATTAACATTTTGTATAACTGTAAATTTGTAGTGCTTCTCACATAACACGAATGACTCTCACATTATAGTGATCAGTGAGAAGGGGAATACCATGAACCACATCAACGATAAAAGCCTCAACATCTGCCACGATGTTTCCTACTAGCACTTGACGGCAAGACGATATTTTCTGGCTACCTATAATATTATGAAACATAAAATTTAATTTGACAAACATAGATATTGACTTGAGGGAATATTTTATCACAATATACATATAAATTGACTTGAATTGAATCTTACCATGGTTGCTCCATGTGGGTCCGAAGGACTAATCCCAGTACACTCTGTGGGGGAGTGACGAATAGGTTTCCATGATTGTTGGTGAAGCATGCACTGCCAGAGAAGCCTTAAAATTCTCCAAAGCTGCATCTATCAATCTCTGCACATACCCGTGGTCCACTCCTTTCTTGGCTTGTTTGCACTTTTGTTGGGATACACCAAAAAAGATTTTATTCCATACCCAGCTCCAGCACCCCTAACACATCTAGATTACTCTTTTGTCCCTAGAACAATCGTCAATTCATTATGTGTGTCCTGAGGGGTGAACTTTCCCTCCTTTTCTTGGGCAGCCAACTCCAACTAATTATCATCAAAAACTAACAAATCAGTAAAACTTAACAATCCAGTGAAAAATAAACATAGTCTAGTGAACTTTATAATTTTTGAAGCCACCTCTTGTGTTGCTTGGATGAGGATTTCTCAGGATTTATTTTTTCTTGCATCTATCCACTCAATATAGTGAGGCAACCGTCTAGAAGCACTAGAAGACTCAACAGTAGAAGGAGTAGAAGTAGAAGGCCATTGACCTTTCCCTTGATCTTGCCCTTGTTCTTTGTCTTTCCCTTTCTCTTCCCCTTGCCCTTGATCTCATTGTGGCTCTCTCATCATGTGGTGTTTCAAATAACCACCTGAACCCAATCGGTGGTTGTGCACATTCTTCTCAAGTATGTCTTTTTTAGCATCATGAAGGGCCTGATTAATTCATAAAAGTGATATCGTTAAGTATCCATAAGAAATCATAAAAATGTAATTAATTCAATACCTAGAACACATCTATTTTTCTTTGGTGAAAAAACTGCTTCCAATCATTTTTATCAATGCAGTTCCATTTAAGAGAGTGATCCTCATCCTTCTTGTCTACAAAGACATAGTCTCTTGTGAGGAATGTCTTCCACTCTCTATGTCTTCTCCTGACGAGCTGCATAATAGACTTGTGACACAGCTTTTAATGAAGTTCATATCGTCCCTAAAAAGGTTCAACATTCAATAACTCTTTAGAAATGTTAGAAGAAAGAGTAGGAAAAATACTATAAAAATCTTACTACGTTTAATTATCTCACCCCTAACTGCATCCATACGATGTCTTTGTGGACCGTACTCACTTGTCTCCAATCATCAACAAGGGAGAGGCAATTTGTTTCAAGCAAGGACCCCATAGTATTTGAAAAACTCTTTCATAAGTGGTGTGCATGCTTCATTTAATTCAACGACATCCTTCCTCCCTTGCCTATTTGCGGCATCTTTCATCACAGTTATCCCTCTAACTCTCTTATGTCTTGTTTTCTTAGTATTGTCAATACCCTAGTTAGGATGCTCAGTGCGACGAATTGGATTTCTCTCACTCCTCAAGTATGTGCTATTTTCTTTTCCTTTTCACTAGTATATCACTCTAGCCCTCTTTTTATTTATTGAATGCATTTTGGGTGCAGTTTTAGTTTATCCAATGTAAGTATGTCGCAAGGTGATAATCAAACTAGCTAAAAACCTAGTGGCACCTTGTTTGTATGCCTCATTGTTATAATATCTAGCTAAAAACGTAGTTGCACCTTACTCACTCATCACCATAGTTCCATTTGTTTTGATCTGATCTTGAGAACATATCCACTTTATTCTTGTAATCATGATCCATAGAGTGTTCTAACCTTTCCAATGTATCTTTGTTTTCTCAAATCAAATATATAATGAGTAAGTTGTGACCATTTGAAGACTTAATTCTCTTCAACCCAACATTAATGTATTTCCTACCGATTTGGGCCTTTGAAAGCCTATTTTCGGACTAGGAGGTCTTGATCTCAACCAAACAAGCCCCCACTTCTTTCTATTCCCCCCACCTCCCTTGTCATCTTATCTCGTGCACACACAGGGAGGGTCATACCGAGACCCGATGTCATCCATGATGGCACTTCTCCTCCTCTTTTCTCCCTCTCTCCTCCACCGTCTCTTTTTCCTTTTGTCATCACCTACTGTTACGACCTCACCTCCCAATAACCCCCAATTAAGGGATACCGAGAGGTCGAAGCCGCACCCATAACTTTCGGATCAAAGGTTCGACACTTAACCAAGAACAATTATTAAATTTCAACAATCTATACTGAAAATTTGTAATAAAATTTTGCATACCTTTTTGAAAACTTGGATCTCTAAACTTCTATCCACTTATGGATTCTACTCTAACTAATCCTCCTTGTATTTACTTCATGTATTTCATAATATGACGATTTACTGTTTGTCCTTTTGGCTTGTACCTAAAACGCCGACAAATAAAACGTCAGTCAGCCGAAGCTGGTATGTGGGGGAAACAATAATCAGGTAAATATGTTAATAATGTAATCATTTAACAACCAAGATTACATTTTAGATATAACTCCGCGATCCAAGAGCACCCTATCCTATGTGTTGTCCCCCTTAAACCCCTCATGATCCACCTATCAAGTGAACCAGTTTCTAGGGTTGAGTCACATGGAACTACTCATAGGTAGACCACTCCTTAACTCAGGGTATGCTAAAGAGTCTCATGGCACTACACGTAGGTAGCCCAATTTCTAACTCACGGTAACCTAGACCTTGCTCTAGGATTACCCCTTTTTTAGCCTTTTAAAAGCAATAGAGGTGGACCCGGATCTAGCCAGTTATATATGCCCATTTATAGTGATAATCATAGTCACTTTATAGTTGCATGAAATAAATAGACATCCAACAGTTATTTTCAAGCAACCGATAAAACTTCGGGAATCGCCGTGAAACTAGAACGATTATTCATAACCGTAACCGCATACCTTTGATTGCAGATTTGAGACAGAATTAACCAGAACAGAGAAATCCCAATCAAGCAACCAATTATGCACAGAATCCTGAAATAAAAATACCAATTTCCTTTTATTAATATTAATCCAATATCATCATATTCCTTAGGATTTCTATTCCAATTTTAGGGTTTCCTTGGAAATTAGGGTTTCACTTCATTTACTATTTTAAACCCTATTTCTATTCAATTACTTACAAACCCTACTTTTGGATTAAAGGCACACTTGAACATTAATTAAGCCCATTATGTCTCTTTTACATTAAAGCTACTATTCTTATCCTTTTAATCCATGACAAGATCATTATGCGCATTTATCATTAATTCATAGTTCATTATGGTCTAATTCACAAATGAACTCTATATATCATTAAATCCACATTTTATTCATTGGAAAACCCTAATTATTATATTAAGGATATTTATCCAGAATTAAGGACTTTTGTATTCAAATAACTTAAAACCATCATTTAACAACGTATTTCAAAATTTTCAAATTATATATGATCTTATCCTCTTTTACCCTAAATTAGGGTTTCTAAATGCTTAATTATTCTCATATGGGGTTAAAACCCAAAATCATGCAATTTCACATCTAGATCAGGTTGGAATCTAACATTATCATTCAATAGGTTATTAATACTTAAATTAACCCATTAAGCATACCGAATTAAACCTTTAATCACAAATAGGGTTTTTAACCTAACTTTAATGCACTTTTCATCAACTTATTGTACTTTTTGCAATTAGGAATGGAATAAATCTTTAATATCATTTTTATTGGATTCCTCTCATCCTCCTGATCAATTTTCATATATAACTTGTTTTCATCCGAGCATTCTAGCAATTTCTATGATTTTTACAACATAAAACTTGATTGACCAATAAGGAGTCGACACGTCAGCACTTACTTGTTTTCGTTTTTCCTTTATTTAGGCCAGCAAAGCTTGGCGGAAGGACACCAGTACCCCCGTGCCATTGGGCTCAGGGCCACATGTGCCTGGGGTAGAGTTGTCGTTTCGCTCTCTATCTTCTTCTACCTCTGATCGTCCCGCGTGCGTATGCAGCGCCCTGCCGCGGTCAACCCATCGGTTGACTTTGGGCATCCGACCTCCTCAGCCACCAATGAAGGTCTCCATCTCTCTACCTAGCCCCCTTGAATCCATTGGTTCCCACAGCCTTTCCTGAACTGGATGGAGATATCGGGATGAAGGAGCTTTTCTCCGTCGAGAAAGGCAACTGCTCCAGGTCTGGGTTAAGTACCATCTCGCTACTAATTGCGTGCAACCACTCATCTCATCAGCGTGGATTCAAGGGTAAGATTTAGATTTATGCACATGGCGTGTGCCCCTCCCTATTTATATTGGAAAGCAACTGATCTCGTTACATCAGAGTGTTAGCCAAACATATCTTCTTTTCCAAACTTAGGGTTAGTCTAACAACTTCTTCTAGCCAAACTAGGCAGATATATCTCAACCACTTCACATCCTTAGGTATTAGGTAACATTGAAGACATACACTTCCATGTATTTCACTTATCATCTCACCTCAACTCTATGTCTATCTTCATTAAGAACACTCTCTGATCTCATCATCATGGTGATCAACTCAACCTTGTATGACTCATATTTCATGATAAAAACATCCTCATAAGGTGACTACCTCATTTCTCTTTAAATTTTTCAAACCATCCATGTATTATTCACTTTACCAGGGCTTGTTATCCTCTCTATCCTCATGCCTCATAGCAACGTTCCAACTCACATCATCTTTTATCCCTAGTGTATGGCCATGCAAGCCGAGGGTGAAGGACGAACACCAGTAACCCAGTGCATTGATATAAGGGATGAAGAGTCCCCAAAGGAGAAAGGGAGTTCATCACTATGGAGGTTGTAAGTCTCCCCTAGACCAAGGAAGGTCAAGATGCAATATGGGTTATGGTAGATCACCTTACCTAGATGACATGATAAAGAAAGAGTTCTGTCAAGGGATAAATCTGGTTGAACTACCCATAAGAAGAGATGGTTCAACTACACCATGATGCAAGTTCAAAGGTTCTTGAGTTTGACCTAAAGGTTCACTTCCAAAAGGGGGTAGTAGGTACATGAAGAACTCGGTGTTAGTACAGTTTATCACCCCTAACTAATGGTTAGTATAATCCAGACTAAAGGGTTTGACGAGAGCATGTGTGCTCGTTCAGGGTGATATCTAGAGACAGCTCTTGTCCTATGAAAGATGTGACAATGACCACCATAGCCAGTATCGGGATTTATAAGATGCTCTGTAAGGGAGGTTGTGTCGGTCACCACTTCAGTAAGGTGATGTTGGTGAAAGGACCACATGATGGTTAGAAAAGGGTCACAGTGCGTGTAGATGAAGTCGATTTGATCGTGCAATGGCTGAAAGGAGCCTAGAGATGATGAGAGTCGTGGGCAGATGCAAGGTAGACTGACATGCAGTTCACTGTGGGAGAATATGTGACATGAAAATCTGACCCCTCTAAGTTATAGCTAAGAGAGCTGAGTCCCCGACGCATGGGTTCTTCTGACATGGTTTGGCGGATAAGGTTAAGTTTGACCTTACCCTCAGGATAAAGTAATGTGTGATGAGTTCCATGTGTCCAATTTAGAGCACTATGTGAGGTACCCCGACCATGTGTTGAGCAATGAACCTAGTGAGCCCCAAGAGACACTGAAATGGCCTAAGTCACCTGTGCACTTTATAGACGCCAGGATGAAAGAACTTAGAGAAAAGAATATGTGATGATAAAGGTTCTTTGGAAGCGTCATGGGTAAAGTAAAGCCACATAGGGGCCAATGGTGGACATAGAATAGTTTTATTCTGTTTTGTTTATTTGCTTGATAGAATTTTGAGGACAAAATTCCTATAAGAGGGGAAGGATGTTACAACCCCAATTTTCGGGTTCATTTGGTGAGAAATGTAATTTCTCATATTAAATATATTTGAACAAATAATGATATAATTTGTTTGGAATAAATGGATTTCATTTACAATAGCCTTGATGATTGTGTTGTGGGCTTTAAGTGGCTATTGGGCCCAAATAATAAGAAAATTCAATTAATAAATGAATAATTGAGTTTTTGAGCAAAGAAAGATGTGGAAACCTCTAGAAGGCAAAAGAATGTAATACAAGGATGGATTTCGTGACTTTAGGTTCCATGGGTGCCAAGGAATCCAAGATTGCAAAGAAACGACAATAATAAAAGAAAAGATCAAATAAGTATTTCTTTATTAAGAAAGAAATTGAAAACATTGATAATATGTGGATTTAATGATATATAGAGTTCATTTGTAAATTAGACCATAATGAACTATGAATTAATGATAAATGCGCATAATGATCTTGTCATGGATTAAAAGGATAAGAATAGTAGCTTTAATGTAAAAGAGACATAATGGGCTTAATTAATGTTCAAGTGTGCCTTTAATCCGAAAGTAGGGTTTGTAAGTAATTGAATAGAAATAGGGTTTAAAATAGTAAAATACAAGGAGGATTAGTTAGAGTAGAATCCATAAGTGGATACAAGTTTAGAGATCCAAGTTTTCAAAAAGGTATGCAAAATTTTATTACAATTTTTCAATATAGATTGTTGAAATTTAATAATTGTTCTTGGTTAAGTGTCGAACCTTTGATCCAGAAGTTATGGGTGCGGCTTCGACCTCTCACTCTCCCGATAACCCCCAATTAAGGGAGCCTTACAAACCCTACTTTCAGATTAAAGGCACACCTAAACATTAATTAAGCCCATTATGCCTCTTTTACATTAAAGCTACTATTATTATCCTTTGAATCCATTACAAGATCATTATGTGCATTTATCATTAATTCATAGTTCATTATGGTCTAATCCACATTTTATCAATGTTTTCAATTTCTTTCTTAATAAAGAAATACTTATTTGATCTTTTATTTTATTATTGTCTTTTCTTTGCAATCTTGGATTCCTTGGCACCCTAGGAACCTAAAGGCACGAAATCCATCCTTAGATTACATTCTTTTTCCTTCTAGAGGTTTCCACATCTTTCTTTCCTCAAAAACTCAATTGTTCATTTATTAATTGAATTTTCTTGCTATTTGGGTCCAATAGCCGCTTAAAGTCCACAACACAATCATCAAGGCTATTGTAAATGAAATCCATTTATTCCAAACAAATTATATCATTATTTTTTCAAATATCTTTAATATGAGAAATTACATTTCTCACCAAATGAACCCAAAAATTGGGGTTGTAACACCTACCCACACCTTTTTCCTCTTGACCCGCCAATGAGGCACAAGCTTAGGGAGGTGAGGTGTTGGCCACTAGCCTTGGCATGTGGCTCCTCTCCCCTAACCCTAACCATCACTACCGATTCTCTCACCACATATAAAACCCTCATCCTATCCATCAATTCCTCTACTTGATATCTCAACCCTCGTTCTAGCCATGCCTCTCCTGCAACCCCTCCTCCCTACTCTATCATCTTGAATAGGATTTGGAAAACCTAAGCTGATCTTGGTGATGAGGAAGGAGACCTTGGTTTGGGCATTCATGGTCCCAGCTCTGCGTCCTTTGCCCATCTATGTCCCTCTCTAATCTCCCCCTCCTCTCTATCTCTTCATCCTAGGTCATTGATCCACATGTACCGTCAAGGCCACCTCAGTGTATGCACTTGGGCTACTGCAACAAGCAGTGCACAATAGTGTGCAGGGACAATGGCCAGGTAGGGAGGGTTGTGAAGCCATCAAGATCAGATGGCCATGAGCACTGCATAAATGATTGGTAATGCCCACCTCTCTCCCTAAATTTTGCAATGCATATCTTCTAAATATGACACCTTCTACATCCTTTCACTACTACAGAAATGCCTTTTAGCGTCGGTTGTTTAACCCCCTTTGGCGTCGGTTTCCGAGCGACGCCTATGTGGGCGCCGCTAAAGGTCGAACACTTCGGCGTCGGTTTTTTAATCGACGCCTATTTAACGTAAAGGCGTCGGTTGTTTATAGAAAACCGACGCCAAAAGGGTTCGCACCACAGAAAACGGCGTCATCTAGGACACATTCTGTGTCGGTTATCTACTAAAAGACCGAAGCCTATATGGAATATAGCGTCAGTGTTTAATTGGTAACCGACGCAGAAAGTGCCCTAGATGACGCTGTTTTCTGTGGCGCGACACATTTGGCGTCGGTGATCAACTAAACAATCGACGCTATATGTATTATAGGCGTCGGTTTTACACTAACAGCCGACGCCATTTCCAGTACGGCCGTGGCCACATTAGGCGTCGGTTTTGTTCAAAAAACCGACGTTGTAGGTCTTTGCTGACGGTTTTCTGTAAATAACCAATCCCTATATCTATTTTTTTTTTCATATCAGTTTACAGGCCTGCTGTGGCTGGTCAGCAGGATGAGAACCTACAGTTCAGTTTTCTGAACTGTAGGTTTACGACATCCATTGATATCAGCCTACAAACAGGCCACAAACCTGCAAAATTAACAAAAAAAATTTCACACAAGTAGATACATTCAGACATCAATTCAATCTCACATTAACACATATAGAAACATTCAAATACATGTATTAACATTCAGAAATATTCATTTACAAAGTATCATTCAGTATCGCTATCAACATCCCAATTATATCTTACAATTGCCACTGCTTGTATGGCTTTTGCCCATTCTTCTCTTATTTCATTTAATGCTTCCATCGTATATGGAGCATGTATATTTTTTAAGCGTTTACCTATAGTGTGGTCAGTTTTAAACACCTGCAAAGAGAATGATGTATATATAAGTAATAATATAAAAATAAGATTGATATATTTCATACTAACTAATGAGACTATATATAATACCTCATGTATGGTATCGATGTCCAATGCGGCATGTTTGATAATCATCTGCATAAATCGTATCACATAGTATGCACATGCCCAGCCATTGTCTTGTGTAGCGCACTATAAATTGAAACATACAAAATAATACAACTAAGTACAATTCACATCAATAATATATATATTGGAGTCAGGAACTTACTTGTACGTTCTACCAATTTATTGGCTGGTTCTTCTTCCTTGGGACCGTTCCTCCAGCCTTTTTGAATGTATCTAAACACCTACATGTTAATATAACACAGTAAATTGCATAAGTAAATAGTAATATAATAACAGATGTTAACAGATACAAAAATGAAATATTTCTCACCAGAATAATGGCATTCTCATTACGTGTCCAATTTTAGTGTTTAATGTACTTCCCGCGGGATCTAGATAATAAACAGTGAAGGTCCCGGGGACAATAACTAGTAACTCCCAATGTCTACCGCTAGAGGTAAAAAGTTAACAATTAATAAATCAAAATGAACAATAAAAATGGAATTTTCTTAAGTCCAAATTATAAATAAAGTAAACTTACTTGACATTGAATGGAGCTATTATTATCGTCTTCTTTTGCTGACTAAAAATTGTAAAAGCATCTATACAGTATTGTTGAACACTATCAGGGTCTTTAGCTACCATACTAATCAATGATGGAATCAAAAATCCCACATGATCAAATGCAAATTGTTTCCATTGATCTTCGACTAAGTAGCTGCAAAACATGTATTATGTATGTATTAATATATAAGAAACCAGATCACCGAATCTTACACAAGGTATATGGATGTATAAACAAGATCTCACCTTATCCATGTCTCTATCATTGATGTATTCAGTCAATCATACATAAACAGCTCAATAATATCTTGTATAAATAAAGAGCTATCGTATGATTGACCTGCATAATATGCATCTAAAGAAACAATTATATGGCAATGTATATTATGTGCCCGTAGCCAACATGCCATTCCCCTACAAGCAGGACCTAACGGGTATGTTAGGTCAGTTGGAACCCAACTTGGTAATGCGGGAAGTGGAGGTGGAGGCCTAGGTGCTCCTGGTGTCTTCTTTTTAACCTGTATATATAATTTCAGATCAGTTGACCTCATATATACACATTAACAGTCTAAATCAATGTAAATTTATCTTACAATTTTAGTAGTGTAGACGACATCTGCTTTGGGCCACAATATGACCCCGCCTTCTGCCTCACCAAGTGTATCAATATCTGGGTGGGCATATGGCAACGCAACTTCCCTCCAATCTGGTAATACACATATCGGGCTCACACGAATGTAGCCCTGCGGCATTGGAGTCCCATGAAACGTTGCCCCAGGAAGGGACTGGTAAGCCTGCGCCTCTGCAACAACATAGTCTTGCATTCTTAAGCGGCATGGCTTCAATGCCTACAAATTTACGTAAAGAATGTTATACATATATACATATCATCTTGAAAACATATCATCTTGAAAAGACTAGCTACAATGTCATAAACAATACTTACAGTAGATGTGTTAGGCGATGGGTCTCTAGGATTACTCGCAGTCTGTGCATCAGGAGAAGAGTGGGTCGCCATAGGCTGATTGGAAGCCTGAGATGCCTGCCACCACAGCAATTCTTCCTTGACCTTCTCAGCAACTACATCGTTGACCTTCTTAGCAACTATATCCTCAACTCTCTTATTCTCCTATACATGGATAAAAGAAACATTAGCTTCTTATTATTGAATTTCCTTTTGCAGTAACATTCTAAAAAAAGAATAGGTTACCTCTTCTTGAGAAAGTCCCGCTCTGGGTTTGCGCTGGGATGGCCCAAAGAATGCTTTGATGCCCACACCAGCGCCTTCACCCCTAACACGTCTAGGATGCTCTGGGTTACCCAGAGCAACTGTCAATTCATCCCTTGTGCCCTGAGGGATGAACGTGCCTTGTTTCCTCTGCTCGTGCAGCTCCCGCTAATCACCATCAACAGAAATTGGTAAGTTAACACCACGAATAATCAATATTCAAATGATTGCTCTAAGAGTTGTCTTTTACCATTTTCGCATCCGCCTCAGCAGTTACAGGCTTCTTTATTTCACCCTTCTTATTTTTCCTCCCAGCTATCCAGATATCATGGTGAGGCATGGGTGTGGCAGACTCCTGAGTAGCCGCAGACTCCACCTGTAGTCTTTGGCGAATGCTTGCATAGCCTTTTGGACCCATAGTGTGGTCATGCACATTCAGTGCATGCCTTGCTTTTTGTGTGTCACTGAGGGCCTAGTTAGTATGCACATTAATGATTTGGTTAGTAGCACTAAATGTTAATCTTGAATAGGTGAATACAATGTATATTAATTAAATTGGGAGTGACGCCTAATACCTTGAATTCTTCAGATTTTCTTGAAGCAACAAAATTGTCCCAATCTTCTTTGTCCAAGAAGTTCCATTGTTCAAGGGTTGACTTCTTCTTCTTATCACCCTCTTTTATGTATTCTCTGTTCAGATTTGTCTTATAATTCCTAAGCATCTTTCCAGCGCGTTGCATCACACTTTTACGATGCAACTTCTCATCCAATACAAACAGATTCTGTAAAATAGAAATGTTATTAACTAGTATCCAAAATAGAATTGCAAATAATAGAATTTGTAATCTACAAAATAGAATTGCAAATAATAATAACTCACGCATAAATCCTTCCATATCAAGTCTTTTTTCCCCTGAGGAACTTTATGCCAATTATCATACTTAACACCATAATGGATCCGAGTGGTACACACAAGATAGTTTACAAAATTATTACGATTCACTCCAATTGCATTTCCTCCATTATCAAACTCCACAACCAATTTGGATCCACTGCCACTTAGCGCTATTAACTTCTGCAACAGAGTGATGCCCCTTTTCTTGTTAAGTGTTTGGTGTTGCACATCAAGTTGCTCCAGTGCTTCAGTGGGTACATGTGCATCATCAACCTAAAATTTGACAAAAATAAACACACTGAATTAGCCCAATATAGAAATATAGGATATATGACATAACTAGAAGATAATGAATTTTATAGAAATACAGGATATGTTTTTAGAACTTACATTGGTATCCTCGCCATGCTCGTCATGGATAGCATGCTCATCATGGACTTCATGCTCATCATGGACATCATGCTCATCATGGTCAGCCATCTGAAAATGTCATTAAAAAGGCAAACATTTAGCATTTGTATTAACTAGAAAAAGGAAAACATTTAGCATTTGTATTAACTAGAAAAAGGCAAACATTTAGCATTTTTATAAATATACATGTCTCTAAAATTGTGATCTTGTATCAATTAACAATCATTCATTGTGATCTCTGCGCACATATAAGTCATCATTAGCTTCAATATTTTGTGGAGTTGGCAACCCAACTGAGAATGGATTGGAGTCATCATACTTATCATAGTAATCTTCTTCGTCTATAGGATCTTCAATGAACTGTCTTTTACCATGAAGAACAACTGACCATTTATCATTTGCAAGATCATCGATATAGAATATTTGTTTCGCCTGTGATGCCAATATGAATGGTTCACCCTTCTCGCCAATCTTTTCAAAGTTCACCAAAGTGAAACCCAATTCATCCACTATAACTCCTTTGGTGTTATCAACCCAATTACATTTAAAGAGCGGAATTTTGAAATCTATGTAGTCAAACTCCCAAATGGAGAACCAGTTTTGGACTCCCCCGAAGTCGTCAATTTATACCGTGACGCACCACATTTTGGACAATCTTTCAAATCTACATAGTCCTTTTGAAATAATACACAATCATTTGGGCATGCGTGTATCTTCTTGGCCTCCATTCCCATTGGGCACAACATTTTCTTTACCGGGTATGTTGAGATTGGCAGCTCGTTTCCTTCAGGAAGTATTTGATATATAATAAATGTGTACCACCTATCCCATCCTTGAACACCTAATCTCACTAGCAAGTGTATAATGTGTATTGGGTTTTCAAGAAAATTTCGGCAGCATTTCCCCGCTGTTCTCTAAGTACATATGTACTTAGAGAACAAACGGGGAAATGCTACCGAAATTTTCTCGAAAACCCAATACACATTATACACTTACATCCTAAGTGAGATTAGGTGTTCAAGAACAGTCCCAAACCGGGGACTATCCAAGATTTACTCCTAATGAGTCAATCTTGGACGGGTTTCTAGGCCAACAAACACATTTGATGCCATTCTTATATATAATAAATGTGTACCACCTATCCCATCCTTGAACACATAATCTCACTAGTAAGTGTATAATGTGTATTGGGTTTTCAAGAAAATTTCAGCAGCATTTCCCCGCTGTTCTCTAAGTACATATGTACTTAGAGAACAAACGGGGAAATGCCACCGAAATTTTCTCGAAAACCCAATACACATTACACACTTACATCCTAAGTGAGATTAGGTGTTCAAGAACAATCCCAAACTGGGGACTATCCAAGATTTACTCCTAATGAGTAAATCTTAGACGGGTTTCTAGGCCAAAAAATACATGTATGTTGTCATTCTTTACAAATAATTTTAAATTTCAATAAAATACATAGTTACATATATGCATGTTCATACAATCATTATAATATAATTAGATTTGGGACAAAAACATATTAGAATTTATACATAATTCCAACTCTAATCAAATACATATAATGCATTTTTATCACAAGAATATAATCGATGAAAAAAAGTAGAGAATGACCAACCTTGTCAAAGGGAACAAGGCAGAGGCTCTGGTGACTCTGGCTGGAGGAGTAGCTAGCAGCGATGTCGATGGAGGAGCAGCTAGCAGCGAGGCTGGAGAAGATGGTTGCGGCAGCGCGACGGCGGTGGACGAGCACCTAATCTCAGGCGTGGCGGCGCTGGAGCACCTAATCTCAGGCGCTGGAGCAGTAGTGGTGGCGGAGAAGGGGGCGCGGCGGAGAAGGGGGCGCAGAGAAGGGGAAGAAGGCAGCAGCAGTGGCGGCGGAGAAGGGGGCGCGGTGGCGGCGCTGTTGTGGAGGAAGAAGGAGCTTTCGTGGAGGAGAAATAAGCGGCGTGGTCGGGCGACAGCAGAGAAGAAAAGGGAAATCGGCTCGCGATGAAACCGAAGAAAGGGGAAGAGTCGGGCGATCGCGGGATATTAAGTTCCCAAATAGCGTCGGTTGTTTCACACAACTGACGCCTAAACACCTTTAGCGTCGGTTGTTTGAAACAACTGACGTCCAATTGGACAATATTTACACGAAATTGTTTGGCGGGAACCACTTTCAATGTCGGTTATCAAAGGATAACCGACGCTGAAAGTTACACTTTTCGCGCAAATTTTCATCACACATAGGCTTCGGTTTCTATCTACATAACCGACGCTGAAAGTGACACTTTTTTTTTGCATGAAAATTGGATTTCGTGGGCGACTTTAGGCGTCGGTTTGTTATTAACAACTGATGTTGTATTCAAAGCGGTACCCGTGTCTGGCTGGTCTTCAAATATAGATGTCAGTTTGCCTAAATAACCGACATCTAATATTGTAGGCGTCGGTTTTCCTAAAGAACCGACGCCCAGAAAAGCGACATTGAATGTTGTTTCTGTAGTAGTGTTTGGCCAAATAGGGCATGCTATATATGAATTTTGATCATCTCGATGAGATCTATCTAACGGTTCTAGTTTCATTAACTGATTCTATTTGCAATTCAACTGGTCTACTAAATATGATAACTTTGATGTTTGTTGCATAATTCAACCTATTTAAGGAATCATATATGTTCTTTAGTCTTTCATATCCCCTGAAATAGTAAACATTAACTCCATGTTTCTGTGATTGAGGTCTTGGACCATCTAATGCACCATAATGTTTCATCTTGACCTTTCATGACTAGCTTTTCCCTAAAATGACTCTTTTGTGTGATTACTTGATGCAACTTGTCTATATATGAGGTTGTGACCTAATTTATCATTATACCATGTTGAACAAAAAAATTAGTAAACGTTGTGATCCATTATGCCATGCTTGACTAGTACTTTGTGCACCTTGCCTTAAATGTCTCTTTTGTACCTAGATATGCCCTAATTTAAAATGTTTAGGACTTATGAAATGGAATATAATGCTTGTGCTAAAATGAATCCTTAATACTCAGATCTCTATGTTTACTTCCAAATCAGTCCCTAAATGACTTGTTTTACTACATGCCAAGTAGAATACTCATGTACTCCTACTGAAAACATATAATACCCAGTGTGATCTATATGCACATGTTGCTTGTTTGGAATCTAACCTTGCTTAGAACATGATCTAATGTTGCACATAATATCTTAAAGACTCTAAATCAGTAGATTTACTCTACGTGTAGCACTATAAGCCAAATTTGATTTATCCTAGGCTATTATATGTATCTATGAGTTGGAATTAAGACCCTAGTGCATGAAATCTATCTAATGTGACTTAATCATGATCTTGAATGTTAAACCATGATAATAATATAAATATCATGGTACCCCTATTGCTAAATCAGACCCTACGCATAATGTGGATGGTCCACCTAACCCTAGGGTTAAATGTGGATCCTTGAACTATGTTGGTTGATTGCATGCTTGTATGGAACTTTGGACATAAGTTGATCTATTTAAAACCTAGAGGAGAATCCACATGAATCATACAATGATTAGATTATCAAACCCAGTGATCTAAGACACCATGATATATCTTTTCCTTGCGAGGTACCCTTGGTTTGGATAATCTCTAGGATCTTACTCAAGAATCATAACTCTTAAGGTACGCTTACTCTCTTGACCCTACTATGGTATTGACTTGTGTGTAAGTATGCTCATATGAATGCTTGGCTAGTTAATTACTTGTTTGAGCTACTTGTTTCCTATGACTAGTACGTTCATTTTTCTTGATATATATTGAACAAACCTTGAACATAATTGAACTTGTCCATTATACAAGCCTTGTGTGCCTGCCTAGAGATTTGGGGTATGGGTACAAGGTTGGGCATCTTACTTGATAAGGTGGACCATGTCGATAAAGGGTTAGCTCATTGACTTAGGTATTAAGTTCCCTCACGTATGTGAAAGGGTTGGAATCTTGAGCACCCTTACAAACCCTTCCTTTGAGGAAGTTGGTCAATGGACATAAGAATGTTGTCAAGTATAATGGAAATACACATAATGTCACATTCCAATTTTCAAATCCAATTGAAAACTTAGAATGGAGTTTTACAAAATAATAATAGTCGAGGGGTTTTATTGCAAAATACCTATAATGGTTGTTCTTATACAAAAATAGGATGAGAAAACTTAAAATAATACCCAAATTCATATTTCACTTTCGAATATGCATTATGTATATCAATTAACTCTTATTAAACCTCTTTCATTTTCTCTCTCCTCCAAAGAGTTTTCTCATAAGGGTATGATAAGTATATGAAATAGTTTTGAATGAGTAATAAGCATTGAACTTGAGATTTGACTCAATGGGTCACAAAGGAAGCTATTTCCCCAATTTCCTAATGCATTATTACATTAGATTCAAGTTAAATGACATTTATGGTCATTACATGTGAAAAATGGATATCTAAGAGCATAGAAAGAATCTAGAGCATTTATTGGACATATGATCCAAATTTGGGTTCATTTTGACCACGTTTGACCCTCCAAATGAATTAATTAAGTTACCATATAGTTTTGACACAGATTTGAATTCAAAATCATTTGACGCGGAAATTAACCCAAAGTTCCAGTTATCTACGCATGTCACACCCTTTTAATTTAACTTATTTCATCTCTTACATGCGATCCGATGGATGGTTTTTAATTTGATCGAGATCTGATGGTCAAGGAGTTGTCTCCTTCCTCTGATGGTTTCACAGATAGGAAGTGTTACAAAATGATCCCTCCCCCGTGATCCTTGCTCCCTCATCAATGCCTCTTTTTAGGAAATTTCTCCTCTATTGACTTCACCTAGATCCCCTAATTCCATCAAGCCCTCATTCACCCTCTCTCTTTCCATATAAGTGAAATACCCATTTAAGGTTATCTAACCTTGAAGCCCTTCCTTCCCTTTTTATGTATCTGGTAGCATCACGGGATCCCTAGCCTTCCTCCCCCTCAATCAATTTCACCAATCATGCTCCCAGTTGTTGAGGCCAACTCGTCCTGGTTCTCCAGCAACCAGAACTTGGTCTTAGCCCCCTCATCCTTTTTCTATGCAATTGAAGCACCGGTAAGCATCAGTTATCATCCCTCAACATTTTACAACAATCGACTGGCCTTGGTTTTGCTCCAGTCATCGTACCCTATAACCTCCTTGGAGGTCCTTACCAGCGGCTCACCTTTGTGGCTTATCAATCGACCAAATGTGATAGAAATGCTTCATAGAGGCCCGTCTTCATCACTTGATGGTTTTCCTGTCCTTACTAGAGGCTTTTACATATGGCATTGAAGGTCTTGATCTCCCAACCTTCCCCTATTTTTGACCACATAGGAGGCGCCCTCTTACACTCCTGACCATCACCAGCCCTATTTTAGGGATCATTAGGACCGGGGAGCTCCGGTGAACCGTCTTTGGTCATCACCTAGTCGAGGTATGGACTTCACCCCCGAGTTTTGGTCGAAGTATGGAGCTTCATATGAATTCATTTTCCATGGATTCACACAGGAACAAACCAGGCCAGTCAATGACCTTGGTGACTCTGGGTCTCTAATTGGGTTATTAATACCGCAAGGACAATATTGTAATTTCGACCCTCATTTTGATTAATCGGTCGCGAGTTACAAATGATATCAAAATGATGATTTTGCCACCGCCTATTTGATAATATGTAACAAACGTGTAAGGTCCTTCCATCCTTGCGTCCATTATTTACATTGCATTAATGATAATTTGAAATGATGTCACACCTAATGTTTCTTGGATTCTGATTGGTCGATTTTCAAATATTCACTATAAATCATAGGAAGCTCAGAAAAATACAAATAAATAGTCGTTGGAAAGGGTTTTTTTATTGGAATCTGATTTTAATGTTTTCAAGCCATGATTTGCCTTCCATTTTGATGTTTTATTAGAAACCCTAATTTGAATTATGAAACCCTAATTATGTAACACATATGAGTAAGGTGATTTAATCCAACCTAGTTTTCCTCAGTTATTGATGTTGATTAATGAGCCTAACCCTGATGCACTCAAACCCTCATTCACCTTAAATCAACCTAAGATGAATGCAAGGTATTGATTAATGATGTTTATGAACATGTGCTTAGAGCCTAATCAAGTCAAGGGGAGATTTGACCTAGATTTGACTCAAGGATCAGGAAAAATATCTTAGGATCTACATTGCTCTAAGGTAAATAGGTCATGATGTTGAGCACAAGTAACTATGATTGTTTTTCATAGTGTACTTAATGCTTTAGCATTAATATGTTTTGTTTATCGAATTTATAGTTGCCAAATGAAGATCCACTACACTCGAGACTCTAAGCTCAGAAATGCAATACAACTGGGTATACTTGAATCTAGAAATGGGTAAATATCTCTTATCCCCATGTTTAGTATCTTTTTATCTCTTGTTGTTAATGCTTTTACATATATATTGCATGTGTGAAATATTCGTGTCATTCTACGTATGGACGCTCAAGTCCACTCGCCTTTGGCTATGTAGACATTAGGAGTATGGACCAAGGGTAACAAATAGTTATGTGACACTCATGATCCTCACACTCGTGGTACGGATGGATGCTCAAGTCCACTCGCCTTTGGCTATGTAGACATTAGGAGTATGGACCAAGGGTAACAAATAGTTATGTGACACTCATGATCCTCACACTCGTGGTCACTATGCTCCAGGTCATATGCCATTTATAAAATCAAAAGTAAACATATGAAAAAAGTCATATCACGTGTACAAAGTCAAATCACATATAAAAAGTCAAATCACATATAAAAAGTTAGATCACATATGAACAAATAAACATATTGTGTAATGCAAAAAAGCCAGATCACATATGAGCAATATACCTTAAACTAATATCCCTTCTATGTGATCTTCACGTGTATAGTCACTAGTGTTAGATTCAACATTTACAATTAGTAAGCCAACATAAAATGGTCTAGAGTCATCATACTTGTCATAGTACTCTTCTTCATCAATATGATATGGATTGAACTATCTTTTCCCATAAGAACAACAGACCAATTTACTTTTGTAGGATTGTTGGTACAGAATACTTGTTTTGCTTGTGATGTCATGATGAATGGTTAATCCTTCTCGCCAGTCCACTCAAAATTCATCTATGAAACTGAGTTTGTCAACTACAACTTGTTTCTTGTTATCAACCCATTTACACCTAAATAATGGAACTCTAAAATCTACATACTCAATTTATGTATTCAATGAAACTTTAATAACACATCGTTCCTTCACGTGAACTCTTATCCTTGGCACTAGAAAAATACAATGAAGATGCCTGAAGGGTGACCCCACTATTTTGGATGACACTTCTATCATCTTGACGTTGTGTGTAGTATGCAAATCCATTTATGTCAAACCCTTCGTAAGATTTAATGTGGGTTTTTGGCTTATACACAAGCTATTTGAGTTTCTATAACATTATTTGGTGTTTGAGATAGTTGATTGAATACTTTATTTTCAAACCACCTAATCAATGTCTGATTATGCTCTCTAAACCACATTGAACTGGCTCAGGGATAACTTGTCTTGAGCTCATTGGTGTATTTGGTGATATAGATACCCACATTGTCAATGTTGTGTAAAACATTCAAGTGTTCTTGTCCCTACTTCTCACCACTGATATTTATCTATCATTCTCCCAAAATACCTTTTTCAGAATAAACTTAAGGGTTCACAGTATTGGAAGGAGTTCTGTTACAACTCAAAAACTCATTGCAAAATTCCATAACCTCCCTAGCAATATAGCCCTGAATGACACCTTCAAAAACACTCATGTACCGTTCATAAGGACACATCAACTGCAATAAAACTGGACCCAATATTTTCATTTCCCTTGTCAAATGGACAACTATATGTACCATGATATCAAATAATAAAGGGAGAAATATTGCTCAAGTTGACACAAGGTAACAACCACTTTTTTTGCAACTTATATAGAATCTTAGAATCATTTACTTTTCTGCATAGAGTCTTGAGGAAGAAGCAAATCCTAGTGATTGAAAACCTTACATTCTTAGGAGGGATAGATCAAATAGCCATAGGAAATATATGTGGTATTAGAGTACAACAATCATGGGATTTAAGACCTATCAGCTTCATATCCTTCATTGATACCCATCTATGGATATTTCCTGAGTATCCCTATGGTACCTTAACATCACGCAAGCACTCACAAAAAGTTGTCTTCTCCTTTGTAGACAAGATGTCACAAGAAGGAGGTAGATATCTACGGCAACTTTTGGTAACTTCTTTTATTAATTCTTTCCTTAAACCCACTTCACGTAGCTTCATTCTAGATTTGATGCCATCTTTAGTCTTATGTAGTATATTCAACAAAATGCCAATAATTTTATCACAAACATTTTTTTCTCAACATGCATGACATCAACACAATGTCGAACTGTCAAAGAACTCTAATAAGGAAGAACCTAAAATATTGACTATTATCTGAATAAAGACTTTTCACCTGTGGGAGTAGTATATAGTCTCTTACCAAAATGATTTACAATGTTGTTTATGCTGTCATAAAGATCCTCCCTTGACATAGGTTTAGGGGCACTCTGTTCCTCATTTGATCCATTGAATGTTTTGCTCAACTTTTGATAGGGATGCATCTTTGGTAAAACATTTGATGACCAAGATATACAGTCTTACCACCATATTTTCATTTGATAGAATCTGTATTTTCGTCACATATAGGGCATGCCTTGGTTCCTTTAACGTTGTATCCAGACAAGTTCCCATAAGCAGGAAAGTCATTAATAGTGAAAAACAACATAACATGTAAATTAAACATCTCTCCATGCAAAGAATCATAAATCATCACACCTTCTCCCCATAGTTTCTTTAGGTCATCAATCAAAGGTTCAAGGTAAACATCAATATTCATGCCAGGTTGTTTGGGGCCAGATATCAGCAATGACAACATGACATACTTATTCTTCATACATAACCATGGAGGAAGATTGTATACAAAAATCAAGATAGGCCAAGTACTATGTTGGCTTCTTAATGTTCCATATGGATTCATCCCGTCAGTACAAAGTCTAAGTCTTAAATTCCTGACTTCTTCATCAAATTTAGTATATAATAAATCAATCTTCTTCCATTACGGGGAATCAAATGCATGTTGTAGCATACGATCGTTGTTTTTCTTTACCTCTGTATGCAAATATAAAATTTGTTCATCTGAGGCATTAGCAAACAAGCGTTGAAACTAAGGTATTATAGGCAGATGCCACATCACCTTGGCAAGAGACTTGATTTTGGTCTTTACCCGATGTCGTCTTTTTGTACCTAGACGCCCCACATTTTAGAAATTCTTTCATATTGATATAATCCTTTTGAAACAACACACTATCATTCGGGCATGCATGTATCTTCTTAGCCTCCATTCCCATTGGGCACAACATCTTTTTCATTTCATTTGTTGAGGTTTGAAGCTCATTACTTTCAGGGAGAATTTCTTTCAACAAAGATAATAGAGAAGTGAAGTTTTTGCTACTCCATCTATTGTTAGCCTTCAGGTATACAATCTCAACACAATGCTCAACTTTGTAAATTTAGTACAACCTAATTATAACAGTTTGTCAGCATCATACACAATGTTTATAAAAAAAGAGAGGCAATTACCCCACAACTATCTACCATCACATCGCCCATGTCTGTTGGAATTGGTTTGTTCTCATCAACATCGTTAGCCATTTCTTCTTGGAAACAACTTACACTTCAACATTTGTTGATCTCATACTAGGAATCTCTCCATACCAGTACCATTTGTACCGCCCTGTACAATCCCATTGCATATGACATGATCTTTGATCATATCAAGGTTGTTGCTACAATTCCTACAGAGGCAATAGAACCTATCGCTAGGTTTTTTTCTATGTTCCTCTACAAATCTTACAAATTCATCCATATCATTAATAAATTTTTGAGTGTAGCAATTTGGTTTAGACATCCATAATCGATCCATTTTCTATATGATCAGATGGGAGATGAGTAGCTCATCGGGTTCTAGCTAGTAAGCTAATTTCAGATAAAAAATATGTTTTGAATAATTGAGTCCTAATCATCTTGTAGCATTCACATTTATGAATGTGTACCACCTATCCCATTCTTGAGCACTTTATCTCACTAGTAACTGTATAATGTGTGTTCAATTTCAATAAATTTTAGGAACATTTCCCCATAGTTCTCCAAGTACACTGATGTAGATGCAAAAATATCCACCTACATATGTACCCAGAGAACATAAGGAGAAATGTTATCAAAATTTATTGAAATCAAACATACATTATACACTTACATTCCTAACTTAGATGAAGTGCTCAAGAATAGTCACAAATCGGGGACCATCTAAGGTTTACTCCTAATGAGTAAATTTCAAACGAGTTTCTAGGTTAAAGACATGGTTTAGGAATTTGGGCTTTGAATATAGGGTTTATAGATTACATTTATATATTAATGTTTACATAGAATTTATTCACAAATTAGGGTTTATTTACATATTCGAATTTACAAATCAAAGTTTATTCACATATTAATTTCAATATCTCAAACTAGGTCATGCATGTTCATTACCATGTTACATCATACAACATAAATTTATTTGGACTTAGTGTTACACATCACAGATGAATCAAGGATCTAATTATTAGGATATCTACATATATTTAATAGGGAAATCATATGATTCGAGAAAGGTAGTCAACATAACCATCAACATTGTCAATTCAAGTTATATAGAGTCATTTTCATACAAGAGTAATCAGTAGACCATAGATGAGATCCAATTGAAGTTAGGTGTCACAAACATCAGAAAGATACTGATTTGATTACATAATGTAGCATGAATAATCATTAAATACATACTTACATATATGTATTTTCATCACAATCATATAATTCATCACAATCTAATTAATTTTCACCACATTTTCATCACAGTCATACATTTTTATTAATTTCTTCAAAATAGGATACTTATTTATATCCATCTCCTTCCCTCTCTCCTCGCTCCTCCTCTCCTCTCCTCCCCCTACCCTATAGTTTGATTTCTTCTTTAATATGAGAAGAAATCGTACTAGGGCAGGGGAGGAGAGGAGAGAAGGAAGGAGGAAAGGAGGAAGGGAGATGGAGATATCATGGAGACAGAGTTCGAGCAAGGAAGAAAAGAAGGAGAGGAGAGGAAACATGCGGCAGTAGAGGCGGAAGAGGAGCTCGGTAGCGGTAGAGGAGGAGAACTGACACTGAAGGAGTGGACGAAGGAGAGGTCGCCAGCAGAGGATGACAAACAGACTCGACCAGTGGCGGAAGAGGAGCGGTCAAAGCAGCGTCTGGGAGAAGAGAACCACCAGCAACAGCGTAGGGGTCGCAAAAATGACGGAGAGAATCGTCGGAGTGCCTGATTCCAGAGAAACGCAGGTAGGGGAAAGAGAGGGAAATTTCTCTCTCCTGGTTAAGTAAGTCATATAACGTCGATTATTAAAACAACTGCCATATAGAATTCAGACCGTCGGTTGTAGCCAAACAATTGCCGGTCAAATACCATTTTTGTCTTTGGATGCCCTAACAACCCGACGCCTAACCTTGTAATCCAGCGACACCTACAATGGCGGTTATGGTTAGAAAAAGCGACGAGAAATACCAAGTGAGGGTGGAAAGATTTTCGCGGGACACTTGGTATGAACACCTTTCTATTCGGTCTATGTAGATACAACCATCGAGAAACGCCAATTATTTTTCAAGGGACAGAAGGCGTGTGCACCTATTTATCCCGTCGAATATTTAGAAAATAACTGTCGATGTAGGATTTTTAGAGGAAATGAAATTCTCACAAAAAATTTGCGTGAAGCTCTATTTTGGAGGGCGACATATAATGTCAATTTCTTTAAGAAGCAACCGCCTACAAAAACAAAGTACAACTCGTGTTTTCTCAGTTGATCAAACCGCGATGGTGGTCTACTAATAATCGACATTGGATATAATATCTTCGGTGTTTCTTGAAAAAACAACTGACGCAATATGTCATATATGTAGTAGTGAATGTCAAAATTAGATTGGAGTGATCAAGTTTTAGTTTTCCATCTAAAGTCGATCACAAGCAAACAAAGAGTTTCAAATCTGAAAATAAAAATAAAAATGGCTTTGTATCATGTTGGTAATGGTGGGATGTGAGTGTAACAATCTCTCTCACACAATTTAGTTTTCTCTCTCTTCATCCTTTTAGTGTTGAGGGGTGAAGTTTCCATATACTATTGCTTGCCGATGCCGCCGACTTGCGTGCATTTCCTCTTGTCATATGCTACCACTCTAGTTTTGTATGGTCAACCTATAAAAGAAACTTTCACGTAGTACGCAGTAAATATGTATAACTGATGTTCACCAAACGCTTTCCATATTACTAATGTAACATAAATCAGCACGCAAGCTATTAACTGAATACACATCTATCCACTGCAAATGTCACACTCTTCCCAATCTGAAACAACCATTCGATGGGCGGATGAGTGTTGGGTGGCCTAGCTTGCTGTCTTTTTCTTCCACGCACTTTACCTCCGCACCTGCTAAAAAGGAGACTTTGCTTCCCAAATCGCAATACATCATCCACTGCCTCCATTCCTTATACCGCAAGTGACACACAGGGCATGCAGAGGGTTCGGCGAAGGAAGCTACTACCTTTGGCTTCCATTGCCATCATCCTATACCTTCCAGTGATTGCATCACACATCATACAAATCCATAGATTATTGTTCACAAAGTCCATGTTCGATTGTACTTCCCCGCAAGGAATCCTCAGCTCCAGTCCAATCGGAGCTCCATTCATCCTCAGCCGGATGATGCCTATAAAAGCGATCCCTGTGGCAACCGTTTAGGTATCTCATTGGCATTGCTACCTAGCTTTAAAACCTGAGCTTTTCATTGGGCATCTTATGGCCGGAATGTGGTTCTCGACGGCGGCACTGCTGTTTCTCCTGGCGGCAACAGCAGCGTCCGCAATCCACTTCGACGAGAAGGACCTGTCCTCCGATGAGAAGCTGTGGGACCTCTACGAGCGATGGCGGTCACTCCACACTGTGTCACGGGACCTGGCTGAAAAAGACCAGAGGTTCGAGGTGTTCAAGGAGAACGCGCGGGCCATCCATGAGTTCAACACAAAGGAGGATGCGCCCTACAAGATGGCGCTCAACCGTTTTGCAGACATGAGTCAGGAGGAGTTCCAAAGGCATTACGCTGGGTCAAGGATCGCACACCACCGTCAGAGCCGCGGGGCCGCGGTTCAGGGAACTGGGTTCATGCACGCCAACGTCTCCAGCGTCCCGCCCTCCGTCGACTGGCGCGCTAAAGGCGCCGTCAACCCCGTCAAGAACCAGGGCCAATGCGGTGAGTGACATGTTGTGATGAGACGGTAGATTTTCAATTGGTATCTTGTATATCATGCAGATTCCTTATTTGCCATGTTTCTCCCAACCTCAGGTAGCTGCTGGGCTTTCTCGACGGTGGTTGCGGTGGAAGGGATTAACCAGATAAAGACCAATGAGCTGGTATCGCTGTCAGAGCAGCAGTTGGTGGACTGCGACACGGTTGAAAACCAGGGATGCAATGGTGGGCTCATGGACTACGCTTTCGAGTACATCAAGACCAACGGCGGCCTAACCACCGAGGAAGACTACCCTTATATTGCCCAGGATGGCACCTGCAGCCTCCCCAACAAGAAGGGCTCCGCTTTGGTGAGTATTGATGGATACGAGGACGTACCAGAAAACGATGAGGACGCCCTGCTCAAGGCCGTGGCCAACCAGCCCGTCTCCGTGGCCATTCAGGCAAGCGGCAGGGGGTTCCAGTTTTACTCGGAGGGCGTGTTCACCGGGAGGTGCGGCACGAATCTGGACCACGGTGTGGCCGTGGTCGGTTACGGGACTACCCGTGACGGCACCAACTATTGGATCGTCAGGAACTCGTGGGGGCCGGAATGGGGCGAGAGGGGTTACATCAGGTTGCAGAGAGGGATTAAAGCCAAACATGGGATGTGCGGCATCGCTATGCAGGCTTCTTACCCCATCAAGAACTCGCCTAATCCCAAGATTGCTGAAGAGGGAGACTCTGCTCCTGAAAAGGATGATCTTTGAGATTTAGGGCTCTAACATGTATGATGTAAGTATGGTTGGAACCCTGTTGCGTATGGGAGGCGGGGTACAATAATGTGTGTTATAAGCAATTGATGTGATCACGTGCTATATATTATTCAAAGTTGTTAATTATTAGCAATTTGTTAATAACATTCGTACTTCTTTATTTCCCACTAGACTATCGTCATTCGTCAAGCTCCCCACACCCCAAATCATTGGATATTAGTTAATTCCGGTGGACGTTGCAATATCGGTAGCCATCGCATCCACCACATAGAACAGCCGATGGTTTAAACTGTTGTCAAGTGGCTAACCCAACAAACTAGTTAGAAGAATCTCAATCCCACTCGTGTTGCAATAAACTTTCCGATACTTCTTAACAAAAATCGTATCATTATTATTATGAGTTGTTGGACTTTTAAATTTGCTGTTTAGTTGGCCGAGCATTGTGGTTAGGCGTGGTCACGTACGAATACATTGGAAGCTGGGTTGCCGCCTTAGGTTGGATTATGCCAATTTTGTGCGATTCCATTTGTGGGGAAGAAAAAATAACGAAAAGAAAGAAACATGGTCCACCTTGTTTGGTTTTCCTTTGTTTCCAAGAGAGAAAACATTCTACTGTCTCAACTGTTAGGATTTTAACGGTAGGATAATTCATTGGGGGTTCATCATAAAGAAACTTCTAACCACAATTCTTGTAATAAAAATTGCAAAAATAGTGTAACACCCCATTTTTCATTAGCGGAAGCATAAACAATTATTCTTTTTTTTTCCTTGAGAGCACGAGCATGATAATCATTACAACTATGACAGAAATAAAATCATCAAAGGGCAATGAGAAAAATACATTGTCATTCATTCATCAATAAGGAATCTTTTATTAAAAAAATATAGTAACAAAAATTTAAATATAAGATGCAAAGGCTCTTGGATTGCGCAGATGTGTCCCGCCAAGAAATCCTCTTAAACATATATATGAAACTCTATCTTGGTCACTTAAAGTAAAACTTGATGCATGTGGACGTCTCATCCCTGGACACACACAAAAGAATGACTACATCCTTAGAGTAAGCAGCAATGAACTGTTATACAATAAGAAAAACGCATAATATACTTTAAGGTAAATCTAGAAATGACAAAATATTATCTAGTTACTTATTTTATCATTGTCTCTGTTATTATATTATAAGTCCTCCTCTATTGGTACATAATACTCTCTGTGACATTGAAGTATCTTCTATAGTGCAACACATCCTCTATTGGCACAAAATCTCCTCTATCATACCAAAATATCCTCTATGGTGCAGTACAACCTCGGTTGGCGCAAAATGCCTTCTATATCACATGTAGTGTTTAATGCATCCCGCCTTCTGAATTGTCACATGGATCTTTGACGAGGACTTATTATATAATGTATAATTAGGGTTTTATTGTCATGCCACTATCCTCATTTTGAATCTCTTATCTTGAAATCTGAATTAGTACTACAAATCTATATCTAAATATGAATATAAATCTACATTCTCTAAGAAAATATGTTTCTAATTTAGATAATGTAAAGAAATATATTGTAATGAGAATATAAGTTTTATAACTCCAATTATCAAAATCTAAATTCTTTACGTTCATGGCATGCATGATAAGAATAATGATAAGCTATAATCCGCATTTGATCTTATCATACTATAAGAACTTGAACATGTGAAAGTAGTCGAATTATTGCATGAAAAGGAACACTCTATATGTTATACTTTAGACTAATCATCTAAGTATGATATACTGACAAGAATTTAAAGAGCACAACCCGCATACCTTGATTGTGTAATATATTCCTAACTTGTGCATGATAAGAATTTAAAAGACATTAACCTCTCATTTGCTCTTTCCATTTAGCTTCCACCTAAATCCTTTAATATATCTAGATCTTGCACCTATTAAATCCAACAAGGGTCAAAAGGAAGAAAATATTGTGAATTTATGATAATTGTAACATCCATTAACAAAACATAAAATTGTCCATCCTTTAACAATCACCTAATCACCACCCTTTTG
Source organism: Alisma plantago-aquatica (assembly GCA_963693085.1). Taxonomy (NCBI): domain Eukaryota; kingdom Viridiplantae; phylum Streptophyta; class Magnoliopsida; order Alismatales; family Alismataceae; genus Alisma; species Alisma plantago-aquatica. The sequence continues at coordinate 722,746,096 of OY856409.1, forward strand.
TTGTCTTAAGGTCCTTACATTTAGGATCTTGAAACAACAACAAACAAAACCTTCAAAAATATATGCTTTAGAGATCACCCAATTAGTGGTTTTTATCTAGATAATGCTATGTTGACCTTTAACTTCATAAAAGGATAAGTCCCAATCCATAACTCTATATTATCTAATTAATATATATATCTTTATTTTACCATATCTATTATCTTTCTAAATTTGGATCCCAAAAAAAAAAATTGACCCCCTTGGAAAGAAAACTCCAAGGATAACATATTTCCTTGTCATGTTAATCAATATCAAATAAAAGGTGTTCTAAAATGTTGAATGGATAAAAATACTCCTAATATCATTTATGAATCTTAAAATAAGTTTTGGTGAAACCATTTTGTTTCCAAAGAATCCTTATATCTCAACTTCATATCTTTGGTCCCTTCAAACATTATTTCAAGTTTCATATGATAATTAATCTTGCATGAGCTTACAACTATCACATATAGATTAATTATCTACTAGACTAACTCATAAACAATCTCAACATGTATGCTTATCACATAGGTATGTGTTAATAAATAATATTGGTCACTCAACTAAATATACATGTACATATTAGTCCCATCACTTTATGAATAAGCAACTTTTTTATAAACATAAATACAATCACTAGAAACTCAAATGTTTTGTCACACATAATGGTTTAACCATTTTTTGCAATATAATCTAAAATCATCCTCTAGGGGTTGCCTTTCTTCAGCATCACTTCATTTCCCATCTAGAGTTTAAAATTAAAAACCTTATTGACTGAAACATGGTTGGGTTTTGAAAATAATGGGGTCATAAGTATTTAGAGCTACGACCTTATTTTGTACTAATATTTCCCATTCATACACCTATTCTTAATCCTTAGTATCTTATTCACATGGTTGATATATACACAAGCATAAGTTTATGGTTTCATATTATATAATCTAGAGTCTTATCTTTGTTGATCAACTATTATTGACCAACTAATCATTGTGATTCGAAATTCATTCTGTTAGCTTATGGTTATTCATTTGAACTAGAAAAAGGATTCTCACTTGTCGAGAATCTCCTATGAGTCTCATTATAAAGTTAAACTAAACACTCAGTGATGATGTTCAAGTCATGTAGACTAAAGTTTCATGGTCAAGTGCCACAACTAAGTTCAACTCATGTCTCTGAGTTTAAGATTTAATATTACATGCAACCAATATGCATCGCTCTTCTCACTAATAACATTTATCATAGTAATTGTGGCATATGGCATTATCTTATCATACTACTTGCGATAAGCATCATAGAGGATTTAATACCTATATTGATCCTAAATACTAGGTACAAAAAATTTGGGTATTCACATAATCATTAATTGCTTTCAACCTTAGTCCATCATTGTTCATGTATTCAATTCCTTCTTCAAATGTTAGTCTTAATATCAATCTGAAACTTCCTTCATCTCTATTTGTTCTCACTAAAACCCTACTAATGTTTAGGAACTTCACATGATCACAACATTATCATCCCATTCTCTTCTATAAATATGACACGTTGACTTAGGCCAAATTGACCTTTCTATACAACTTTGATCTCCAAGCCCCATTTTTCTACTATGTTAAAATCAGTGTATACAATCCTCTTAGGACCATCAACTCTTCTAATAATATAAAAGGTAGCAGTAATCCTATTAATAGAAATAAGCAACCTTTCATCAATATGATCTTACGAGAAGTAGGGTAGGATCTTTTAAGGAACATATATTGTATTGCACCTACTATATATAAGTAAATGTTGAAACCAAGATCATTACTCTAATGTTACTATCATGACATCTAATAATCCTATAGGTTAATTTCTTTACTCATCTGTTATAACATTACATTTAGGTGACTATCTATCTCAGACTTTTAGTATCAGCACTCACTTGTGGCATAGGTCGCATATATATTAGAAAATGGCATGAACTATCTTGCTTTACTTATCTAAACACCTCACCAGTGCACATGTACCATACCACATGTAACTAAAAGGGAGAGAACAACATTATAAATATTCATAAGCTCATAGATATGATATGTGTTTGGACCAAACACACCACTGGAACTAGAGAGCTCATGCTATAGGCATATCTAGAGCTAACACTAAAAGTTTAAAGCCTACATGTACCTGGCCCTAATCAATATCCCATCTTCTATCATATAACTAGACCTATAACTTGGACTCTATTATCTTTGTTGAATATTTCCTATAACAAAGTTTACTAGTTGTTAATCTAACTATATATTATGGTCTCTCTAGGATTCTAGTGGGGTGATCTACACTAAGAATCTAAGAATCCCCACGATGGCCATCTATATTATATTTGTGATACCATACTATAACGCCCCATTTTTTCAGCAGGAGCATACACAAAATTTTAATTTATTATAACATCCCAAGATTTAAGAGATCTGATAAAATGGTCTTGAAAGGAATGATTGAACCACCAATGTCACTGAGGTGCATCTCTTTCACGAAGAGCATCACAAAGATCTATGTGGTTAAGCATGCTTAACCCAGAGTAATAATAGGATGTATGACCTGTCAGGAAGTTGATCCTAGGTTGTGTGTGAGTAAGGACAAAGCATGCAACCTAGGCATGAGTTGATCTGTGGGGCGGCCATCATTCTTGAAAGTCTATTATAGGCTTAGGTGAGGAGCCTAGGCATTTAAAATTGTATAAGGGCCAATTCCTATCCAGTATGTGGGGTCCATGTATGAAAGTGCCACACCAATCTTCATTCATATAGTCTGGGCATGTTGGGAAGGGTTATATGTAGTGATGGAGGAATCCTTGCACTAGTACTCATGAGCAAGAGTCAGGTACACATGGGCCATTATGGGTATGTACTAAAATGGAGAAATATTATGAGGCCATATAGTGGAGCCTTAATGTGGATGTCAAGATTCTAACTGGGTAAGATTGACATCCCTAGATTTGAGGCCTCAAATAAAGTGATCTTAAAAGGATTGATTGGACTACCCATATCACCAAGGTGAACCTCCTTTTTAGATAGCTCAACACTATGAGCTCCACTATCAAGCGTGATCAGCCTAGAGTAGTGCTAGGATGAGTGATCTATCTAAAAGTTGATATTCTGATGTGCATGAGTGAGGACAAAGCATCCAGTCGAGGAAGATGATGGCCTATAGAGGTAGTTGTTGTAACATCCCTGACCTGGGTTATAAAGTAACCCTATGTGTTTTGCATAATGAGAGTGATTATATGCATGCTTTTGTCTTTGAAAAGTAATTAGGGATCAAGAGGAACTTATATTACAATTTTAGTCCTTTTTTAATATTGTTGAAATTAATATTTTGCTTATTTTAGACTAAAGTGCAAATTACCCAGGTTGAGGGGTATATTTGCAAATTGGGCATGATAATATGTTCCTCATGTGTTGAAGTATCATGAGAGTGAAGATGATGCAGAGGTATGGCTTATGATAGCCTGAATTCTAAGAAAGAGCTAATAAAGCAATGTTTGTGCATGAAAACCTAGTTTTGGTGTAATGTGCAATTTACCCAAAACCTAGGGTGCAATATGTAAATTACCAATTCAATATGGTCCCTTATGTTTCTTGGCATTATGTGGAGAAAATCCATTGAGAGGGGCACCTCATTTGAATTAAGTTGAAGGAGAGAGAATCTTGATATTAAAATAATCAAGATTTAAGCATAATGGAAACATTAATGCAAAAATAAATAAAATAATTCAAGGGCCTTCAACCAAAATTAAAATGGTGGAATTCAGATGTGTGTGTACGTCCTTGAGCTTTGCAAGGATCGAAAATATCTTAAGGAGGTGAAATTTCACTCACCTTATTATAAGGAAAAGAATTTCCACTCAAAACTATATATTAATATTATAATGGATTAAGGTGCTTAATTTCTTTTCCCTTAATCCATTGATAATGGAAGGGAGTTCGGTGGGTTTGAGTTGCCTTTGCATGCAAGAAAACCAAGGAGGAGGAGGTGGAACCATTTTTGGAATTAATTGAATTTTAATAAAACATTTTCTCTTTCATCAATTTTCTTATAAAGAGCATTTTCCAACCCACCTAAGGATCTTTTTCGATTCCTTTCTTCCCCTTGCTTGCAAAATCGACCAAGAGAGCTAAGAACAGCAGAGAGCACATCCCCAACCTGTTGGTAAGCATTTGATCTTCGTCCTTCTTGATTTCATGGTGAAAATCATAAAACAATATATGATTTCTTCATTTTCTTCACTCCATCTTCAACCTCTAGTCGATCCTTTCACTCCAAAAGCTTGAGAAACGACCTTGGGAGGTTGCTAGAGCTTCAACCACCATTGGATCCGTGAAGCTTGGAGCTTGGGATCAGATTTGAAGGCGGGTTATATAACTTTAATCCTTAATCTTTGTTAGACCTGTCAAACTGGGTCAAAATCTGTGGGCGCCCATGGGTCGACCCGATTAAGTTGGGTTTGGGTGGAAAAATTTGCCACCCGCTAAAAATCACCCAAACCCATACCCACCCGTTTATTAAGCGGGTTTCGCAGGTGATCCGCGAGCACCCGCGGGTGACCCAGTTAATTGAAGCAAATATATTTATATACATAATATACACATACACCTATTAAAAGATGTTTTTTATTTTGTACAAGTTAATTCTTTACATTTATCAACAACAATTGTATTCTCTTTATTTTGTGTTTGCAATAGGAAATAATAAGTACTTGTAATATTAGGAATGCCTAATTTACATGACAAAATTATGTATTTTTCGTGTGATATTTATCTATGAAAACTACATCGATTTTCCTAATTTATATCAACATATACTAGCTGCTACTTTTTCGTATATCAAAAACTAATCGAATAGTTTGATGTCAAACATAGTAGTTGGTTGGTTCTTTTGCACTATATTTGAAATAAAAACAATAGTTACAAGCTGTTTCAAATATTGTTTTTAGTGTTAAAGAAAGCAATTGGTAACTTATTGTTGATTGTACACATTTTATATGGGTATCCGCAGGCAACCCGCAACCCGCTGGGTTGGGTTTGGGTGTGCTTTTCTTCCACCCATTTAGAAGTGTATCTTTTTGACCCGCACCCGCCAGACCCACACCCGCAATGACCCAACCCAAACCCAACCCACCCGCCCATTTGACAGGTCTAATCTTTGTCATTGAATTTGATTTCTACTTGCAATTGATTTAATTGTCATTATTGCAATATCCATGCTTGATTGATGGAGTTGCCATGGAAATGGCAGCAAATTTTGTGAGTCTAAAGGTTGAAGATGATAACTTGTTCATAAGCACACACCTTAATCAAAGAACAACAGAAAATGGTCTTGGACTTTTGGTCCAAACGGTTTTGCAAACCGTTTGGTAAAGTTGAATTCCAAACCGCATGGAATGGTTGACCGTTTGGTCTAGTTGACCGTTTGGACTCCAAACTGCATGGAATGGTTGACCGTTTGGTATGGTTGACCGTTTGGGGTCTGAACTTAATCATAGGTTGGATGATGATCCAATCGACTTAATTGATTGATCCAATGTGTGCACGATCTTTCAAGTGGAAACCCTAATTAAGTTGATCGGAGAAACCCTTGATTGGTCCTAATGATTTCAAGACTTTTTGGGGCAAACGGTCTTGAGACCGTTTGATCCCAAACGGTTTCAAAACCGTTTGGTGGATTATAGGTTGATCCTTGACCCATGGATGATGATCTAATGGTTTAGATTGATGAACCCTTCAATTGAATAACTGATGATCAATTCAATGGTGCAATTGGAAATCGATTTAATGGAGAAATGACCTAATGTGCCCTTGCGGTTTTAGGACTGATTTGGCCCAAACGGTCTTGAGACCGTTTGAGACCAAACGGTCTTGAAACCGTTTGGGGCCAAACGGTTTCAAAACCATTTTGGCTCAAACGGTTTCAAAACCGTTTGGTGGCAAACGGTTTCAAAACCGTTTGGTGTTGAAACTTCAAAACCGTATGGAGGTTGTTAGTGGTTCAATCAGTTGGATATTGAAGGCAATGATGGTTCCAATTATCCAATGATGGTTAGTCAATAAAGGTACAAAGTTTAAATCCCTAATAGTACCTAGGGATTTGTGCCAATTAAGAAAGGAACCCTAATTGTCATAAGATCAATGGCTTGGTACACTATGTCATCCATAGTTGTATGAACTTTATTGAAGGGTTGATATAACCTAATCGAGTTGAGAGGATAATAGCATGGATTTGATACATGAGTTTAATTCATATGGTGATTTAGGATATGATCCTTAAGTAAAGAGATCATGAAACCCTAATCATGAACCCAAAACCCTAATTGACAAGGTTGATGAACCTTAACCCTAATCTAGGGCAATTTATAATTGAAACCCTAATCCAAGGAATGGATGTAACCCTAATTCAGGATGATGATGGGTATAGACCTAATTAAGAGTAGTGTAATCCAAAACCCTAATTGGTATGACTAGTAAACCCTAATTATGGGTGATGGATTATGAAACCCTAATTGGGATGAATAGTAAACCCTAATTGTGAAATAATGAATACAATCCTTTTATAGGGTGAATTTGATGTGAAACCCTAACTAAGGATGGTTTCATGGGAAACCCTGATGTTTGATGTGTTGTAAAGCCCAAACCCAGGGTAATGCTATGTATTGCTTAATGAGCCCTAATCTTGGGCAATATGGTGATAAAACATATCTTTGATGTGATAATGGGATGATTATCCTTAAGTGACATGAAATGGGAAACCCTAACCCTAGTAAGGGAATAGTGGTGTTACCCATGAATAGTGAATTCATATTTGCTGTGCACGATATATCCTGTATTGCAATTGATACCATTGGTATCATCTGTGCTAACCATGCAGGTATGATGAAATAATGATCATGTCCAGGTATGAGCTATGATGTTTAATTCTCTATTGTGATTATACCTTGAATGCCATAATATACCTTGTTGCCTGGTAAGAGGTAACAAAAGAGTTAATGAGCCTCAAGTACCATGTGTGATGCTTGTAATAGCAAGTATCATGTTTGCCTTGGTCAATTGGCCTGAAGGTGATGGTTACCTGGAAAAGTGGTAACAATGCTTATTCTTGAATCAAGGGTTTAATTACCCAGGGCCATATGACTATGGTAATAAAATTGTGAAGGAATGAGAATTCCCAGTCTTGAAAAAAAGGATTGAGTTCCCAATATCTTTTAAGATTGTTAAGTAATTCATGAAATTAGTACATGTTTCTTTATAGCATTGATATAATAAGTTTTGTTTGAGAACTTGCCTGATGCTAAATGAATATGAAAATGTACTTAATTAATCAAGTGAAATCTATTCATGTAGTGCTCTGACCATAGATCCATCATCGTCAGCAACTGGTGATGGTGAAACATGTTTTCTATGGAATTCCTGGAATTTGCATATTTTGAATATGTGGGGGTAAATGGGCAAAGATATCCTTACGTCCGGGTGAAGAGATTGAGGAAGGGTAAACATTAAACCTCTCAATCCTTCATGTGTCAGGATAGATATATCATAAATCTCCCGATGGTTGGGATGGATGAATTATTAATCTCCCAATGTTATTTTATGTCGGGTCGATAGAGACAAACATTAATGCTCTCGGTTGTCGATGAGAGTGCAGTTGACGTTGTAACTCTATAGAGAAGTTCTAGTATACCCTGGAAAGCTATTTGAGCAGTCGACACAGTCTTGCTTGTAGTCCTGTGCTGACCAGGTTGTGGGAGGTCATGGGAATCTGGCTCTTCCATTGACCTATTTATGGTACCGATTTCGATTCTAGAAACGGTCGGTTGGAATATGAGTGGTATACCTCATATCCTCAGAGCTTAAACCTATTTGTAAAATATAATCAGCCGTGTAGCGTATTCACATAAGATTGAAATACGAGAAACACTGATTAATGATATACTTCTTAGTACGCCCTTGATACAGGAATGTACTTATGTTCCTTTAATTCATATTGAATATGAGACATGCTGCTTAATCAAGTTATAGTTGTAATATTGCATAAGAATGTTGCTCTAGTCTGCATAGATGTGATTCACTTTCTATTGATTTATAATATCTCACTGTTCAGTTTATTTCTATTAAACTAAAATGACAATGTTTTGGCGGAGAGTTATATCTCCCGTTGGGACAATTTTTATAATTGTCTCACCCCCGTGGGATTCAACGTTTCTAGGTAGACGCAGACATCGAGGCAAAAACTCATCTAAAGGAGGAGAGCAACAGCAGCCACAAGGACAGCAGTGATCTATCAGGTGGAGACCTTGGTTGTCTGGTCTTTGTGTAGATAGTCCTATAGTCGTCTCTGTACTCTCGGGCCCTATGAGTTAGTGTTTTGACAATTCGATCTGAGATTTCTTGATGCCTCGAGATTTTTATACAGCTGATGTACAGTTTAACAGAGCAGTTAATGTTGTAACTCTCGAGAGGAATAATACGAGAGATGTACTAGTGAGCCAGTATGTACCTGAAACACTTTGGTTCTGAATGTAAGAGTTTTCCTGTGAATGGATCTCTTGATAAATGGTTTTAATTTTTAGTGATTTTTAGTAATCCGCTTCTAGTAATTGCTTCCGCATAGTTAATCTTGTTTTTACGAGTTAGATGTCACAAATTAGTGGTATCAGAGCTCTAGGTTCGCTAAGTCTACAAAGACATAGGATTAAGGTTGTTGAGTCTGTTCTAAGTGTCTTCTAGTTTATCTGATAGTATCTTCTACTCATATAGGAGAAGAAAACTAAGGATGCCTGGATCACATGAAGAATACGCTGCTAAGAGTAGTGTTGCTGCACCGGGAGGTGGTGCAAGAGACTAGGACAGGGAGGAACCTGTACCTGAACAACCCCAATTCAACCCAGCTGATATGGAGAACCTAGCCTTCCAGGCTATGTTCGGGCAGTTTATGGCAGCTATGACCCACATGACGAATAGAATGTCAGTACCTGCACCCAGGGCACCAACCCATGATGAAAGACATCGTGTCGGCAAGACTTTTGAAAGGCTTAAGAGGGTAGGAGCCTTAGAGTATGTTGGTACAGCCGATCTAGCAGATGCTGACCTATGGTTGACCGAGCTGGAAAAGCCTTCAGGATCCTCATGATTCCTAATGATGAGAGGGTCAGACATGTTATGTATCTCCTCAAGGGGAGTGTTGGTCATTGGTGGACCATCGAGGAAGGCAAAAGACCTGGACTTGTGATTGGATGGCATGAATTCAGACGTGAATTCGTCACTAGACACTTTCCCAAGATGTATCTAGATGAGAAGATCTCTCAGTTCGAGAGGATTAAACAAGGACCTATGAACATTAGCGAGTATGAGGCTAGGTTCATGGAGTTGTTGCAGTTTTGTCCGCACATGGCATCCAATGATGAGGAGAGAATTTGGCGGTTCGAGAAAGGGCTAAACGCTGAATTGACCACTCTGGTGTCTGCTCTGGAGAACCGAGAGAGGTTTACAACTTTCGTGGAGTCTGTAAGATGCATAGAGAGGTTTGTAATTGAGAAGCGATAGACCAAGGGTAAGAAGGAATACCCACGTTTCAAGGATAGAGTGCTGGGAGTTTCAAGAAACCAAGGTATTATGTGCCTACGCCACCACCAAGGTTCAATACCCAGACGCAGTGGACGTCAAGTATGGGTAGAAACCGTAGTTTACCACTGAAGGGAGGTCACAGCTCAGCCTCTATGTCAGTAACAGGACCACCCAGACCACCAAGGGGGAATATAACCTGTTATAGATGTGGAAAAGAAGGCCATGTAGTGAGAGAATGTCCTGAGAAAGTCAGAAGCATGACCCAGCAATCGAGGCAGAGTCAGTAGGGCTCTCAGAGGCAACAGCCTGGAAGTGGTGCTAGAGGACGTAGACCAGCGTCCCAATCCGGTTCTTCGACATCCAATAATCGAGCACAGGGTCAACAGTAAGCGACAGGTAGGTTCTATGCTATGAACCAGCCAGAAGCAGTAGTCAACCCTCGGGTTGTGACATGTCAGATGGAACTGCTTTATTCTGACATATCTTTATCCTACTTCGTATTTGTGTTAATTGATCTGGGTGCTACGCACTCTTTTATCACCCAAGAAGTGATTGATGACTGCAATATGGTTGTTAGCATAGAATAGATAGATTGTTGTTAGAGACACCTTTGATGGGATCTGCAGTATTGTGGGAAGTGTGTTCTCCCTACAATCTTGTCTTTTCTGATCACCGCATTCAAGTGGATCTTATACCACTTGAGATGTAGGGTTTTGATATAATCCTTGAAAGGGACACTTAGAGAAGTATAAGGTTGTCTTGGATTGTAGTTCCAAGCAAGCTATGTTCACAAATGATGGTGACACATGGATCTTTTAGGGAGATAGAAAGATTCTTCCAACATGTCTTGTGTCAGCTATAGTAGCTGAGAGGCTGATGAGACAAGGATGCCTTGCATTCTTAGCCCATGTGGTTGATACCACAATGGAAAGCCCTCATCCTTCTGAAGTTCCAGTAGTCAGGGAATTTGGAGATGTATTTCCTGAAGAACTTCCAGGTGTTCTGCCGCCTCGAGAGATAGATTTTGAAATTAATCTAATCCCAGACACGCAACCAATAGCACAAACGCTGTATAGGATGGCACCTGCTGAAATAGCAGAGCTCAAGAAACAACTGTAAGAGTTTCTTGAGAAGGGTTTTATCCGACCGAGCACTTCACCATGGGGTGCTCCTATCCTTTTTGTTAAGAAAAAGGATGGGTCGATGCGGTTATGCATTAACTATAGACAGTTAAAAAAAGTCACTATAAAGAACAAGTATTCTCTACCAAGGATTGATGACTTGTTTGACCAGTTGCGTGGTGCGACTGTCTTTTCTAATATAGATCTGAGGTTGGGATACCATCAGTTACATATCAAGGAGGGTGACATACCTAAGTCTGCCTTTAGGACAAGGTATGGTCACTATGAGTTCACAATTATGTCGTTTGGACTAACTAATGCACCACCCGCATTTATGGAACTCGTGAATAGAATTTTTCGACCTTTTTTGGATCAGTATGTAGTCGTCTTTATAGATGACATTTTGATATATAGTAGAGATGCTTAACAACATGAGAAGCATCTTCGCCAAGCTTTCACTTTGCTAAGGGGGCATAAGTTATATGCTAAGTTTGGCAAATGTGAGTTCTGGTTGCCAGAAGTTTCCTTTCTCGGACACGTAATATCTGCCTCAGGTATTTGTGTTGATCCTAAGAAGGTAGAATCTGTCCTGCAATGGGAACAGCCAAAGACACCGACAGAGATAAGAAGTTTCCTAGGACTGGCTGGCTATTACAGGAGGTTCATTAAGAACTTCAGTTCAATAGCCTTACCCCTGACTAAGTTGACAAGGAAGGAGATTCCTTTTGTCTAGAATGACAAGTGTCAACACTCTTTCCAGCTACTGAAGGAAAGGTTAACATGTGCACCTGTGTTAGTGCTACCTGAGCAAGGAAAAGGGTATATAGTCTTCTGTGATGCATCTAAGAATGTCTTAGGATGTGTGTTGATGCAGGATAAGCAAGTGATTTCTTTTGCTTCTCGACAGCTTAAGAAACACGAGGAGAATTATCCGACACACGATCTAGAGTTAGTTGTTGTGGTTCATGCCTTGAAGATATGGAGACATTATCTCTATGGAGAGACATTCCAGATTTTCACAGACCATAAGAATCTGAAGTATATCTTTTCTCAGCATGAGTTAAACATGAGGCAACGCCACTGGATGGAATTAATCAAGGACTATGATTTTACAATTGATTATCATCCAGGGAAAGCCAATGTGGTTGCTGATGCACTAAGTAGGAAATCAGCAACACCAACCCTAGATAAAGCACAGCTAAACTCCTTAGTGTTCTCTATGAGAAATATGTTTATCTCTTTGAGGCAAGACAATGTACAACTTAAAGTATCATTGTTAACTGGGTTGTTATCCGAGATGCACCTAAAACCAACTCTGAGACAATAGATTAAAGAAGTACAACATACTGATTCTATGATTCAGTAGATCAGGTAAGAATATGGTAATGAGAAGCGAGATGGTTTCCATGATTCTAATGATCAGGTAGTCTATTACCGTGGTAGGATGGTAGTACCTGATGTTGATAACTTAAGAAAGTTAGTTCTAGAGGAGGCTCATTCTTCAATGTATGATATGCATCCAGGGAGCACCAAGATGTATCATAACTTAAAAGATATGTATTGGTGGCCTGGTTTGAAGAAGGATGTTGCTGAGTTTGTTATGCGGTGTCCCATGTGTCAGCAAGTTAAAGATGAACATCAAAAGCCCACAGAAACAATGCAACCTCTGCCTATACCACGGTGGAAGTGGGATCATGTAACTATGGACTTTGTGGTTGGTTTGCCTAGAACAGCCAAAAGGCATGATTCCATTTGGGTGATAGTTGATAGGTTGACAAAGATAGCACATTTCTTACCTGTCAAAACAACATATACAGCTGAGAAGCTGGCACAGCTATATGTAGATGAGATAGTGTGTTTGCATGGGGTACCAGTTACCATAGTTTCTGATAGAGGTCCTCAGTTTACGAGTCGTTTTTGGGAATGACTTCATAAAGCTTTGGGTACTCAATTAAGGTTTAGTATAGCCTTTCATCCTCAGATAGATGGACAGTCTGAGAGGACGATACAAACCTTGGAGGACTTGCTTAGGGCATGTGTCCTTCAGTTTGTGGGGAGTTGGGATCTATATCTGAGCTTGATAGAGTTTGCTTATAATAACAACTATCAGCACAGTATTGAGATGGCATCATATGAGGCTTTGTATGGTAGATGTTGTAGATCTCCCATATGTTGGTATGAAACTAGTGAATATCAAATTTTGGGTCCTAAGCTGGTTCAGCAAACAACTGAAAAGATAAAGATCATACAACAACAGTTGAAAATATCCCAGGATAGACAGAAATCCTATGCTAACAAGCATCATAGACCCTTAGAATTCCAAGTCGGAGACAGAGTGTACCTCAAGGTCTCACCTTGGAAAGGTATCCTGAGATTTGGAAAGAAAGGGAAGCTAGCTCGTAGATTTATGGGGCCTTATCCAATCATTGAGAGAATGGGAAAGGTGGCTTATAAGCTGGAGTTACCACCTCAGTTGCATAGATTGCACCCAGTGTTTCATATCTCTATGTTGAGGAAGTGCCATCCTGACACTGAGTTAGTTCTACAACCTGTGGAGGTAGAACTAAATGATGACATATCTTATGTTGAAGGGCCAGTGTTGATTCTTGACAGAAGAATCAAGAAGTTGAAGAAGAAAGACATTAGTCTTATAAAATTCCTATGAAATCACCATGGCATTGAAGAATCTACGAGGGAACTAGAGGATGAGATGAGGAGGAAATATCCTACTCTTTTCTCTTAATGTTTTGTGGATGATTTCGGGGACGAAATCATTATAAGGGGTGGATAAACTTGTAACATCCATGACCTGGGTTATAAAGTAACCCTAGGTGTTTTGCATAATGAGAGTGATTATATGCATGCTTTTGTCTTTGAAAAGTAATTAGGGCTCAAGAGGAACTTATATTACAATTTTAGTCCTTTTTGAATATTGTTGAAATCAATATTTTGCTTGTTTTGGACTAAAGTACAAATTACCCAGGTTGAGGGGTCTATTTGCAAATTGTGCATGATAATATGTTCCTCATGTGTTGAAGCATCGTGAGAGTGAAGATGATGTAGAGGTATGGCTTATGATAGCCTGAATTCCAAGAAAGAGCTAATAAAGCAATGTTTGTGCATGAAAACCTAGTTTTGGTGTAATGTGCAATTTACCCAAAACCTAGGGTGCAATATGTAAATTACCACTTCAATAGGGTCCCTTATGTTTCTTGGCATTATGTGGAGCAAAGAAATTGAGAGGGGCGCCTCATTTGAATTAAGTTGAAGGAGAGAGAATCTTGATATTAAAATAATCAAGATTTAAGCATAATGGAAACATTAATGCAAAAAAATAAAATAATTCAAGGGCCTTCAACCAAAATTAAAATGGTAGAATTAATATGTGTGTGTGGACGTCCTTGATCTTTTCAAGGACCGAAAATATCTTAAGGAGGTGAAATTTCACTCACCTTATTATAAGGAAAAGAATTTCCACTCAAAAATATATATTAATATTATAATGGATTAAGGTGCTTAATTTCTTTTCCCTTAATCCATGGATAATGGATAGGAGTTCGGTGGGTTTGAGTTTCCTTTGCATTCAAGCAAACCAAGGAGGAGGTGTAACCATTTTTGGAATTAATTGAATTTTAATAAAACATTTTCTCTTTCATCAATTTTCTTATAAAAGAGCTTTTTCCAACCCACCTAAGGATCTTTTTCGATTCCTTTCTTCCCCTTGCTTGCAAAATCGACCAAGAGAGCTAAGAAAAGCAGATATCACGTCCCCAACCTGTTGGTAAGCCTTTGATCTTCGTCCTTCTTGATTTCATGGAGAAAATCATAAAACAATATATGATTTCTTCATTTCTTCACTCCATCTTCAACCCTAGCCGATCCTTTCTCTCCAAAAGCTTGAGAAATGACCTTGGGAGGTTGCTAGATCTTCAACCACCATTGGAGCCTTGAATCTTGGAGCTTGGGATCAGATTTGAAGGTGGGCTATATAACTTTAACCCTTAATCTTTGTCATTGAATTCGATTTCTACTTGCAATTGATTTAATTGTCATTATTGCAATATCCATGCTTGATTGATGGAGTTGCCATGGAAATGGTAGTAGCTTTTGTGAGACTAAAGGTTGTATATGATAACCTATTCATAAGCACACACCTTAATCAAAGAACAACAGCAAACAGTCTTGGACTTTTGGTCCAAACAGTTTTGCAAACCGTTTGGTAAAGTTGAATTCCAAACCGCATGGAATGGTTGACCGTTTGGTCTAGTTGACCATTTGGACTCCAAACCGCATGGAATGGTTGACCGTTTGGTATGGTTGACCATTTGGGGTCTGAACTTAATCATAGGTTGGATGATGATCCAATGGACTTAATTGATTGATCCAATGTGTGCACGATCCTTCAAGTGGAAACCCTAATTAAGTTGATTGGAGAAACCCTTGATTGGTCCTAATGATTTCAAGACTTTTTGGGGAAAACGGTCTTGATACTGTTTGATCCCAAACGGTCTTGAAATCGTTTAGGACCAAACGGTTTCAAAACCGTTTGGTGGATTGAAGGTTGATCCTTGACCCATGGATGATGATCTAATGGTTTAGATTGGTGAACCCTTCAATTGAATAACTAATGATCAATTCAATGGTGCAATTGGAAATCAATTTGATGGAGAAATGACCTAATGAGCCCTTGTGGTTTTGGGACTGATTTGGCCCAAACGGTCTTGAGACCGTTTGAGACCAAACGGTCTTGAAACCATTTGGGGCCAAACGGTTTCAAAACCGATTGGGGTCAAACGGTTTCAAAACTGTTTGGTGGCAAACGGTTTTAAAACAGATTGGTGTTGAAACTTCAAAACCGCATGGAGGTTGTTAGTGGTTCAATCAGTTGTATATTGAAGGCAATGATGGTTCCAATTATCCAATGATGGTTAGTCAATAAAGGTACAAAGGTTAAATCCCTAATAGTACCTAGGGATTTGTGCCAATTAAGAAAGGAACCCTAATTGTCATAAGATCAATGGCTTGGTACACTATGTCATCCATAGTTGTATGAACTTGATTGAAGGGTTGATATAACCTAATCAAGTTTAGAGGATAATAGCATGGATTTGATACATGAGTTTAATTCATATGGTGATTTAGGATATGATCATTAAGTAAAGAGATCATGAAACCCTAATCATGAACCCAAAACCCTAATTGACAAGGTTGATGAACCTTAACCCTAATCCAGGGCAATTTATAATTGAAACCCTAATCCAAGGAATGGATGTAACCCTAAGTCAGGATGATGATGGGTATAGACCTAATTAAGAGTAGTGTAATCCAAAACCCTAATTGGGATGAATAGTAAACCCTAATTATGGGTGATGGATTATGAAACCCTAATTGGGATGAATAGTAAACCCTAATTGTGAAATGATGAATACAATCCTTTTATAGGGTGACTTTGATGTGAAACCCTAACAAAGGATGGTTTCATGGGAAACCCTGATGTTTGATGTGTTGTAAAGCCCAAACCCAGGGTAATGCTATGTATTGCTTAATGAGCCCTAATATTGGGCAATATGGTGATAAACCATATCTTTGATGTGATAATGGGATGATTATCCTTAAGTGACATGAAATGGGAAACCCTAACCCTGGTAAGGGAATAGTGGTGTTACCCATGAATAGTAAATTCATATTTGTTGTGCATGGTCCTGTATTGCAATTGATACCATTGTTATCATCTGTGATAACCATGTAGGTATGATGAAATAATGATCATGGCCAGGTATGAGCTATGATGTTTAATTCTCTATTGTGATTATACCTTGAATGCCATAATATACCTTGATGCCAGGTAAGAGGTAACAAGAGAGTTAATAAGCCTCAAGTACCATGTGTGTTGCTTGTAATAGCAAGTATCATGTTTTCCTTGGTCAGTTGACCTGAAGGTGATGGTTACCTGGAAAAGTGGTAACAATGCTTATTGTTGAATGAAGCGTTTAACTACCCAGGGCCATATGACTATGGTAATAAAATTGTGAAGGAATGAGAATTCCCAGTCTTGAAATAAGGGATTGAGTTTCCAATATCTTTTAAGATTGTTAAGTAATTGATGAAATTAGTACATGGTTCCTTATATCATTGATATAATAAGTTTTGTTTGAGAACTTGTCTGATGCTAAATGAATATGAAAATGTACTTAATTAATCAAGTGAAATCTGTTCATGTAGTGCTCTAAACATAGATCCATCATCATCAGCAACTAGTGATGATGAAATAGGTTTTCTATGGAATTCCTGAAATTCACATATTTTGAATATGTGGGGGTAAATGGGTGAAAATATCCTTACGTCCGGGTGAAGAGATTGAGGAAGGGTAAACATTAAACCTCTCAATCCTTCATGTGTAGGGATAGATATATCATAAATCTCCCGATGGTTGGGATGGATGAATAATTAATCTCCCAATGTTATTTTATGTCGGGTCGATAGAGACAAACATTAATGCTCTCGATTGCCGATGAGAGTGCAATTGATGCTGTAACTCTATAGCGAAGTTCCAGTATACCCTGGAAAGCTATTTGAGCAGTCGACACAGTCCTGCATGTAGTCCTATGCTGACCAGGATGTGGGAGGTCATGGGAATCTGGCTCTTCCATTGACCTATTTATGGTACCGATTTCGATTCTAGAAATGGTCAGTCGGAGTATGAGCGATATACCTCATCTCCTCAGAGCTTAAACCTATTTGTAAAATATAATCAGCCATGTAGCGTATTTGCATAAGATTGAAATATGAGAAACACTGATTAATGATATACTGCTTAGTACGCCCTTGATACAGGAATGTACTTATGTTCCTTTAATTCATATTGAATATGAGACATGCTGCTTAATCAAGTTATAGTTGTAATATTGCATAAGAATGCTACTCTAGTCTGCATAGATGTGATTCACCTGCTATTGATTTATAATATCTCATTGTTCAGTTTATTCCTATTAAACTGCAATGACAATGTTTTGGCAGAGAGTTATATCTCCCGTTGGGACAATTTTTATAATTGTCTCACCCCCGTGGGATTCAACGTTTTTAGGTAGACGCAGACATAGAGGCATAAACTCATCTGAAGGAGGAGAGCAACAGCAACCACAAGGACAACAGTGATCCATCAGGTGGAGACCTTGGCTGTCTGGTCTTTGTGTAGATAGTCCTATAGTCGTCTCTGTACTCTCGGGTCCTAGGAGTTAGTGTTTTGACAATTCGATCTAAGATTTTGGCTTGATGCCTTGAGATTTTTCTACAGCTAATGTACAGTTTACAGAGCAGTTAATGTTGTAACTCTCAGGAGGAATAGTACGAGAGATGTACTAGTGAGCCAGTATGTACCTGAAACACTTTGGTTCTGAATGTAAGAGTTTTCCTGTGAATGGATCTCTTTATAAATGGTTTTAGTTTTTAGTGATTTTCAGTAATCAGTTGCTAGTAATTGCTTCCGCATAGTTAATCTTGTTTTGCGAGTCAGACGTCACAGTTGTCATTCCTAAAAATATATTATATCCAAAGGTTGTGGACCCAGGTGTTGTAGATGGATTTAGCATTTCCTATTAAACAAATACTATAAAAAATGGATCTTTTCAATAATTCATCAAAATGTACCATTCTTATATTTACACAAAAGATGTAAATACATGTCTTGATCTGTGTCTAAAATTCAAAATGTTGAATTCTTTTAGTGGTTGAGCTTCTCTCATGGTCTTTCCACTCCTATAAATGTAGTGACAAAGACTCTTCTCTCTATAATTCCCATTTACTGTTGCACCTTCAACTGGAAGAGCCTTCTTTTACAAATTCTCATTAATCTCTCTTGTGTTTGACTTTCTCGATCTTTAGATGGTAAGTGAGAAAATGATTATTACAACCCCATTCATATATGTACTCTTCCTTTTATGGAAACTTTCATACCACCATGTTAGGAAATAACCACGTATAGTGGGGTTTGTGGGGTAATTGGATAGAGAGAAGCCACCGGTTAGTGGGTTTTGTGGATAGAGAGAAGCCACTAGTTAGTGGGTTTAGTAGATAGAGAGGAACCGCTAGTCAGAGGAGTTAGTAGATGTGTTTTCACCTAAGGATTATAGACTAAATGCATAAGTGGGTGTCACTTTTCCTACATTTAGATACTAACTACCTTAAGTGGGGAAAGTGGGTGTCTCTTTATAACTAAATATAAAGGGAGTGGGATGGTTTCATGCCTCTTTAACACCCCATATTCTAATACCTAACACGTCAGCATCAATTTAAAAAAAGACATATAAAATATAATCACATTGTTAACACAAAAAATATTGATGTGCACATTTAATATAGATTTTTCACTTACTTTTGCACATACTCTCAATCCAAATTGTAGCTCCTTTTTTTCTCTAATCATACCTGACTTCCCACCTTTTTAGTTATTTTACTTGTTTCATGTTTGTGACCATAGGTACATGATTATGACAAGAAAATGGGGCCAATTCAACCAAAATCTGACCCTAGTTGGATTCCCCAGGAAGTTGCATACTTCACAGAGGTTATCTTGAAGATATTAAGGAAACATGGCATGTGTTAATTAACACATGACGTGTAAGATTATAGATGTTTTCATTTCTCTCTAAATAGCAGCGACACGGTGTGTTCCTTCAACTACATGACATTCCACACTGATCAAAACATACACTTAGAAGTTTCGTAAAGTTACACGATGTGTGTTTATTAAGACAGGTCGTGTGTTTATTAAGACATGTCGTATTCAACTGGATCAGCCTTGACTTAGAAATTCACCAGCTCTTTGATATGAGTTCTGATCTACAATCCAATAGAAAGTATAAAGTAACATCCAAATCTGACAAGATCAGATACTATCTGAATTTTTATCATTATTTGATAGAAACTAAATATTTACATATTTAAGGGTAACAAATTGATTATATATATGAAATATAATCAACATACCAATATATATAACAAATTACTCATATTTTCACACACACATTTATATCATATTTATCATATATTTCTAGTAATATATTTATGTATTTCTCCAATTTTTTACTTTTAGAATCGGATCTAGTAGATATCCTATATGTGGCCAAACCTTTCATATCTAAATTCTAAAATCCAGTACTGAATATGATTTGAATCATTGATGTTAGTTATGAAAATAAATAAAATTGAATCGGGAAGTAGATCAAACGAGCAAATTATGAGCATTCATTTACACACTTATATGTATTTTTATTAAAACCATTTTGATCGTGTGGTCAAACTAGTCCAAAACCATTTTGGTTATCCTCTAAACCTGATGTCAGTCAAAATCTGGCCAGAATCATCTGATTGGTTAGTTCAACCAGATAACTCTTAAATGAATCGAAGTAGCAATTATCCGTCACGTTGATATGACATGCAGCTCCTTCCTAATTAATAGCTACACATGAGAACCCCTAACACCCCCTACCCCTTACTAATTTCATACTTGTCCTTTGTTACTATTAATTCTAATTAGGTTAATTGTGGTTCTCTTGTCAAATGTATGCTACTATGACAATTCAATATGTCTGAAACAAACTATTACTCCCTGAACATTACTTTGATGTCATTTTATGAGTTACTCCAACAAGATTATCAATTAATACTCCTCAAACCTAGTCATCCTTATTCTACAGCCATGATTTTAGATTATGACTTTTATATGTATAGAATATACTATGTTTATCCATATTTTGTGTTGAAATTGAGTGTGCATTTTTAGTTTTCTCTATCCTCAGTAAGACACTATTGTGTGGTGAAGGTCATGACTTGTTATTATGGGTGATATGGCTTTTAATTTTAGTGTAATTACAATTAATATGGCTTATATAATTTCTTAATTTTAGCAAATCAATTTAATTTCCACCTCATTGCTGATGTCATCAGTTGAACTTATCTGACTGCCTGTTAGACTGCTTAACCAACAATGGATAGCCTTACTGGTCTGAGGACAAATTCTGTCATGATAACATTGCTGATATGTAAGAAGGCTTCCTTGGAAGACAATGTTGTTTTGTTTTAGTCGTGGCAGGCATGCAGCCAATTGTGGCTTATATGTAAGAAGGCTTCCTTGGAAGACAATGTTGTTTTGTTTTAGTCGCGGCAGGCCTGCAGCCAATTGTGGTGTTATGAACCTTGTCCTGACAGCCTACTAGCTTCATTGGTTTTCATTTACAAGAAAAACACTAGTTATCATTTACAGGAAAAACATAAGCCATATACACGTGCAATTTTTTCAAGAAAAAATCTTGACGTAACCAGTTTCACACCCCGAACCAGCACCGGACCCAAACTGCATTCCAGTGCCCAACAACGGCTGGCAGCCTGGCCAAGTCACACAACAGTCTACGGGATCAAATGTGTGATCGCTTTCCCTCTCCTCTCATCTATCCTCACTCTCTCCATCTACTCCCGATTACAACTGTCAACCTATTCCTCCCGCCCCGAATTCCACGCCACCGATCGACAACAGTAGGACTTCCCACCTCGCTGAATCTGCCTTCGGAGGTGCCCCCTCTACATCCTCAGCAGGACTAGCCAGCCCCGCCTAGTGCTCCGACTCCTCCATTCCACAGTTTCAAGGGTAACCGTCGAGCGCTGCGCCGTCTGGCTCACTTCCATAGCCTCCATCCGTCACCACGGGGTCGTACGAAACTGCAGCTGCTAGCCCGGATACGGCCGAGGCAGCGATGGCGACACATGCGACGGCACGGACCCCTTTGGGGCGGTTGGCTCCCAACTTGTGCGGAGGCGAGGCCGAGGGATAATGTGAAGATGTAAAGCAGTCGTGGTCTGGATGACGACTCCCATGGCTGCCACAGTGGGTTTGGGTTCGGGTAAGAGGCCTCAGAAGAGGAGGATAAACTCGTACCACACCACCATTCCAGACACTCGCTCGAACAGCTTGGAACATCGACTGACCCAAAGGGGTGAGACCGTTGTAGAGTGGAGCCAGAGGAAGGAGATTGGGAGAGTGGAAGAGGGGAGAGGTGATGTGAGGGGAAATTAAGACGGTGCGACGGAGAGTGAGGGAGAGAAGCTAGGGGTCACTGGCACCGAACGCCTGGGGACACAGAGGCTCCATGCCAAGTGACAGACTAGAGAGGACAGAGTACCCTATGATGTTGGCAAACGCCGCAATAGAGCTGGCAGCTTGAGGGAGGTCGCCGAGTCTTCTAAGTGTTAGCATAAAAACGTGATACGTAAACATGTAAAGTTTAATCATGTGTACGGTTTAGGATCTTGATCATAAACTAGTCACTATTAAAGTAAAATGTACCCGTAGACATGGTTGAATACGGTGATGAGATCTGCGGAGGTGATCTTCGGAGAAGTCCACGCCCGTGTTCGTCGTTCGCCACGAAAGACGTCTTCTCTCTCTTAGCCTATAGCCGTCAAGTGTGTTTTCCGTAAATTGTGATTAACCCTAAGAGATGGATCTCAGGGTTATACTTATAGGCAGAGAGAGGGACGGATTTCATGTATCCTTTAATCGCAGCCGTCCATCAAGGTTGCCATAATAATAGGAAAAGACTTCTAATAGAAACCCAATTCCTTTATTAATTCCAGCCGTTTCCTTTTAACCGCAATTGTTATATGGGCCACATAATGAAGATAATTAATGAATTTCGGAATACCAACAATCCCACAATAATAAGGATTGTGGAGTCCCAAAATATTTCCCAAAATATTCCAACAGTCTCCCACTTGGTCCATATGACAATTCTTTAATGATGCTATATAGGAAAAACATAAGGCGCGCATAAATGCTGAAATAATATGCATAACGAGTTTACTTTTATTACATTGGTTAATGTGAATTATTGATGAGAGTCATAGCGGTTCTACATTAATTAAAGAACATAGTTCCTTCCATGTACCACTGACCAACAATCACATTAAACAATTCTGTATAGCGAAGCAATCATAAATGTCCCCTTAATGTCTTGAAAAGACTATTTCTGTTATCATATATTGCAATAATATGTACATGATCAAATCATACTATGAAACAGAAAAATTCAGAAGTTCCAATAATGAGTACTCAGATAATGTCATTACAAAAGCACATAACAATCCACAAATAAAGAAAAGCTAAGGGTTATCCTCAAGACCCATGGTTTCTGCATGCTGCTTAAATGTCTTGGGAGGTAACCCTTTAGTAAATGGATCTGCTATATTTGAACACATACTAATGTGCTCAATTGACACCCTCTTCTCCCGAATTTCTTCTTTAACTGATAGATATTTCATCTCCATGTGCTTTATGCCTTTAGAATACCTATCATTCTTCGAAAAGAAAACTGCTGCAGCGTTATCACAGTGAATTTTCAGCGGCCTAGCAATAGAATCCATGACTCTAAGCCCTGAAATGAAATTCCGCAGCCATAAAGCTTGAACTGTAGCCTCAAAGCATGCTACAAATTCAGCCTCCATGGTGGATGATGCAATAATGGTTTGTTTGGCGCTCTTCCAGGAGATAGCACCTCCAGCTAATACAAACACATAACCAAAAGTGCTTTTCCGAGTATCCACGCATCCTCCAAAATCTGAATCTGTGTAACCAATCACTTCAAGGTGATCACTATGTCTGAATGTGAGCATTTGTTTCTTCGTTCCTTGTAAGTACCTCAACACTTTCTTTGCCGCTTTCCAATGATCAATGTCTGGATTGCTTTGATAACGGCCCAACATACCAACTGCAAAACTGATATCAGGTCTAGTGCAAACCTGTGCATACATCAAACTTCCTACAAGAGAAGCATAAGGAATATCTTTCATTCGATCACGTTCTAATTCAGTTTGAGGACATTGACTTAAGCTGAACTTATCCCCTTTCTGAATTGGAACAACATTAGAATCACATGACGCCATATTAAATCTTTCCAAAACTTTTTTGATATAAGCATTTTGAGACAATCCTAAAATCCTACGTGACCTGTCACGGAATATTTCTATTCCTATCACATAAGAAGCCTCTCCCATATCTTTCATTTCAAAGTTTTGAGAAAGAAAATCTTTGGTTTCACGTAATAAACCAAGATCGCTGCTGGCAATAAGAATAACATCAACATATAGAACCAAAAATGCAAACTTACTCCCACTGATCTTTAGGTATATACATTGATCAACAATGTTTTCTGTAAACCCAAAGGTCGTAATGGTATTGTGAAACTTAATATACCATTGACGTGAAGCTTGCTTTAATCCATATATTGATTTCTTTAATAAACAGACCATGTTTTCCTTTCCATCTATAATGAAGCCTTCTGGCTGAGCCATGTAGACTTCTTCCTCTAAACTCCCATTCAGAAAATCCGTTTTCACATCCATCTGATGTAACTCTAAGTCAAAATGAGCTACTAAAGCCATAATGATTCGTAAAGAATCCTTTTTAGAAACTGGAGAAAATGTTTCATTATAATCAATGCCTTCTTTCTGATTAAAACCTTTGGCTACAAGTCTGGCTTTATGTCGTTCGATTTTACCAAGAGAGTCACGTTTGGTCTTAAAGACCCACTTGCACCCGACTCTCTTATACCCTTCAGGTAAATCGGCCAACTCCCAAACTTTGTTTGCAGCCATGGAGTTTATTTCATCACACATGGCATTAATCCATTTTTCAGAATCTTCAGATTTTATGGCTTTTGAATACGTAACCGGATCTTTATCCATCCTCATATTAAATTCACATTCTTGTAAATACAGCAAATAATCATCCAAAATGGCTGATTTCCTGTTTCTTGTAGATCTCCTTAATTCTACTGTAGGTGTTGCATTTACATTCGGTTCAATGACGTTATCAGGTACATTATGGAGTGCATGATCATTGACATTTTGTTCTACATTGTTGATTGGATCAACATCATTAGGTGGAACGGTGTCAGTCGAGATTGAGGGCAAGGGGATTGGTATAGGTGCCCTTATTTCTCTAATGATCACTTCTCTAACTTTATCACTCCCACTGATTTCGCCATTCTCAATGAATTTAGCATTACCGGTTTCTACAATTCTAGTAGTATGATTTGGACAATAAAATCTAAACCCCTTTGATCTTTCAGGATACCCAATGAAAAAACCGCTAATGGTTTTTGGATCGAGTTTCTTCTCATGTGGATTATAAATGCGTGCCTCTGCTGGACATCCCCATATATGTAAATGGCGTAAGCTGGGTTTCCATCCCTTCCACATCTCGAAAGGCATCTTAGGGACAGCTTTACTGGGAACCCGATTTAAGATATACACAGCAGTCATAAGGGCATGCATCCACAAAGATATGGGCAGATTAGAAAAACACATCATACTCCTAACCATTTCTAGAAGTGTACGATTACGTCTCTCAGCTACACCGTTCATCCACGGGGAACCGGGCATTGTGTATTGAGGGACAATACCTAATTTTTCTAAGAGTTTAGCAAAAGGACCAGGACGTTGTCCTGATTCATCATATTTTCCATAAAATTCACCACCTCTATCAGACCTAATGATTTTCACCTTTTTACCTAATTGCCTCTCAACTTCAGTAATGTAAATTTGAACAGCATTCACAGATTGAGATTTATCATGCAAAAGGTAAAGATAACAATAACGTGAATAATCATCTATAAAGGTAATAAAATATTTTTCTCCACCAAAAGATGGAACATCGAAAGGTCCGCATATGTCTGTATGTATGATTTCAAGTAGTTCAGTGCTTCTTGTGGCTCCTTTCTTGGTCTGTTTGGTTTGCTTACCCTTAATGCAATCCACACAAACACCAAAATCAGTAAACTCAAGACTCGGAAGAATCTCATCTTTTACTAAACGACTAACTCTTTCTCTGGATATATGACCCAATCTTTTATGCCACAAAAACGCAGAACTTTCACTCGACCTACTTCGTTTCAAACCCACTTTAGGATGCAAGGTAACAAGAAGCGATTCAGAAAATGTATCATCAAGAAGAATTTGATATAAGCCATTAATCAAAATTCCTGAACCAAACAAACAGTTTTCCTTAAACAAACTGAAACGTCCACCACCAATTTCTAATGAAAAGCCATCATTATCAAGTTTAGACATGGAAATTAAATTCCTAGAAATGGAAGGTACATAAAGAGTTTGCTCCAGATCTAAATAAAAACCAGAGTTTAATACTAAACGAAAAGTGCCAATGGCTTCTACTGGAGCTTTCACTCTATTTCCCATGTAAAGATAGGCTTCATTTGGACTTATGTTCTGGGTTGTAAGGAATCCCTGCATCGAGTTTGAAACATGAACATTAGAGCCAGAATCAATCCACCAAGTATTACAAGGTGCTTCTACAAAGTTTGATTCGAAACTACATACAAAAGCCAAAGGCTTACCTTTCTTTTCGAACCATTCTCTGCGCTTTATGCAATCTTTCTGAATGTGTCCAGGCTTCTTACAGAAGTGGCAATTATCATTCTTCTTTGCTTTCTTAGGTGCAGATTGGCCTGACTGATTAGATGGACTAGTCTTAATGCCCTTCCAATTTTTCTTACCGACTTTGTTCTTCCCATACCCATTACCATGCATGTAATTTGCCTGAGCAACATGACCATTCTGCTGCTTAATTCGAGCCTCTTCCTGAACCAATTTATTGGTCAGTTGATTCACATTCCACGTATCCTTAATCGTGTTATTGTGAATCTGAAAAGGACCATACTGGGGAGGCAGCGAGTTTAGGATGAATTGGACTAGGAACGAATCCGCAACAGTCATGCCCAATTTACCTAATTTTGCAGCCAGATTAGTCATATCAAGTACATGTTTCTGCATAGTTTTGGTACCATCATAACGGGCAGTCGTTAGTTCAGCCATAAGTTTTCCAGCAATTGCTTTATCAACAACCTTAAAGCGTTCAGTGAGTATTCTTAAGTATTCCTTAGCAGTCAGATCTTCACTTTCAGAAATAGAAGACTTGATATTGCTAGCAGTGGTTAAGCGCATGAATTTCAAGCAAAGTTTATTAGCTCTAGTCCATGCATTAAAAGTTTTGATCTCACTTTCTGTTGAGGTAGTAGTAATATCTGCAGGCTTGTCTACTGTAAGTCCTGAGTCAATCTCAAGTACACCCAAGTAAAATTCAACATGTTCTTTCCACTCGGTGTAATTAGTCCCATCTAGTTCGGGAACAGAGTTGACAAAAGAATTAAGACTAGCGGGTTGATGAACTGCATTATAGAAACATGTTCACGATAATTAATCTTTGAGGTGTAAACACATATAGAC
The DNA here is from genome assembly GCA_963693085.1 of Alisma plantago-aquatica. NCBI lineage: Eukaryota > Viridiplantae > Streptophyta > Magnoliopsida > Alismatales > Alismataceae > Alisma > Alisma plantago-aquatica. The sequence goes on from OY856409.1 coordinate 722,773,118, forward strand.
AAACATGACTAAGGTTTATGCATAAACGAGTGAATTAAACTAATAATCAAAGCAAGTATGGTATCTGTGGATATCCTATACCGACTTAATTACAAAAATAAAGCAACTTCATAATAGTTATTTTACTTTTAATGCATTGACTACCTGTGGGTAATACATAATGCTAGTAAATAACCAACAATAAGTTTACTTAGTCGATATTCATTGCATTCTATGAGTCCACTGTGGTGAACTTCAAACAGTTATATGAACATCATATTCTCAAGAAAAGAAACATTCACGAACCGAAGTGAAATCACTGTGGTGATTATCAAAACAGTATAATGTGAATATTGCTCTTAAAGCATATTTTTCCATATATATGACATATGAGTGAACAAAAAGGTAAGGAAAAAAAAAATTTTAACAGACCGGAACATGATAGGATAAAATTCCAGGATCATTCATAAGGTGCGGAAACATCTAATAAAACTTTTAATATCAATTTTATCCAACAATTATGCCCAAAAAAGGCCCTGAAATCACTTAAAACGTGATTTTGAGGGTCTAAACGGCCGAATTTGGTTAAAAAATGAAACGTTTGTGGCAAAGCACAAATTTTGAAGATCTCGCCGTTTTCAATCAAAAAAAGTATATGTGCGTTAAAATCTGACACTGGTGGCCGAGATTGTGGAAAATTGATAAAACTGATATTTTCTCTTAATTAGGACTATGAGTATGATCTTAACGAAGCGACTGATACCACATGTTAGCATAAAAACGTGATACGTAAACATGTAAAGTTTAATCATGTGTACGGTTTAGGATCTTGATCATAAACTAGTCACTATTAAAGTAAAACGTACCCGTAGACATGGTTGAATACGGTGATGAGATCTGCGGAGGTGATCTTCGGAGAAGTCCACGCCCGTGTTCGTCGTTCGCCATGAAATACGTCTTCTCTCTCTTAGCCTATAGCCGTCAAGTGTGTTTTCCGTAAAGTGTGATTAACCCTAAGAGATGGATCTCAGGGTTATACTTATAGGCAGAGAGAGGGACGGATTTCCTGTATCCTTTAATCGCAGTCGTCCATCAAGGTTGCCATAATAATAGGAAAAAACTTCTAATAGAAACCCAATTCCTTTATTAATTCCAGCCGTTTCCTTTTAACCGCAATTGTTATATGGGCCACATAATGAAGATAATTAATGAATTTCGGAATACCAACAATCCCACAATAATAAGGATTGTGGAGTCCCAAAATATTTCCCAAAATATTCCAACACTAAGGATGAACACGAAGACGGCAGACTGGGAGTAGAGGAGGGGAGCAGTGAGTGCGATGGAAAAGGATAGGGAAAGGTCCCTTGGCTTCTACAGCGACCTCCAATAGGGACGGGAACGCCAGGAATTGGCGCTGCATGCCAGCACTAACGTTTGAGTCATCACTGGCGCCACTCTTGTCGAGGGAATGTGGGACACTGGTTACACAGAGCTGCTCGGACGCCGACACCGGCAGTGTTGACATATGAGCATCGGGTCGGGTCACCCGGGTTTTGGCAGACCCAGATCCATATCCATATTATTATGCGGGCCACGGGCCGGGTTTTGGCCCGAAAATTTTTAAGAAACATGAGCCCGTACCCGGCCCGTATAAAAAATCTGGGTTTCGGGCTGGGCTCGGGCCAGCCTGTCTAACAATAGGTTTCATCAAAATGACGTGTTTGATTTACAATCAATGTTGAATTTGTATATAAGTAGAAAGATATTTGTTGTAGACATATTTATTAAATTTTAGAATGTCGTTGTGTTAGGAATGGTGGTGTTTTGCGTGAAGGTTGAACATAATATGAATGAGCAGACAAATTAATAATCCACAATATTTTTGCTAGTTGTTGATTCGTATCGATCATCTATTAGACTTGTTATTATAACCAACTATTAGTATAGGGGGAGTTGGCTGATTATATCAATCATTAGACACGTGATCCTATTATGGAAAAAAAAATTTTAAAATGATATACATATTTGTGTATTTATATGATATGATATAGATTATTTATGCGGGTCGGGTACTGGGTTTCGGGTCTGGGTTTATGGTGGCCCGAGCCCGGCTCGGATAAGAAAATGGGCCTAAAATTCCGGCCCGGCCCGCCCATTTAGAATATCTGGGTCGGGTCTGGGTCGGGTTTGACGTGCCGGGTAGCGGGCTGGGTCAGGTTGGCCCGGTCCGATGCTCAACCCTACTTCTCCCTTGTTTCTTTACACAACTTAGCTATGTTCTCCGCTCATCTGTTGTTAGAGGAGTATAAATTATTTTTAAGATAAATTTCAAATGATATCATTTGATGATGTTCACCAAATAAAGTTATCGGTAATCATACATACGTGTTAGATTGATGTATTCCACGTGATAATTATGAATGAATCCTGATCAAATTAATTATTTGTCAACAACAATTTATCATTATAAGTTGCATATACATCTATGCAAGTCCACTCCTAAGTAAACAACTTCACCCATCGTTGTACTTAGACTATACAAATATGTACACAACAGTACACGTTGTAGTACAAATATATACAAGACTATACACAATAGTATGCATGGCAACAATCATTTATACAACAATACACGTGATAGTACAAGTGTGTACATAACAATACACATTGTAATACACATGTGTACAATATTATATACAATAGTACGCATTGCAACAAACATGTATACAACAACATTCATGGCAGTATAAATGTGTACACAATAGTACATATGGAAACACACATGTGTATAAGACTATACACAACAGTACATATGGAAACAATACACACGGCAGTACACAGAAGTAAGCATGACACCACACATGTGTACAACAATACACATGGCAGTACAAATGTGTACACAACAATACAGATTGCAATATACATGTGTAAACGACTATACACAAAAGTAAACATGAAAACACACTTGTGTACAACAATACACGTGGCAGTACAAATGAGTACACAACTATACACATTACAATAAACATGTGTATAAGACACTACACAACAGTACGCATGGAAACACACAAGTGTACAAGACTGTACACATTGTCGTATAAGACTGTACACATGTGTACAAGACTATACGCATGGTCCTACAAGACTATACACATGTGTCACAAGACAGTACAAGTGTCACAAGATTGTACACGTATCACAAGACTGTACACATGGTCCTACAAGACTGTACAGATGTGTCACAAGACTGTACACATGGTCCTACAAGATTGTACACGTGTTACAAGACTGTACATATCTATACAAGATTGTACATATGGTATTATAAGACTATACACATGGTCACAAGACTGTACACATGTCACAAGATTGTACGTATGGTCACAAGATTGTACACATGTGTCACAAGATTGTACACATGCATAGAAGATTTTACACATGTGTACCAGACTGTACACATGGTCCTACAAGACTATACACATGTGTACAAGAATGCAGACATTGTCCTACAGTCTTGTACACATGTCTACAGTCTTGTACGACCATGTATATAGTCTTGTACACATGTCTACAATCTTGTAGGACCATGTGTACAGTCTTGTACACATGGTCCTACAAGACTGTACACATGTGTACAAGATTGTACACATGGGTCCTACAAGACTGTACACATGTGTACATGACTACAAGACTATACACATGGTCCTACAAGACTGTACACATGTGTACAAGACTATACACATGGTCCTATAAGACTGTACACATCTGTACAAGAATGTACATATGTGTAGAAGACTGTACACATGGGTCCTACAAGACTGTACACATGTGTACAAGACTGTACACATGTGTACAAGACTATACACATGGTCCTACAAGACTGTACATGTGGTCCTACAAGTCTTGTACACATGGTCCTATAAGATTGTACACATATGTACAAGATAGAACACACATGTACACAACTATACATATGAGTATAGGATTGTACACATGGTCCTACAAGACTGTACGGATGTGTTCAAGACTGTACACATGGTCCTACAAGACTATACACATGTATACAAGACTGTACACGTGGTCCTACAAGATTGTTCATATGTGTACAAGATTGTACACATGTGTACAAGACTGTACATATGTGTATAAGATTGTACACATGGTCCTAGAAGACTGTACACATGGTCCTACAAGACTGTATACATGTGTACAAGACTATACACATGGTCCTACAAGACTGTACACATGTGTACACGACTGTACACATGGTCCTACAACACTATACACATGGTCATACAAGACTGTACATATGGTCCTACAAGACTGTACACATGTGTACAAGACTGTACATATGTGTACAAGATTGTACACATTGTCCTACAACACTGTACACATGATCCTAGAAGACTGTACACATGGTCCTACAAGATTGAACACATGGTCCTACAAGATTGTACACATGGTCCTACAAGACTGTATACATGTATACAAGACTATACACATGGTCCTAAAAGACTGTATACATGTGTACAAGACTGTACACATGGTCCTACAAAACTGTACACATGGTCCTATAAGACTGTATACATGTGTAGAAGACTACACACATGGTCCTACAAGACTATACACATGGCCATACAAGACTGTACACATCTGTACTAGACTGTAAACATGTGTACAAGACTGTACACATGGTCATACAAGACTGTACACATGTGTACAAGACTGTACGCATGGTCATACAAGACTATACGCATGTGTACAAGGTTGTACACATGTGTACAAGACTATACACGTCACCCTACAAGACTGTACATGTAGTCATACAAGACTATACACATAGTCCTGTAAGACTGTACACATGGTCCTACAAGACTGTACACATGTGTACAGGACTGTACAGATGGTCCTACAAGAATGTACACATTTGTACAAGACTGCACATATGTGTATGAAACTATACACATGGTCCTAGAAGATAGAACACAGGGTCCTACAAGACTGTATACATGGTCCTACAAGACTGTACACATCTGTACAAGACTGCACATATGTGTACAAAACTATACACATGATCCTATAAGATTGTACACATGGTCCTACAAGACTGTAAACATGGTCCTACAAGACTGTACACATATGTACAAGACTGTATACATGGTCATACAAGATTGTACACATCTGTACAAGACTATTCACATGGTCCAACATGACTGTACACATGGTCCTATAAGATTGTACACATGTGTACAAGACTGTACACATGGTCCTACAAGACTGTACACATCTTTACAAGACTGCACATATGTGTACAAGACTGTACACATGGTCCTACAAGACTGTACACATATAGTCCTACAAGACTATACACATTGTCCTACAAGATTGTACACATATGTACAAGACTGCACATATGTGTACAAAATTGTACACATGGTCATACAGGACTATACACATATGTATAAGACTGTACACACGGTCCTACAAGACTGTACACATGTATACAAGACTGTACACATCGTCCTTTAAGACTGTACACATGTGTACAAGACTGTACACATGGTCCTGCAAGACTGTACACATGGTCCTACAAGATTGTACACATGTGTACAAGAATGTACACATTGTCCTATAAGAGTGTACATAGGGTTTCTTATTCTACTAATTTTCTTATCCAATTATCAAGTTTGCTCTTTCTTTTGATTAGGATCATTCAAATACTTAAGGCACAAGAATATTACATACTTAGGTTGATTGCAATTGAAGTGTCATGTTTTTATTAAACAGTTCTGTCAGAGTTTCACTCAGTCGACAAAATTCTCGACTGACATTGTCTTGGTCGACAACTTTCTCGACTGAAAATGTTATTGTTTCTCCAGAAAAATACAGATTTAAGGAAGAAACCCAATCGGTCGACTAATTTCTCGACCAACATTGTCTCGGTCGAAGATTTTGTCAACCGAGATTGTTTCTGTATTGTTTTCAGTATTTATTTTCCAAATAAAACATAGATCACTTCTAATTCAATTATGCAATCTAAAACTTAGTTATGTTGAGATGAAACGTTTAAGTATCAAAGTAACATTTAATTCAAATCTCAATTAATCATATTCAAATCTCTAGGTTTTACGAACCCAAACTAAAACAAGTTATTAAAGATGTGTCTCTGCAAGTTTATTTAAAAATGTGTATTTTCAAGTTAGAAATTTTAATTACTGGAATCAATTTGTTATCTCATTATGTTGAGTTGAGATAAACATAAAGATATACAATTTAGAGTCTTTGGTCATATCTCAACTTAATTTAATTTATTTAGTTTGGGGGTTTTGGAACCCATACCAACTCAACATCCTTTTTCTTGTAAGGATATGAGAAGGAATAATGTCCAAGACGCAAACAATAATAGCAACATATAGAATCAATCTCATTTCTCTTTTATGAGTTTGATCTAGATTGTTCTTGGGTACATATATATACTTGTCTTTAGGTACATACATAGATTGAGTCATTGGCACTTGTGTCCTCCCCCCACTAGGTTTTTGATAGGCTTTTCCTTTAGGCTTGTAACCTAGTCCTCTCCTTCCAAGTTGACTATGAGAATCATTTAAGATCTTATCAAGAACATCATTGTTTCTTAAGCTACTAACTTCTTGTTGTAACTTAGCAATCTCATTCATTCTCTTTTTGATATCTAACTTTGCTTGATCTAGATTAGATAATAAAGAATCTCTTTCTTTCACAATAGTATCATAATCTAGATGAGTGCATAGGATAGGTTGAGTTTGAAAATCATTTAACTTTGCAAGCAGTCCAACCTTTTCTTGAGAAAGAATATCATAATTTGTTTCTAGAGTAAAAATCTTCACCTTACAATCACTTACAGATGATTTCAAAGTACTATTTTCATAAATAATACTATCCTTTTCAAATCCAATATCATTTAATTTAGCATATAGATTTTCATTTTCAGATGTGAGAGCAAGAAGTTTAGCATGTAACTCATCATTTGCTTTATTAGGTTTCTTTAATTTCTTCTTGCACTCAATATACTTATCATGTGTCTCTTGAAGGCTAGAAATTAACTCTTCTTTAGATAAATAAAAAAGGCTTACCTCTTCTTCCTCTTCACTTGTTGTAGCAATAAGGCATTCTTTATGCACATCTTCCTTCTTTAACATCCATGGACAGCTAGGTGTTGTGTGTCTTGTTTCTAAGCACCAATTACAGCTTGTTGAAGATTGGTCCAAGCTTATCCTTTGCTTGTGGTTGTGGACAACACCACCCTCCATTCTTCAAGACTCGATTAGAGCTCCTTGAAGCCTGCTCTGATACCAAATGAAAAACCACTAGGGGGTGAATAAGGTTTTAAAAATATTTTAACAATAATTTAACTCAAGCAACCACAATTGAAACTTGAAGAAGGAGGCAAGATATTTAGAGTGGTTCCACCCTTAGCAAAAACTAAGGGAGTCAGTCCACTACCCAATTATTTTCAATTGGGATTTTGAAAGTATTTAAATTTTATTACCTCGCAAGGATGTTACATAAAATTACAAATACTTTCACCACCCTTTGGACAACATTCACCTAGAAGTAGTCCTACCAACCTCGAAGCAGTCTTCCTCGAAGTAACTTCAAGCTCCCCCTTGAAGTAGCCTTCTTCTTGAAGTAGCTTCCCGTTGATACAACCTTCTTAAAGTAGTCCAAAGTCCTCCTTCTCTGCCGAGAAGATCAAACCCTCTCCAATCCGCAGCCTCCAACCCTAGGAGTAGCAAGGAGAGTACAAGCAATAAGAAAGAACAAGAAGGGAAAATGGAAATTGCAATTACCGTTGTAGCACAAGGCTTGGTTTCCTATATCAAGCATTTTGATCTCCTAACCAATGTATATGGAAGTGGAAGTGCAGTGGGTAGGAGATGCTAGCCTATAGGACACGAATTTGTAGCAATGGAAAGGATTAGCAAATGCTAGAGTTGCTCAATTGCTCACAAGAACAGATTGCCAATTGCAAGTATGTATGCTCAAGTGTTGCACAAGTGTATTTTAGGTGTCCTAAGGCATGTCCTATTTATAGGAATGACCTATGAGTGCTTAAGGACATTCTAGACACTTTCTAGGGGGTTCTAAGTGCTCAACTAGCCATTAGGTATCCACTAATTGCTTAAGCAACGGCTAGTTTATTAATTCTGAAAAGTGCAGACAGAGTTCTTCTCGGTCGAAAAATTGTCGACTGAGACACCAGTCGGTCGAAGACTTTGTCGACCGAGGGATGGTCTGGAGCAAGTGTATATAACATTTGATTCCAACTCCCAACCACCTTGTCTGCTGGGTCTAACGGCTATTTGGATCAATTCTCAGTCGAGGAGTTTGTCGACCGAGAGTGTCTCGGTCGAGAAGTTTGTCGACCGAGAATGACTCTGTTTCAATGTTTTGAACTATGTACTAAGTGTGTGTATCAGTGTGCAGTTGTGACACTATTGTAGGGGATGACCTATCTAAGTGTTGTGATTGGCTAGGGAAGATCTAAATGCTTGATTTACATGATATCTAAGTACTTGTATATTATATACTTGTACAAGTTTTTAATTTGATTAAAATCATGAAATTAACACATTGTGAGCATTTAGATCTTCCAAAGTTTTTCCTTCCATCTAGTTCCTGCACCACTCAAATAGCATGTTAGATCCACACGAATGAAATATTTGTCATCATCAAAACAAAGGGATTATAATAATGTCCAATTTAGCCAACAAAATGGTCCTACAAGACTGTACACATGGTCCTACAAGACTGTACACATGGTCATACAAGACTATACACATGTGTACAAGACGGTACACATGGTCTTACAAGACTATACACATGTGTACAAGACTATACACATGGTCCAATAAGAATGTACACGTGTGTACATGACTGTACACATGGTCCTACAAGACTATACATATGTGTACATGGGCCTACAAGACTTTAAAAATGGTCCTGCAAGACTGTAGACATTAGCTACAAGATTGTACATGTGGTCCTACAGGACTGTACAAATGGTCTTACAAGACGGTACACATGTGTACAAGATTGTACACATGGTCCTACAAGATTGTACACATCATCATACAAGACTGTACACATGTGTACAAGACTATACACACGGGTCCTACAAGACTGTACACATGTGTACAAGACTATACACATGGTCCTACGTACAAGACTGTACACATGGTCCTATAAGACTGTACACATGTGTACAAGACTGTACACATCTGTACAACACTATACATATGTGTACAAGACTATACACATGGTCCTACAAGATGGTACCCATGGTCCCACAAGACTGTAGACATGTGTACAAGACTGTATACATAGTCTTACAAGACTATACACATGGTCCTACAAGACTGTACACATGGTCATACAAGACTGTATACATGGTCGTACAAGACTGTATACATGGTCCTACAAGACTGTATATGTAAAGGGGTGAAACCACTCCTCTACTAAAAAGAAAAGACCACATCCCTTAAAACCAAACACCACATAAAGTTTTCCGTCAAAGGGATGGAGACCGATTCTTTCAACATGTATGTATCATTACACAAGGAGTAGCAGCGGAAAATATCATTATCTAACAATTTACAATGCTCGATAACATGATACAACACTTCACCGCATATGGATGTCAAAAAGGAAATCTAATCATATAAGCCAAAGATCAAGCTGAGGGTCATCTAACCACCTCTTCAAGTCTCCCTAAAAGCTCAGCTACAAGATTGATGTCGAAGTTTGCCTCTTCTTGATCTAACCTAGGGTTGGAAGCATACCCCACAAAAGAGAAGAAGAAAAGAAATACATCAGCAAAAAGCCAGTATGTATATGCTAAAGGAAACTTTGAGCAATTTAAGCAATAAGGACTTCAAATGTAAAATGCTTCCCATACCAGAGATAAGGACTACCCAATAGGGCATAAAAGAAAAGAATCATCATATAATAAAAGAAGATACTTGCCATGATCGAAACAATAAAGATTGTGCAATACTAACACAAAAGAAAGTAGTAGGGCACACACCCCACAATAATCAACCTACATGCATGTGAGATAAACATAGCCCTAGAACAATATAAACACAATTGGCGGCCAACCCTCATAAAGTTGAAGCCTGGTAGAGAAAGGAATACTGCCAATCTCCCAAATATATAAAGTTGAGTATGGATTACTGCCACACTCGATTACAGAGGAATGGTATACTGCCATCCTCAATAGGGGAATACAGCCCCAAAACCAATGTAATTACACTACTCTAGTGCTACTGAATCACATAGCATGTTTAATGTAGAGGCAAGTAAATAGTTTAGTCAGAAGATGATACAAAGGTTGCCATCACACAATGGACAATGCAAATATATAACATCCACTTCAAAGTGGCACATACCAATATAAGAGACCAACATGCACCAAGGCATAAGAAAAGATCTCAAGAAAATATCTAAGTTCATAACAAGCAAGATAGTTCACACGAACCATGATAACAAGAGATAAGACATATTGTGTAGGTCAAATTCAAGAGAATGAAAAGATAGGTGAATTGCTCATTATAGAGGAATAGGGGATACATCATACCTCTCTTACTTAGAGTCCTATTAACCTCTTTTCCAAACCTTTAGTTGAAATCAAGGTCCACTTGTCCTATTTCCAATTTCATAATAATGTATTAGAATAACATATATACATTAAAGAGTTGAAACCCTAATATATGAAATTTTTACACAAAACCTCGATTCAGATCTCAAAAATATCACCACTAACTTAGTTCGGTTTTTCTAATTAAGAAAACATATAATTTTGCATATATTGGAGTTATGAAGGTTAAAGTGTATTTTTGGTGATTTTTAGGTATTTAATTCATTTTCTAAAAACTCTTTTCGACAAAACTGAAAACCAATACTTGGAAATATTTTTATTAAAAATAACATGTTTTTCTGAGTTAATAACATATTTTACTTTATTTTTTGGACAAACGAATCAAAAGCTATGAATTATTGAAAATCGACCAATTAGAAATCGACACATCGTCAATTTTACATAAGATCATGAGTTTTAAGCATGTAATAAGAAATATATGGGAAGGGGGTTATGAATCTCATACCTAGGGAACATAATAAGGTCCAAATAGAAATAATCCCAAGATTATAAGGTCTGGTTGCTCCATGCCTAGCTCCTTTCTTGAACAAAGATCTCCTTCTCAACTTAGAGGTGATAAACCCAGTTTTGGTCGAATTCACCAAGGAGGAGCTTTAGAAACCCTAATAGGGCAATTTGGAAGCCCTAGGAGCCTTCTTCACCAAGGTAGGCTCCCTCTCTTGCCTTGGGGGAGCAACTTCGTGGCCAAATACAGAAGGAACTATTATCTAAGCTAGAGGAAAGAAAAGGAGAGAAAGAGTTTTCAAATTATGAGTTGGGAAGGGGTATACATGGCTATATATAGAAAGAGGTGAAGAATGAGGAGTCTTAAGGGACTTTCCATGTGTCTTTAGCCTAGGGATTGATGGCCATGCAAGAGGATAGCTCATAGAGGCTTCATGCATATCCAAAGTCGGTCCTAAGAGCCCATAGATTATTTTAGGCCATCCCCACCGTTTTGCAAGAAAGAAATAACCTCATTGGTTGATAGCTTTTAAGGATAAGCATCTTTATAAAGAGGGTAATCCCTATAATGCCCTTAGAAAGAAATACCATCAAACCAAGGTGAAACTAGGTTCTCCAATGGTTTCAAATCTCATTAATGGTAAGGGAATATCTAAGGATTAAAATTCAGGAGATAATATGCAAAGAAAACCTCTCAATTAGGTAAATTGCATAAAAGTCCAGAATGTACTTAAAATTGCATAACTTGTACAAACAACATCCAAATTGGACCAAACTGTATCCACAAGTGATATTTGATGTGTAGAATATTAATTTGCCATTATTTATATATTTTGAAGTTATATAATCACATTATTTATTATTTATGCCTTTTACTCATTTTCTCTCTCCTAAACTTATCCTAATATTTCAAGGTTGTCCAAATTAGATAAAATTTGACATGTAGGCTAATTTTGATATGTAGAATTTGAATTTGAAGTTTGTTTTCTATTTTGAGACTTATTTTTATGAGATATGTCATATGTCCCATTAACGACCTATTATCCAAATTGTTTATCCAATTAAGTTTCTTATCTTCATATTACCACCAAAATGAGTTATGTGGCATATTTTATGTATTATAAACCTAAGATTAATGTTAGAGAATTAGGTTACATTAAGGTGATCTATAAATGTATTAGCTCGTTGGGATTATATAAAACATCTATTTAGGTCTAACCTTCAACCTTATTTGGCTAAGTCCAAAATGTCAACTTCCAAGGTAGGGTCTGAGATCTAGTATGTTACAGTATACATGTGTTCAAGACTATACACATGGTCCTACAAGACTGTACACATAGTCCTGCTAGACTGTACACATGGTCCTATAAGACTGTTCACGTGTACAAGAGTGTACATATGTATATAAGATTGTACACATGGTCCTACAAGACTGTACACATGTGTACAGGACTGTACACATGGTCATACAAGATTGTATACATGGTCCTACAAGACTGTACACATGGTCCTACAAGACTGTACACGTGTACAAGACTGTACACATGGTCCTACAGACTGTATACATAGTCCTACAAGAATGTACACATGTGTACAAGACTGTACACATGTATACAAGTCTGTACACATGGTCCTACAAGAATGTACACAATAGTACATGTGGAAGTACACATGTGTATATGTTTGTACACAAAAATATTCATTTGAACATAGATTTCTACAAGTCTACACATGACAGTACACATGTGTACCCAATAGTCCACATTGCAATACACATGTGTACAAGACTGCAAATAAGATTACGCGTTGCAATACATATGGCATACATATACCAACACACATGTGTACAACATTACACATGGCGGTTCATATGTATACAAAATAGTACGCATGACAGTCTACATGTGTACTAGACTGTACACAACAGTACACATGACAATAAACATGTGTACAAGGTTGTACACAACAATACAAATGGCAGTATACCTGTGTACATGACACACTATAGTACACATGGAAGTACACATGTGTACAAGTTTGTCCACAACAATACACATTCCAAGATAGATTTGTACAGGTGTACACATGACATTACACATGTATTCACAACAGTACATATGTGTACCCAACAGTGCACATTGTAATACACATGTGTACCAGACTGCACACAAGATTACGCATTGCAATACACATGGCATACATATGCAGACGCACGTGTGTGCAACAATACACATGGCAATTCACATGTGTACAAAATAGTATGCATGCCAGTCAACATGTGTACTAGACTGTACACCACAATACACATGACAGTACACATGGTTACAAGACTGTACACAACAATACACATGGCAGTATACATGTGTACAAGACTATACTCAATAGTACACATTAAAGTAAACATGTGTACATATTTGTACACAACAATACACATTCCAACATAGATTTGTATAAGTGTACACATGACAATAAATATGTGTACACAACAGTACACATGTGTACCTACAATGTTGCGCACACATGTGTACCCAACAATGCACATTGCAATATACATGTATACAAGACTTTACACAAGATTAAGCATTGCAATACACATGGCATACATATGCAGACACACATATGTACAACAACACACATGGTTGTTCACATGTGTACAAAATAGTACACATGACCTTCCACATGTGTACTAGATTGTACATAACATTACGCATGACAAAACATGTGTATAACAATACACATGACAATGCATATGTCTACACAATTAGTACACATGTGTACAATACTATACACAGTGTACAAGACTATATATACACAACAATATGCATGACAACACACATGAGTACAACAATACACATGGCAGTACAAATATTTACACAATAGTACACATGATAGTACATTTGTGTACAAGACTATATACAACAGTACACATTGAAACACACATCAGTATAAAACTATATACAACAATTCTAGTGAGAAGAATAAGTTGAAATCTTTATTGTCAATAGAGTTTCAATTCGATACGTTCGTGACTACCGATTCTTATCCTTTTGTTTTTTCCTTTTTTTGGTCAATTGGATACTTTGAATTGACTGTGTTTATTCACATCTCCATGTGCAGAAACAAGGTGGCAATGGTGGAAGCGGGCGTCATCCGGAAGTTGACGAAGGCGTTGGCCATGCCAAGCGGCAGGCATGATCATCACGGCGGCAGCAACAGCGACGACCTCATGGCGCTGCTCCAATCCCTAGTCACATGATTCGGCGAATTTTTCAAAAATTCGCGTATAATACGCGCATTATTTAGCCGACGAATGTAACGGCCGAACTAAGAATTATACCCGCACTGTTTCCGAATAATACGAATAATTCGCGAATTATACATTGTTCGTGTATTATTCCCGTATTTATCGCAATCATCCGAATAATTAATGATTTATTTGGAAAAATTCGGCCCAGCTGGACGGCCCACTTAGGGCTCAGTTTACATTAGCCCGCGCCCGCCCATCCCACACCTACGCGAGTCCCCGTCCCCGTCTCCGCGCACGAACGGTGCCGCCGACCCCGACGCTCCTGCTTCGGCGATCAAGCAGCTCAACTCGACGAGCCCAGCGATATTCAAGGTCCCCCCGCGGCCGCGACGGACACGCCCGGCCTCTTCTCTTCGCCTTCAACCCCCCCCCCCCCCCGCCATCTTCTTCTTCGGTCCGACCGTCCGAGGCTCCGACCTACAGCGTCCTCGTCACTGGACAAGACGACCCCAGCCGTGCAGCCCCTGGACGACGCCGGCCACGCCGCCACACGACCACAGGAAGACGCCGGCCGTGCAGCCCCACCCAAGAAGCCAAGACGACCCCAGCCACCACCGCCGGCGGCCGGGAGCAATTGCAGTGAGTCAGCGACTAGCGAGCCGGGAAATTTGGTGAGCATCTCGGCTTATTGTGAAGACTCTGTCTATCAAATCCGTCTCCTCTATCAATTCTATATCTCAATTGTTTTAAAATATGTTTGGTTGGTGCCGTCACCATCAGCTTCCTACTGAAATCGCTAACCTTGGGGAAGATGGGTACGCCCCCCTTCTCGTCTCCATGGAAGTGAAGGGATGTGGGAGATTTGGTTCTTACTCCTCCGTCAAGCCCACCAAATGCACCGTTAACTCCGTCCACATTGATTACTGCTATGATTCTTCGTCTGGATTGCTTGTCCTTAACCTGGACAGGCAGCCGGAAGGTGGCAAGAAAACTCACCAGGTGGCGGTAGAATACTGATTAGGATTTCATTTCCCACTATTCCAAGTAGATGATTAATCTCATTTAAGCATTAGTATTGTCAGGAGGAAGTGATGCAGGATAAGATGGTGTTGGATTCAAAATACTTGAAAGTTGTCGTGGAACTTAAGGTGCATTGGCGATAATCAAACTCCCTCCTTTAGAGCTGGCTTGGCTAAAGATATCTCTAAATTGTGGGTTTCATTCCCCGCTTTCGGTTGTTAGTTTCACTGTCCATGTCGGTTTTTGCAGCCAAAACTTCGTCATCAATTAACAGCAACAAGAATAAGAACAAACCTCTGTCTCACCGTCTGAAGACTAATGAAAAATATATTTGCACTGAAAGTACTAAGTCCGAAAATAGAAACAGTCCAGATTGAACTAATTAAAATCTCAATTGTTATGTATACATATTATTTCAAATTAATGACTGGTGACTAGTTTCTGCAGTAACTAATTGGGTTAATTTTGTTGATTTTATTTTTACAGTGTGAGGTTGAGCTGTGAGTCTGTGACAATTGAGTTTGAACAATGCCACGTGGAAAGGATCCGTTATGGGAACATATTGAACAAGTAGGGTCAAAAATAAAATGTAAACATTGTCACTTAGAATTTCATGCTGGAATCACACGAATTAGATATCATCTTGGAAAAATAATTGGGAAAGACATCAATCCTTGTGCTTCAGTTCCTGATCATGTTCGAGATTTAGCTTTAAATCATATTGATGAGATCCAAACCAAGGCTAAGAAACAAAAGCTCTCTGCGTTTTGGACAGCATTCTCTTCTTCTAGCTCAAATAAATCAACTACTTGTCTTGCCACACAAAACAATACAAGTTACATTGATGTGGACAGATTACAGGCTGATATCCAAAAGCAACAAACATTACATGATCTGACAAAGAAGGAGGAAAGGAAGTTGGCTGATAAAGCTATAATGCAGTGTGTTGTTGCCAATAACCTCGCTTTCAATTTATTGAGGACTCCTGAATTTAAGGAGGCATGTGCAGCTATTGCTAGGTGCGGTGTTGGGTATGTGCCGCCTAATAGTGAGACAGCAAGGACTAGGTTATTAGAGGAACTGAGAGGCGATGTTGATGAGTATATCAAGTCCATCAAGGAAAGTTGGTCATTTTCTGGTTGCACTTTGATGGCTGATGGGTGGAAGGATGCCAGAAGTCGTCCACATATAAATCTCTTGGCTGCTTCTCCAAAGGGTGTCATGTTCTTGAAATCAGTTTGTACTGTTGGACACAAAAAGGATGCACAATATATCTGTGATTTTGTATCCTCTGCAATCGAAGAAATAGGCCCATCTAATGTTGTCCAATTTGTTTCTGATAATGCTACTAACTTTCTTGGTGCAGCAACATTGTTGGAAATAAAATACCCGACGATATTCACAGTTAGTTGTGCAGCACATTGTATTAATTTGATGTTTCAGGACTTTGATAAGCTGGAAAATGTCCACTGTGTCATAGAGAATGCTAGGAGAATTGTGAAGTTCATGTATAAGTATCAACACGTTCTTGATTTGATGAGGAAGCATACTGAGGGAAGAGAGCTGAAGAAACCTGGTGCCACACGGTTCGCCACTCATTTTTTATGCATACAATCTTTGTTGACTGTGGAGCAGGGCTTGCGCTTTATGGTGGCATCTTCTGATTGGAGGGCTTTACCTCAATCAAAATCTGAGGATGGTATTGATGTACAGGAAATCATTCAAGAAAATGACTTTTGGCTTGCTGCTGCTGGTTTGACTCAACTAATGGAGCCTCTTATGAAGGTTCTTAGGATGGTAGTGTTGGATAAATTGGACATTATGATAAATCCCTTTGTTTCGATGATGACAAACATTTCATTCTTATTATTCTAACGAGCTACTTGAGTGTGCAGGATTATGGTGGATGACAAAGCAACTAGGGAAATCACGAGCTTACATATTTACTTTCATGCAATGTAATCACTATTGTAAAAACTTGTACAGTTATATAATGTACAAGTACTTAGATTGCATGTAAATCAAGCGTTAGATCTTCCCTAGCTACACACCATAGTTAGACAAGTCATCCCTTCCAAAAGGATCACATTATGCACACTCATAAACACACTTAGTGGTTTAATTATAAGATTGAAACAGAGTCAATCTCGGTCGACCACACTCCTCGACCGAGACACTCTCGGTCGACAAACTTCTCGACCGAAATTGACCAAAAGTAGCCGTTAGACACAGCAGTTGACAGTTGCAAATAAACGTTAATCCAGAGAGCCTGTCGGTCGACGAATCCTCGACCGACTGGGCATCTCGGTCGACAAGTCCTCGACCGAGATGGTCTCTGACAGCAACTGCAGAATTAATTAACTAGCCGTTGCTAATGCGCCTAACTTATTCCTAACGGCTAGTTAAGCACTAGGAACCCCCTAGAAGTTGTCTAGAACGTCCTTAAGCATACATAGGTCATTCCTATATATAGGACATGCCTTAGGTCACCAAATAAGATCCAAGATATACTTGTGCTATACTTGAGCTTGAATACATACTTGCAATCTGTTTTAGAGAAATAGAGCAATTCCTACACTTGCCATTCATTCCTATTGCTCCCATTTCGTGCCATATAGGCTAGTATCTCCTATCCACTACAATCACATTGTCATATACATTGGTTAGGAGATCTATACGCTTGATATAGGCAAATCAAGCCTTGGGCTTAAAGGATAAGTTGTAATTTCTATTTCTTTCTTGTTCCTTTGTATCTTTTGTACTCTCCTTGCTACTCCTAGGGTTGGAGGCTGCGGATCGGAGAGGGTTGACTTCTCAGGTGGAGAAGGGGACTTCAAGCTACTTCAAGAAGGCTATCGCACGGGAAGCTACTTCAGAAGGCTGGTGCAACGGGTGTTGGTGCATCTACTTCAAGGGAAGGCTGCTTCAAGGTTGGGCGATTACTTCTAGGTGAAGGCTGCTTGAAGGGTTTGGGAAAAGAAATTGTATTTTATGTAAAGTCCTTGCGAGGTAATAAAATAGATTTCTTTTCAAATCCCGGTTGGGTAAGCAACCGGGTAGTGGACTGACTACCTTAGTATTTGCTAAGGCTAGGAACCACTCTAAACCCTTGTGTCTCCTTGTCCAATATTTTCTTTGTGGTTGCTTGAGTTAATTAATTGTTAAATTATCTATAAAACTCTATTCACCCCCCTCTAGAGGTTTTCAATTGGTATCAGAGCAGGCTTCAAGGAGCCCTAACAAGGTCTTGAAGAAAAAGATGGGGGATGGAGTGCTCAACAACCTCAACATTGAAGGAACACTTGTTGCTAGGCCTCCACCGTTCGATGGAACAAACTACCAATATTGGAAGAGGAGGATGCAATTCTACTTCCAAGGAATCAACTGGGAGTTATGGAGAATGGTATCTACACCATACACACTTCCACAAGACGATTTCGCAGTATGGGATGCTAATACGGTAAAAATGGCTCAAATGAATGCAAAGGCAGTAAGCATTTTATATTGTTCCATTTCAGTAGGTGAATTTAATAGAGTATCAAACTGTGATACCGCATATGACATTTGGCATAGATTATCTATAACATATGAGGGTACAGTTCAAGTTAAGAATTCTAAAGTTAGTTTGCTTAAAACCAAGTTTGAACATTTTCGCATGGATCCAAACGAAACTATTAGTGAAATGTATTCAAAATTTTCTACTATTGTTAATGGTTTGAGTGCTTTAGGGAAACCTGTTCTTGAGGAAGATCAGGTATCAAAAATACTTCGATCTCTTCCTCCAAAGTACAAACCAAAGGTAACAGCTATTGCAGAAGCAAACGATCTCACTCGCCTCAAAATGGAGCAGCTCATCGGAAACTTAGAAGCTCATGAGGCAGATCTAGAAGAGGAAGAAAGGAGAGAACATGAACGCCAACATGGGAAAAAGAAGGATATTGCGTTCAAAGCATCAACCAAAGACACAAGTGAAGATGATAGTGAAGAAGAAACTCTCATTGTGAATGGTAAGCAATATAAAAGTTTTAAAACTAACAAAACTTCCAGTGCTTCTTCTTCCAGGTGCTTTGAATGTGGCAAGAAAGGACATATGAAAGGAGAATGTCCAAAACTCAAGAAAGGGAAGAAATCATCCTACAAAAAGAAAGAAAGAGCATATAGAGCTGCATGGGATGATTCAAGTGACAATAGCGATGATGGAAAAGAAGACGTAGAGTGTTTCATTGCTACTACAAATGAAGATGAAGAAGAGGTAAGTCTTTATGATCTACCAAAAGAGGATTTAATTTCAAGTCTTCAAGATACTCATGAAAAATACATTGAATGCAAGAAGAAACTCAAGAAATCAAATAAAGATTTAAATGCTAAAATTCTTGCTCTTGTATCTGAAAATGAAAATCTTAAAAAGGAAAATGAAGACTATGCTCTTAAGATTAAATCGGTAGAAGCAAATTGCAATCTTCTTTCCTTAGAAAAGTCAAATTTGCAAACTCAAGTGAATGATCTCCAGAAACAACCTATTCTATGTTCACATTTAGATTATGATAAGGTTGTTAAAGAAAGAAATGCC
The DNA here is from genome assembly GCA_963693085.1 of Alisma plantago-aquatica. Classification (NCBI taxonomy): domain Eukaryota; kingdom Viridiplantae; phylum Streptophyta; class Magnoliopsida; order Alismatales; family Alismataceae; genus Alisma; species Alisma plantago-aquatica. The sequence goes on from OY856409.1 coordinate 722,793,080, forward strand.
CTAGTATCCAATTTAGATCAAGCAAAGAAAGATATTGCTAGGTTGCAAAGAAATGTAAATGAGTTAGGAGGAAATAACCTACTTGACAATATTCTGAAAATTTCCTCTAGTTACAATGGAAGGAAAGGGTTAGGATACGATCCAAGAAGAAATAAATCCAAAAGAGCATCCAAGACTATATTTGTACCTAGGAACACAATTCCTAGAAATAGAAATGAAGTTGATGCTATTAGTTGTCATTATTGCATGCGTCTTGGACATTATTCTTTTTCATGCCCTTTTAAGAAAAAGAAAGATGAGTTATCTTGGATTCCTAAAACTTAGAAGCTTCAAATTAATTAGTTGAGATTTGACCTAAACAGATTATTGATATCATAATGTCTTATCTCAACACAATTGAGCTTTAAATTGCATTATCTCTTTTTGTTTGAAATCAATTAAAATTCTGAAAACTTTCCAGAAATTCGGTCGGTCGAACATTTGTCGACCGAGTGAACCTCGGTCGAGAAGCTGTCGACCGAGCATGTCACTGTTTTACAGAATGCTGTAAAATTGCTGAAATTCTTTTGAAATTGTTCAAAATTGTTGTCTATTCATGATTAATGACTGTATAATAAAGTATCAATTATGGAAATCATCCTTGAAAGATTATGAGAAATGAATTTGATCAAAAACCAAAATTATTCTTAGTTTAAAGAAAAATTTCTGTTCTATCATTTTATCATTACATAGGCAAGCAAAAGAATTTATTGGTGATATATCTCTTCGAAATGCTTGCAAAGAATACAATGTTTTTCAATTGATATCTTTAAAAGGTTTGAAATATTCATTGTGCTTTCATTGAAACATGCATCACAAGTTGATGTAAAATACTTAATTGGAAATCTGTAAATTTCGCCTCTTGGTTAAAACAAAATTTAGCCAAGGGGCGCCATGGTCATAGTCAAGGGCGACCTAAAATAAGCTTTGACAAAATGCTTATTTGGACATCAAATTTATTGAACTTAATCTTAGTATACTTTTAATAAAGGTCAAAATCAAATTTTAAAATCATTTTTGACCTTAGAAGCATCAATTTGCTTTAATTATAAGATTAAGGGGGAGCTTATAAGAACAAATTGGATTAATTGATTAAGAAACTTAGAAAAACATTTGAAGCTTGTTACGACCTTAGTACTTTTTACCCTTGATTATAGAGAATTTCATAAAAATGATATATTTTGTACTTAAAGGAACTCTTTAAACAAACCAGGGCTTAACATCCCTTGCATTTGGTTGGAGACATTTTCATGTACTCTAATATTAAAGGATTCTCATTTAATTTAGGGCTTAACATCCCTTGATAGATGAGAGATAAATATACATTCATCATAAGCTTAAGGGAATCTCATATCATTTCAAGGCTTAATATCCTTTGCAAATGATTGAGAAACAAATAGTGGATAAATTAGACATAAATCCATGTTTCTAAAAGGATATCTATTTAAGGGGGAGCAAAATATAAAATTAAGGGGGAAAAGAAAATAAAATATTCAAATTGGATATCTTTTTGAAATGACAAAGGGGGAGAAAGAATATAAAATCAAAAATATAAATATAAATGAGTTTCATCTTGATTGCCAGCACTCACACTTGTAAAACAAGAATGGCTACAAAAGGTAATCTTCAGGTATGAAACTCACATGCTTTATATTTCCTTATTTCATATTTTAGGAAATGTTTGTCATCTTCAAAAAGGGGGAGATTGTTGGATAAATTGGACATTATGATAAATCCCTTTGTTTCGATGATGACAAACATTTCATTCTTATTATTCTAACGAGCTACTTGAGTGTGCAGGATTATGGTGGATGACAAAGCAACTAGGGAAATCACGAGCTTACATATTTACTTTCATGCAATGTAATCACTATTGTAAAAACTTGTACAGTTATATAATGTACAAGTACTTAGATTGCATGTAAATCAAGCGTTAGATCTTCCCTAGCTACACACCATAGTTAGACAAGTCATCCCTTCCAAAAGGATCACATTATGCACACTCATAAACACACTTAGTGGTTTAATTATAAGATTGAAACAGAGTCAATCTCGGTCGACCACACTCCTCGACCGAGACACTCTCGGTCGACAAACTTCTCGACCGAAATTGACCAAAAGTAGTCGTTAGACACAGCAGTTGACAGTTGCAAATAAACGTTAATCCAGAGAGCCTGTCGGTCGACGAATCCTCGACCGACTGGGCATCTCGGTCGACAAGTCCTCGACCGAGATGGTCTCTGACAGCAACTGCAGAATTAATTAACTAGCCGTTGCTAATGCGCCTAACTTATTCCTAACGGCTAGTTAAGCACTAGGAACCCCCTAGAAGTTGTCTAGAACGTCCTTAAGCATACATAGGTCATTCCTATATATAGGACATGCCTTAGGTCACCAAATAAGATCCAAGATATACTTGTGCTATACTTGAGCTTGAATACATACTTGCAATCTGTTTTAGAGAAATAGAGCAATTCCTACACTTGCCATTCATTCCTATTGCTCCCATTTCGTGCCCTATAGGCTAGTATCTCCTATCCACTACAATCACATTGTCATATACATTGGTTAGGAGATCTATACGCTTGATATAGGCAAATCAAGCCTTGGGCTTAAAGGATAAGTTGTAATTTCTATTTCTTTCTTGTTCCTTTGTATCTTTTGTACTCTCCTTGCTACTCCTAGGGTTGGAGGCTGCGGATCGGAGAGGGTTGACTTCTCAGGTGGAGAAGGGGACTTCAAGCTACTTCAAGAAGGCTATCGCACGGGAAGCTACTTCAGAAGGCTGGTGCAACGGGTGTTGGTGCATCTACTTCAAGGGAAGGCTGCTTCAAGGTTGGGCGATTACTTCTAGGTGAAGGCTGCTTGAAGGGTTTGGGAAAAGAAATTGTATTTTATGTAAAGTCCTTGCGAGGTAATAAAATAGATTTCTTTTCAAATCCCGGTTGGGTAAGCAACCGGGTAGTGGACTGACTACCTTAGTATTTGCTAAGGCTAGGAACCACTCTAAACCCTTGTGTCTCCTTGTCCAATATTTTCTTTGTGGTTGCTTGAGTTAATTAATTGTTAAATTATCTATAAAACTCTATTCACCCCCCTCTAGAGGTTTTCAGGTAGATGGTGATGGATCTACCAATGGATATATCTATGAGGCCATGGACAGAGTAAAAGAATCTATGAAAGATATGCTTAGTGGAGATCATGTTCAATATTCTCCTTTCTGGAAGATCATTGATGAAAGGTGGGCAAAGAACTTGCATAATAATATTCATGCTGCTGCTGGTTATCTCAACCCAAAATTTCATTATGAAAAGAGAGTGAGGATGGATGCTGAGGTAAGAAGAGGGGTCTCAAAGGTGGTTAACAAGTTGGTTACTGATACAAATGATATTGCTCTAGTAACCCAAGAACTATGTGACTATCATGCTTCGAATCCTGAGGTATTTGATTCACTTGCCATCGCAGCTATACAAGATACACATCCTAGTAAGTTTCAATTCTTGGTTCAAATTTGGTACTATATGTTTCGACTATATTAATGTATGATATTTTGAATTCACAGGGATATGGTGGGACATGTATGGAGGTGGGCTTAAGATTTTGCAGAAGGTTGCTATTCGTATATTGAGCCAACCTTGTAGTGCATCCGGATGTGAAAGGAATTGGAGTGCCTTTGATGCGGCACATACAAAAAAGAGGAACAGGCTTGATCCAAAAAGGTTGGAAAATTTGGTATTCATAAGGATGAACATGCATTTAATGAAAACATCCAAGGCAAAGGAAAGTGCAGATACCAAACCCATTGATCTTGACAAAATTGATGCATTTTTTGGTGATATTGAGGATGCACATGGAGATGTTGAAGATGAAGAACTAGATGGAGAAGATACTGATGCTGATTTGGGTGGTGATTTAGAGACAAATGATGATTCAAATGACCTTGATATAGATTTAGATGACGAAGAATGACCTGCATTCTGAATATTTTGGTGACATCTAGTTCCTCAGTTAATCTGCGGCCAATTCCTCTATGGGCATGTGGCCATTTTCTTTTACCATATTCAGACATCATATCATCATAGTTGTCTTCTTTTACTATCTTATAATTCCTTTTTTAAATTTCGAACATGTTAATTGACTTGGTTATTCATATGTTGTCAGTGGATCAAAATGTGTATCATATGTTATACAATATATATATATATATATATATATATATATATATATATATATCCGATTTTTTCCGAATATTTCCCGAATAGTTGACCGAATTTTTACCGAATTCTTAACAATTTTTACCCGAATTTCCCGCATAATTCCCGAATGCCGAATTTTTCAGCCTCGCCGAATGATTGCCGAATGCCGAATTTGTGACTATGCTCCAATCTATCACCTCCCTAGCGAAGACCTCTCAGTAGCGTACCTCTTTCCTTCCATCACATGCGCCACGCTACTCCCGCTAATCCTACTCTCGATCACCAGCTGCGACGTAACCCGCAGCACCTCCAAACGCGCCGCTCTCTCTGCGTTCCTCAACCTCTCACACCGTTTACAGAGGAGACTGGAATCAGCAGAGTGCTACTACCGTTTGGTACTCCCCGCGCGAAGACCTCTCAGGCGTACTCCCCGCCATTTACGGAGGAGAGAGATTAAAATGGGCCGCGCGGATCGTTTTCGGATACGTCTCTGCCGTTTACGACTGTTAATGAACAAAGATTGTTACGAGGACTTGGTTCCGGGTGACCGTTGGAGGGTGTAGGGCCGGTTACGTGTATCACGGCTCTTTTTTCAACGGGTTGGCCGCGTACAACCGATGCAAACGCAATTTACATGGTATGAAGAATATAATTCAGAGTTTCAGACTACAAGGTCTAGAAATTAACTCATAAAAGAAACAAGACATCTGATCTATAAATCAAATAAATAGGTAGAACCACTCACACAGATCACTCCTTACAGCATACTGTTTCATATTCAGAATTTACAGGGACGTCGAACTAAAAATGGTGGTGGGGTTGTTCTAGAAAGCTGAATAAAGGAACGACGTTAAAACACTAACACAACCTATTACCAATCATATGTCTACCCGTAACTCCTCCCTTTTCCTTTTAGACAACTTGGATATGGCCTTGGCTGATACCACCTTTCTTGCAAGCAATCTCCATCTCTCACCCTCCTCTCCAAACCCAGCGCCCGTTCTCTCCTTGAATTGCCTGTGGTTCAATATCAAGCCTTCGCTTAAGCTTACAGTCTTACAGAGTTTATATTTACAACAAAACTAAATTATCTGGAAATTTTGCATACCTGCATAATGGGACTTTGCAGGAGTCATTTAGCTGATCACATACAGCCGAATGCAGGCGAAGGAGCTGCATCACACTTGCGCATCGCCCACAACCATTGGCAGGGTTGTGGTGCTTCTTCATATGCGATACAGCGAAGTGACGAATGAGTTGCTGCACTCCATCACAGGTTGGACCAAACTTACACGGCCCATGCTGTAGGCCAACTGTGGGCTCATCTCGTGGGCCTAAGTAAGTGCACCCTTCCGTGAATATGTGGCAGAGACACTCCATTGCTTCGCTAAGCTCCATGTAGACTTTCTGTTGCCTTTTGTTCCTTCGCCTACCCCTCTTCCTCTGCCATACCAAACATAACATCATTATCCCGATTAATGCTCAATGAATGGTACATGTCTCCTTGGGTCCAAAATAATTTACTAAGTATCAACTAGAAGATGGTAGAAGCCAATCATGAAAAATGGACTTGAACTGCAGTCTCTTGATACGTCTTTTTTGCAGTACAGTGTTTAACTTGACATTGACATGATGTGAGGATATGCCTAAACTGGAGGAAAAAGAGAAGTTTTACGGGATCTCAAATATTCACATCATCATGTCCAAAAAAAATGGTTTTCTATACTTGACAGTTAGGTTTAGTAGATATCAGAACAAATCAAACGACTGTACATCTCTTATTTTGTTCTTTGTGTAGGTATAGAAGGAAGGATTTCTTACAGAAACAAAAGAAAAATGGAGGCTCATATTTTACCTTCTCTGCTTCTTGGAGAAACTCGAGGACTTCTAGCTCTAGAAACGGGTCATTTTCCTGCAAAAATTTCCACCCTTCTGTCTTCTCAATCACCTTAAACTTGATAAGCAAAAGCTTCATGCACTTCATATACAGCCTGGGAGCATCACACTGCCTTGCCAATTGCAGCAAATCAACCACATTCTCTTCCCAAAGTGTTGCTGCCAACCCCACGGCTGTGGCTCGCTTTAGCCAAGGCACTTGCATTACATGTGATAAAACCAATACATGCATCCCAACTTTTTCTACCAGCTTGTCTTCTAGAGGCCTACATTATTCCATTCATAGTTTAGATAACACACTATACTATCAGCTACAAAAAAAAAAACATATTGACTTCAATTTGTACATTTAGATACAGTGTTTTAAGATTCTGTTGGAAAATCATCTCTAACATTGAAGCAGATCTCTATTGACTATGAACTTTCTGTGCATTGAGTGTGTGGTTTGCTATGCATTAGTAGCTTTTAAATGCTGATGATAAACATCTTTGCAGCGTACTTTTTCTTTTGAATTCAGTTTTCGTTTGTGTTTTCTTCTTGCATCATATTCTTCTTTAGTTTTAGATTTTGATAGGTGTATTCATCTATGATATATCAAACATGAACCAAAAGTGACATACACTAAATCTGTCTTATTTGCCCATCTGGAAATCTTCTGGTGAAATCTGGGTTCCATCTGAAAACTATAGTATAGCGCAGAGTGAGTGGGAATCATAGTGTTCAACTGAGAAATGTAATTCATACGTTACTTTATCAGTGAAGTAGGACTCTGATAACGGTTTCTGGAGTGGCAAATTATGCAAGGCTTAGTTCCTAGCAAATTCTGGAAAGAGTCTAGTTTTAATAAGCATTCTACCAACTGAAGTGAGGAATCATGCTGCCCAAGTTGGGTAGTGAATATGAACAGGTGATGTCCAACAGTAGCGAGTCATTGTCACCATTGGTGAAAATGGGTTTAACTGAATTACCCTTCTCCATCCAGCAACGGGACGGGGACCTCCTGCTTAATTTCCCTATATCATATTATACTCTGACGACATTTATTAAAAAATTGAGATCGGTATTGAGGTTTTTTCTTTGTAATTCTTAAACATGCAGTTTGTGCCAAAATAAGTGTAAACAAGGCGAAAACCTCATCCTCTTCTGAGTTCTAATGCTACGCCGTAAATATGAACAAAGAGCGTGCAGCTAAGCACTTCTGCAGACTTTCTGATGATAGACCAGGTTATCTGCCGAAACCTTCATAAACAGACAGATAATTACATAGGATCGTTCCTGTTTGTAACATCCTAACAAGATAACCTGGTCTGAAGGTACTGATCCTATTATTTTAAAATGAAACCAGAAATTTATGCTTTTTTCAATTGACAGGGCCTCTGGAGTGGTAAGTCCTGCATGCTTTAAATCCCGGCAATTGTCGCAAGCTTTCTGTTTTACTTAACAAGTTTTATTTTTGGGATGGATTGTTCAGCCTCCCAGTACATTGGATGGTACTGTGAACCCCATCTAGGGTCCCCATAGTTGTTGGTGTCTCAGGTGTAGTCTGGAAGTAACTGTGACGCCTTGGGTTTAGTCCTCTCAGTAACCTTAGGCTAATTTCAACATAATTTGTGGCTGCACTGTTTTACAGGCGGTCAGTCCAATTTAGAGCAGTAGCAAGAGGGTGGTTGTGTCTCTTTATCGGGAAAATTATGTAAATTTAACAGTGTGAAGAGTATTGCAGTCTCTCAACATGATAAGGCCTTTTTATTACATGAACCACAAATATTATGCACACGACTAAATGTTTGAATCTTGCATTCTGACTCAGATTCGCCAAGTTGCTTCTAGTTGCATATAATCCTTTTAAACAAATCATTTTCTGCACGTCTTAAAATCTATGAGTTCGGCTATTACAATACTTAAAGGAAAAAAAAAACTAGCACACTTTCATAAAAATATTTACCAAAATAGCACACTTTTCAAAGTATTTCTCAAAATAGCACACTTTGTGTAGAACCCGCCACTCAAAGTGACGTTTTTGTATCTGAGTTTGAAAAGCGCCACAAATATTGGCGTATTTATTTTAAAATAAAAACATTTGAAAAAATAAAATATAAAAGTGAAAAACGCCACTTAAAGTGGCGCTTCCAATTGACGCAAAATATGCATGTCAATTGAAAAGCGCCACTTTAAGTGGCGTTTTTCACTTTTTTTTTTCATTTTTTTTATTTTATAATAAACACACCAATATTTGTGGTGTTTTTCAATCCTGAATACAAAAAAACTCCAGATAAGATAAAGTGGCGTTTTCTGACCAAAGTGTGCTATTTTGGGAAATATTTCACAAAGTGTACTATGTTGGTAAATATTTTTACAAAAGTGTGCTAAATTTGTTTTTTTTCCTAACTTAAAACAGATGAACAACCTGACGAGGCAACAGGCAAGTGGTTACTAGAAAAGCCTTGACTTGGCGAGCTGAATTATTTTCATATTAACATTCTAGTTTTTGCCCGAAAATGTCATGGTTAAATAGGAAAATCTTAATTATTGGGCCTTGAGATAACGAGTTTCTTTCATGTCATTTTAGCAGTCTTATACGAGTTTAAATTTAGGAAACAAATAGCAGCAATAAAAAGTATAAAGTTTCTGAGAATAAGCGTTACAACTTATCAGTCAAGATGTTGAATAGCTCAAAACCAGGAATGGGTTGCGTTTTAGTTTACATAATGAGTTTTGATAAAGTTGGAACAAATGGGCAACCATAGACAATTAATTTTTGTAGGTCTGGCTTAGTATGGAAGGTTACTTACCAACGAGATCCGCTTGCTTTTGTGCTAAGTCATTCATATGAATCCGCGTGATATTAGTTTAGAATTGCGATGGCAATCGTCGACCATGGTACGGTCTCGAAAGAAATAAGACGAGAAGATCTGTGAAGCTACCGATCCCGGAACTAAGCATCATTGAAGAGGCAACCAGCTGTCACTTGTCAGCGAGGAATGTTTTGAAATATTCACTTCATTGGGTAATTAACTACGTTATTCTTGAACTACAGTAATAAAATATACTATTATCACAAAGGAAAGATAAAATAAGGTCCTACCGACAATCTCAAGCGGAGTTTATGGCTATCATTCAACCCGAAAACCAGAAGGTGCTGAACGTTTCTTATGTAGACAGTGATTGGCAGCAATACAGATGATTGGAAGCCAATAGTCATACTAGACAAAGGAAGATGAGGAGGATATTTCATCATCTCACCACAAGCGAGCAGTCTGTTCAGACCCAGCAGGTCACACCCATCTACCAAGTTGCGCCAAAATTTAACCTTTCACGAGACGTTAGATCTTTGTGTTTAAGATAACTATGTTTAACTTTTACCATACTGATGGGTGAAAGTATAGAGAGAAAATTTTGTTGCTTTTGAGGACGTTAGATTTTTTAGTTTCAGCAGATTTGAACTTCAGTTTTTGCCGTATTGATTGTAAATGAAAGAAGTTTGGCTGAAAGGTCAGAAAATTAAGCGACCTGGACGAGTAGAGGCATCCGATGAAGGCAGCAACAGCGTCGCTAGAAACACCGGGGATGTAGACGAGCTTCTTCCCTCCACCTCGGCCGCAAGCCTGAGCCGCCTCACTCAGCACGATGCTCTCAAGCACTGGAGAGGCCGATGCCTTAAAAAGAATACCATCGTTTATTACAGACTGTCCAAAAACAAGAAGACAGAGTAATTCTACAGCAGAAAAACAGAACAATCCCAAACTCTCACTCAATCTCGCGCATTAGCGAGCAGGAAGGAGGAAGAGGTCGCTTATGAAAGCACGATATCTAGGGAGGGGGTATCTAGTTAGCGGGATCTGGAACTCTTTTGGTATTCCGTTTGAAGTCTTCGGCGTCTGTTCGGCCACGATTTTGTTAGCAAGCATCGTCACTCCAGAGTTGTGCTCCTGCCTTTCTAAAGCCCCCTCCCTCTTTTCGACCTGAGAAAACGGTGAAAGCGAGAGTTCTAGCCAAAATCTATCTCGTACCCTCTCATGTCTCTCTTTGCAGACGAGATGCTATATCTAATGAGAGGATAAGGAAGGAGCGGCAGTATACCAGGACAGCGGAGTTCGCGGGAATGATGTGCCCCCTTGACGTGACGACTTGCACGTCAAGCTCGTCCTCCCCTTCGCAGTGCTCCATCTCCGGAGACTCCGCCGCCGTCAATCGTCGTCCCGTGCTCTCCGTTGTTAGGTCCCGCATTTTTCACAGACCCTGTTCTGTGCTTCCTCTGGTTTGGTTTCTCCTCCCCTCCCAACTTATTGGCTCTATTATAAACTGGGAAGACCAACAGTTCACCTCGTTTTGATCGTGCGATGGCGCGACGTAATACAGACAATCAGGTACGAGTGGTTGCGCCGTGACGGCCAAACCAGCTGTGATTGTGTATTTATAGAGCGCCTCACAAGTAGTTGGGCACAGCAGCGGGCGGAGGTGACAAAGGTTGGTTTCAATGATTTGAAATAGGAGCTGAAAGGTAGCCTTTACATCTTTTCTCGGAGGCAAAAATGAAAAGACGAAAGATATTTCGACCTTGTGATTCAATGCTCCGACTAGGGGTAGCAATCGGTTCCGGTTGACCGTGTTTGGTTTCGGGTCATTCCGACTCAACATTTTTTTATCTGAACTTCGCAAAATATAGATTTCGGGTCGAAACCTTTATCTTTAAACCGACTCACAAATATTTTCAGATCCATCCAATTTGACCCATAAATCCAAAAACTAAGAGAACAATTTTGAAGAAAATGCTAAGGCTGTTTGATCATTGACAATTACCAAATGTAGCCAACAAATTTCAATGTAAACAAACTTACAATATGATTGAGAAAAGCATACAAAGCTCATCTTAGTTTGTTCTAGAATTTTAATCAGCACAGACTAAATCATACAACAAGTACAAGACTATAAAGGAGTGCCAAAATAAACTTCATCAGTGTTGAATTAGTAATTTAGTAAGTCACTAGGTGTCTTAAACTTTAGTATTTATAATTTTATTTGAGAAATAATTGTAAATTTTGGGTCATCACGGGTTTAAAGTTCAAACCAGTCTCAAACCTAAAGTAATTTTGGGTTCTTCAATTCGAGTCAGTTTCAAGTCGGGTCAAAAGACCTTAGACCCTAACCCGCTTAAAAATTTTGAGTTCGGGTCGGATCTTATTTTGCCATCCCTAGTTCTGACAGTCGGAATTATGTAAATAGAAAAATCAGTGTTTGGAAAGGGAAAGTAAACCAATGGAGCATAATAAAAGAGATGGTGTTATCTAAACAAGCCTCGCTTTTCCTATTTAGTTTGCATTTGCCGTGATGATGCGGTAACTAATCGTTAAATAAAAACAACTAGGTTATATAAATATACTGACATATGTGTGGATGGTGATTTTAAGATATGAAATAGGATGGGATTCAAAATCAGAAATTGACAAGTAGTTGTTGGTCTTAAACAAATTCATTAAGAACAAATACAACAACGTGTAATGTTTATGTTATTGTGATTCCATGTGACCGACTATGGTATGAAGAAGCTTGTCTAAGGTGTCACAAACGCATGTTAGACCAATAGCATAACAATAACTATATTTTTCTAACTAAATATTAAAGGTTCATTATTGAATCAGCAACTCATTGTTACTACAGCAATGAAAAACCCAACATCGGTTATATATCTTTCAAAGCAACACCGACAACTACTAACTTGACATTATTTGCTATGTAGACCGTATGGTTTCTTCTTTCTTCACAAGTGTTGCAACATCTCTCTCTATCTCTTTCTCTCTAGAATATTACCACCTGCCACCCTCCTCTTTAGTGAAAGATTCTACCTCTATATATCAACCTTTTACCCTTACCACTAACTTTACCACTCGTTGTGACACCACCTACCATACCCATCTTTCAAGAGTACATGAAATGAATGGTGCTTGGTTCAATGAGCTAACATGTGTTTTTGTTTTTATAACTAGAATAGACAACATTTAAAGAGCTTATTTATTGGTAATGTCACTAACCTTAACTAACATCAACCATGGCCCTCTCATCTACATCAACAAGGGACATGCACAAACCGGTTTTTGTTTCATACTAGAGTTCAATCAATCAAAATTGTGCCTCCTCTACAATGACACCTAAATGTACGACAATAAGGAGAAGAGGGTTTTGGCAAAGAAGGAAATCATCACAACATATAAAGAATGAAACCATACAACGCAGACATCGATCTTCTACGGGAGAAGTCCTTACATCTTTCAAATTCATGGCTAAGTTATATGAATCAATGATCAATATTCAAGATTTACTTGAATGAGAATGAATATATGTAGTAGATTTATTAAATGAGGAAGACCTTATTGATTTATTGCTAAAGGGTCCCTATTGTTAAGGAAAGTTAACGTTGATGCAAATCTTTGTTAATTTAGGATTTTCCTCAAGAAAAGACTACAACTATCTATAGCTAAAATTCACTGATTAGATGGACTTAAGTGAAGGGAAAATTAAGACTTGTATTATATGACATTATAACTTGTATTGTACTTTGAGTAGGAGACAATCCTTGAACATGAAAGTAATTAAGTTCAAGTCATTTTGGAGCATCCAGCCAATTGGATTTTACAAACATGACTTGTTAGGGTTTGAATATAAGGAGTATGTCACCCGAAAAAAAGACTATGTCATCAGGTGATAAATAATCCTTATGTGTTTCATTATCTGAAATCCCATTTTCTAGTCATTTGTATATAGATATAATAAAGGGCTATATTTTTTCATGTCAGAGCAGAGAATATTTTGATGGGAGGGATAGAATCATGGATCTCTGTTAATAGATCATTGTTGGATATCTTGTTGACATGGAAGATATATTACCTTGTCTAAGTAACCAAAAAAAAATCATTGTTCCTGTGGTGCTTATACATAATAGAGTACATCATTAGTGATTCTATGGGGCTCGATATGTGACTAGAGGTGGATAGTACTCTACTCAATGATTGAATAAGATCATATAAGGATTTAAGTTATGAATGTGAAGCTATAGGAATTTCTTATGTTATTATGAAAGACAACACCAGATACATAATGCATTACCCATAGAAGAAGGTATTAAATGATGAGAATAAATAGTACACACTCCAATGGTATCCTAAGCACGATTTTAAGGCTTTTATGGTGCATAGATCACATAAATTTAGTCAAAGCTAGAAAACAACATAAAGGGTGTGTAGGTCAAATTAGTAATTTTCAAAATTATGTTTAGGTCATAGTTAGGATTTGTTCCTAATAAACATTTTAATCTTTAAATTGAAGCTCATAATATCGAAGAAATATGAATATGGATATCAAAACTGATAGGAATTTTCATCATAATCCACTTATTTTATTATAATAGCAAAAAATGACTCAAAATTAAGAAATGAAACTAAGGTATAGGAAACTGAATTCTGAATCCCATCATTAATCATGCATAATCATGTGGATACATGTATCTCGTACGAGCATGTGTCCACTTTAGGAACATATTGGGCAAGTCGGGTCTAGTAGCTTTCATGGCTAAAATTATGTGCTCTCTTTCCATGTCATGAAAGTTGTTTGTAGACATGTGAATAGATATATACATGCCAAAAACTATAATAGTTATAAGAAAGCATGAGAATAACTAAATACCAAAGACTAATATGAAGACAAATTGACTACATGCTCGAAAAATAACCACTTTTTTTACAATGACACCACAAAAAAATTGTGGCATGAAGCTTGGGATGAGGAATTTTATGAAAGGATCAAAAAAATTAATCAAAAGAAGGTTTTCAATATGATTGATATGTTATTGAAGATTTTTATATGCTTCTCCTTATTTCTAAGATATGTGTCATGAATGAGAACTTGAAGGAGGATTTTCTATAAGAGAAAATGCATTATGTCAAGTGTTTGGAAATTGTATTGGAAAGAGAGGCCTTAGAGGAAAGATACATTACATCAGCAAAATCAGTAATATCAATCTTAATATTGTGTACAAGGGAATATGGGTTTGCATTTATCTTGATATCAAAAAAGATGATTATTTAATATATAGTAATATGATCAATGAGGTTATAACTTGTTTGTCTAGTGTGCATAATACATTGCATAATGAGAGACCATCACATGAATATCCTATAATAGTGGATATTGTAAAAGGAGTATGTCCTCTTTGCAAAAAGTTTCCACTTAATAGGGAGATTATAGGAGAAAATGTGTTACGATACGATCTGCAAAGAGAAATTTGGGTTTTTTTAGTTTAATTTCATTTGGTATGACTTCTCCAAGAATGATATCAATTCTAGGAATAAAACGGATTCTTGTGTGTTTGTGAATGTTGAGTGAGTTTAGAGTGTTTTAGTTACACCTAGAGAAACTATAAGTAGTGTAGGGGTCTCAATATAGTAAGTATTGGCCACATGGATGCAATTTGTGCATGTTAAATTACAATAACCCATGTATAAAGTTGAGTGTGTTGTCATAGAATTGAAAAAAATATTACTTTTGATTTTGTTTCATAAAGGGTGTTGAAGGTTAGAAATTCATTAGAACCATGTGAATGTTTTTCTGTGCGTGTAAACAAAACAGTAGTCACATTTTCTCCTTTGAAGGATTGATTTTGTAAAATGTTTACTTTTCTCAACCTAATCTAGTAGAGTAAATTATACTACATATCTTGGAATCTCATTATCAAAGTCTAATGCTTCAAAAGTTATTATATTGGACAAACTTGTCATTTTATATCCCATGGGTTTAAAAGAGTCACATAAATGATTCCCATTGAATCTAAATAAGCCACAGGGGTTAGCATGATGGTTGACATATTGCTTTAACCTAATCTATACGAGCTTAAGCATCAATACGTTCACATAATTTAGGGTGTTGCATAATACAAACCTCTTTTAATTAATGACATATTTCTTATATGTGGCGTTTCTAAATATTATATTAAGTGTTACATACTCATATGAGTTAGAAAAATTAAATTGGACATATTACTACTATGTGAAAATAATTACTTGTATTTCAGTCCAAGCATTCTTAAAGAGATTGTTTAGGTTATAACTTGTAAAAGAGTAATTACTAGCGAGCCACAGTAAGCAATTTTGACATATGTCTATTAGAAGCCATAGAAATTACTATATTTTATATTTCTTGTGTCTAGCCAAAATTCTATTTTTAGTACTTATTTAGGTTAGAAGAATTCTTTGACATCTTTGAACGATGTGGGGTCGGCAAAACATAAAGTTGGACCGCAGACATCTAGGCTAAACTTTCAAATAAAAGTTAGACCGCACATATCTAGGGTGAATGATATGGGCCCATCAAATGATATGGTTCGATCGAACTAAAAGTTGGAATGATATGGGCTCAACCACTAAGCACTAGCTTGACCAAAGGGTAGTCAAATTGACCTAATTTTAATTTGGTAGATGTTGTATTTAACCAAAAGACATCCATATACACTCTAATTTGAATGCATAGCTCAATTAAACTATATATGAGTCGATATATAGTTTGATTGAGAGGTATTCTAGACAACTTGGCATATTTATTTCATTTTTAACTCAACCCAATGAATTTATTCACTAAGGATGCTCCTAGACGTGGATTCCTTAGACTAACCGTAATTCACTCCTATATATATGGACCATATTTGTGATATATCATTTTTGTAAACTTTTTACACCTATTTTATTTTCATATTGACACTCGTAGGATGGATCTTCCTATCTATTTTAATGATTTTGAGCAAAAAGTTAATTTAACTTAATATCCTTTCTTGCTCCATGCAACTTATAACTAGTCGTGACTATGACATCATCTCGGTCATAATGGTCCATAGATGTCTTGCCGGAGATAGATCCAATGATCAGCACTTCATAACCACAATCATGACTGTACATCAAGAGCCTCAATGTTTACCAGTCACGACATCAGTCATGATTGATATGATACGTTGTGACCGTGATGCTTGATTTCAACCAGAGGAGATGTCACGACCGAGACATGGTCGCGACTTGGGCAGAAGAAGTAATCTCTACAGAAGACACGATCGAGACATTGGTTTTGACCAGAGTGATGGTTTCAGTCATGACATGGATCTCGAATGTGATTAGGAAACCATAAAAGAAGTCGTGAACGCGACGAGGGACTAAGTCAGTGGGTGGTGCCTATAAATAGGCCCCGACCCCATACAAGTAAGGGGTCAGATCATCAAGAGAGATGAAGTATTGCCCAACCCCAGAGCCATCCTCATTTATCTCCATTAATCTTAGATCTCCAAAGATGAAAGTTGAAGGACAGAGAAGATCTACCATCCTCATTGAGAGAGAAGGAGTTGTCATCTTCTATATCTAAACCAGATCTAGATCTGAAGAAGTATCATTGGTGTATCACCTCCTTCCTTCTTTTGATCTATAATCTTCCTCACGCTATACCTCCCTCCTCTTCATTTGTCTAGATATATCTACACTTTTGTCGTGTTATTATGCTTCCTGTTAACGTGAGTGGCTAAACATCTTGCTTGGGTTCGGAGTAGCCACTAAGGCTCTCCCAACATATATATATCTACATCCTTTTGAAAATATATATATTCTTAGCAATCATTAATTTCATACTCTGGTTCTTAAATACTTCACTTGCAAGATTAGCTACCATCTTATGATGTATGAATGTTAATGCCTCGAAAGAGTAGTATTAATCTTATCTAAGTATTATGGAGTTTCTTGAATGCATGAAAATTTTAAAATGCTAAAGTTCATGATCATATTGTTTTCTTTGTAAGTATTTGTTTGCCATCTTGAGAGAGAGACAACCTTATAATTTAAATATATCCTAAACTCGAGAGAGGAGGGAATAGACATATATGATATTGCTTGTAATCTTGCAAAGGATATACAAAGGGGTGTGAGTATTATATGTTGGTGAGAGATCTTAGTAGGTGAAACCCAATCCAAGTTCCCACCTATATTTTGATTACATCTTTTCTTATTTGATCTTATTATCTTGGTTTGTTTTCTTACCTTTGTTTTTATTGCTTTTCTTGGTGTAACATCATTCCGTAAGGAACACCATCTTTAATCTACCCCTTTGTTTGGTGTATTTGAGTCCAAGGCCCTACATCCTTAACACATACAACCTTGTCCCTATGGTTCTGCCACAATCTACTACATCAGACCCTGTATAATAGTTGTCTCTAAGAGTTGGACTACTCTAGATCCGCTCCATTTTGGATGTGTGATTTAGGCCGGTCAATTTTTTCACTTTAAAATACATATTAGTGATATAATTCATTGAGAAAAGACCCTAGTTTTGTTGTATTAGAATATTATTACATGCTCACATTTTAGCTTCTCATTTACCATAAGATTTCCAATCATTTGAAAAGCTCATCAGAAATCCTACTATGCTTCACTGGAATTCCTTTCTTCCAATCTTGTTCTATTGTGATTAAGTCTTATATAGATGATCCAAGGTGAGTGAAGCGACAACCGCTTGAGAAATGACGACGGTCCTCCTTTGTCCTAAAAAGGGTCAAGGATAAGAGGTTGCAACAATGAGTAAGAGAAGGTTTTAGTGATGGTGACCTAGAGGATCTAAATGAAAACAATGATGATATTCCATATCCAAGACCTATCATTTTTTTCATTATTTTATATAATCTATATGGAATCCCTCTCAACTATCAATAAAGATTGTTTGCCCAATCCTAGTATTGAAAAGCAAAGTAAGTGAAATTTTGGGAACCTTGGTGGTTTCTAAACCATATTACATAATGTTCATCCTTCTCTTACTTCAATTGCTTTCAGTATAAAATTATTGCTACAAAAAAATTATTCGTTGAGTGGTCCCTTAAAATTGTAGTTAACCATATTACATAATGTTCATCCTTCTCCTACTTTAATTGCTTTCAGTATAAAATTATTTCTATGAAAAAATTGTTTGTTGAGTGCTCCCTTAAATTGTATGGATAGTCCCTTCACCTCCTATAGACTACACTTCCACATGGGATTGTGACAAAAATTGGGACTCATTGTAAATTACATTATTGATATAGACGATCACATGACTAATATGTATCTCATTCTATAAAAGTTCCTCATATAAGAATGAATACAAAATCCAATTCATGTATAACATGGTCACCACGAACTCAATAGAAAATTAATATAACTCCTACTTATATAAGTCACCTATATGTAGGGATGAGCATCGGGTTAGGCTGGCCCGATCTGACCCGTGATCCAACCCGCATTACCCGATCCAGACCCGAACCTGATTTATAATATGGTTGGTTCGGGCCTAAAATTTGAACCCATATTTTATTTGGGCTGGGTATGGGCGGAGGTAAACCCAAGCCTGTAAACCTGAATGCCCAGATTAGATTTTATGTACTTTATATATGTATACAACTATCTTTGTCGTAAAAGAAAAACATACATATTTCTTGATGCAATATGTAGTATGTATCCAACCAATGGCAACATGGATAACTTGTAATGAATCAACATGACTAGTGAATTCATACTAATAAGATAACCATCATTGACATGGATAGACGTACTTGATTTCTTTGTTTTGATCTCATTATGTCCACATGTAGGAGACAAGATCTTTTACTCAGTGTATAGAAGGTTACACTCATTTTTTTGCTCATGTAGGAGACAAGTGATCTTTTGTCCTTCCAAAACCCATTTCATTGTATATACATATAGGATGAGGAAGAAAAGGCCTCAATATTGTAGATTCCACTGATTTTTTAAGTCTCGTGCATTCACATGTATGAGAAAATGATTTGTTGCTCTTTCAATATCCATTTCATTGTTGTAGGGAACCACATAACTAAGGTATACATATTTCGGCTCCATAGATCACAAAGTAAATATATTCTTTTGAAGGTTGATCACAAAATATATATCATACTACTACTAGTTTAGTTTTCATGTTACCAAGTTAGATCTAGAAAAATTTGGTATCCTCATTCGATGTTATATGGGAAAAACCCAAATCTGGCCCAAAACCCAGTATTCTTATATGGGTCGGGTACGGGAT
The DNA here is from genome assembly GCA_963693085.1 of Alisma plantago-aquatica. Lineage (NCBI taxonomy): Eukaryota > Viridiplantae > Streptophyta > Magnoliopsida > Alismatales > Alismataceae > Alisma > Alisma plantago-aquatica. The sequence continues at coordinate 722,812,297 of OY856409.1, forward strand.
GACATTTTTCAATTTTATCTGGACCCGTTTTTTGGCCCGTGTCCCGCTTTAAAATGTGGATTTGGGTTTGGGTTTGGGACAGACAAAATCTGGTATAACCCGACCTGATGCTCATCCCCACCTATATGTGCTACTTTTTCAACAAAGAATGAATCGTATGTCTCTCAAATATTCTCTAGATGCTCCTTACTCACAAACATCTCTCCCATATCCATGCAAAGAAAAAAGTGATTGCTATGAAGCATTGAGTAGTTATAATAAAAGTATGCTATAGATAAAAAAAGAATATGAAAATGAAATTTAATAAAATAACTTGTCTTGATTATTAATAATACAATTGATGAACTTGGGTTGATTAGGTTTCCACCTCTAGTCAACATAAGGTATGTCCTTAACATGATGCACCCAAATTTCCCATAAGATCAATTAAGGCTCAACATAATGCTCTCATAGGGATCACAAAATCAGTTAAGTAAGGAATAATAATGCCAATTAATGCTCAACATAGACGAGGAGGACTTGAACAACATATTTCAAATGTTTTCTAAATATTTAAGGTGTTCATCCCCTCATTAATATCTAAAATGAACATGGTAGGTATAATACATTCAACTATAAAATTCATACATAGAGTAGAACTTGCATTATGTCCATAAAGTGATGAAGGAATACCCATAAGGGTATGATATTCAATACTAATAATTTTGGACTTTACTCGTGCATTAAGTCATTATTTGCCAAAAAGAAAATTCAATCTCAAATACACAATGTCTATATCCTCTTATTGGAATACAAGAATGATCCCACTACTCTGTGGTCTATGATCTAATTCCTTGTAAAATGAACCAACTTACAGTGAGACACCTTATATTGATTCATTATACTCATTAAATTAGAAATAAGATTAATTTATGGGTTGGGTTTTAAATAGAGTTGTTCAGGAAAAAGCATCTACAACAACATATTCATGTATCAAGTTATTATATTGACATAGAGTTAGTACATTCACAAAGCTACATCATATTTCAGATCCCTAGAATTGTAATTTACCTATTTATCTATGTATGATTATTCATTAAATATTAGTAGGTATTCTTGAGTTCCCTATTTTTTTTAGTTTCATATTATTATGGCTAGTTATGTTGTTTGAGTAAATTACTTCATATCGTTCCATTATTTCTTAATATTTCCACATATTTCTTCTTGTCTCTATGCTTTATTATATTATTTTAATTATATTTATTAGAATTCGTTTTACAATAGCTACGATCTGAGAGTTGGGGTTTCTAACTCAGATTAACTAAGGAAAATAAATATAATCACTGGTCAGTAAAACATAATTTTACTTTATTATGCTATATAACACTTACTACTACTATTTTTATAATTAATATATATCAATTTAATTCAAAAGTTGGTCACTATACTTTGTTATTAGGTTTATGATATTATACTAGATATATCATAATTATTTGCTCTAAGAATATTTATATAGCTTCTTAGATACCATTGGGATTTCTAATCAATAGAGATCTATAAAAATAAATATGTGATTTCTTAAGAAAATAAAATAACATGGCACGTGTGAGTGTTCATGATAACTAATATACATTAATATAATTTATGTACCATTGCATGACATGTGTGCATGTTTGTAAAACATATTATTTGCTTTTTTGCTATAATGCATTTGTAAAACTAATTTTGAGCTAGAAACATGTCAGAATATACCATGTATGCATTGATTACTAATGACACTGAGAACATTTGGTTTTACTAAAATGATACATCATATCATCAACAACTAGATGATATGAAAATTATAAAGTTATCAATCTTAGTAAGGAGATCACTGTGGACTCCTATTCCAAACAGAGATGTTAGATTCAAAACAATCACAAAAAATAAGGTGATAATGTATCCTCTTGTCATCGGTCATTTGAGTTTTTAAAGTAACTAGAAGGAGACTCATTCATGATTACCTAGAATCAACTAACAAAAATGCACTGGTGTGTCCATAACTTTGATTTATAACCTTTCGAGCATTGCATGTCATATTACATTGACAAAAGCTTTTACAAAGTTAAACTTAGGGACACAAGTGGTTCCTTATTATGACAAGTAGAGTGTATAACTTTACTTTCCATAATGCAGGAATGTTGAATCCATATTCCTTTAAGAATGGTAGTTTTCTCAACACTAGTGATGTTAGTCATGAGTTTTTTCATTCTATTTCTAAGGACCTTAGTGTTTATTTTGCAGAGTTTTTGTTCATGATAATAGGTCTAGATTATTTTATGTATATAGGGTTTCTCACCTTCCTTATAAGAGCAATTTGCACTTGATTAAGTTGGGACATGTTCTTGGAATTTTTTTTTCTTTCATGAAAACTTTAAAAATATCTAAGATAAGATCATTAACAATATTCCAATTACCTTGATATAATGACAAATAAAAACCATCAAGGCTAGGTTATTTATCAACACTAAGGTCACATGGATGGAGGGGGTGGGAGTCCTGGTCACACAGGGTAAGGGAGGGAACTATAGGATATACAAGCCTAGACTCAGTGGTGAATCACTCTCTAGAAGGCTCAAGGTTGGAGGAGTGGGATTCTTAGATGAATTGGGGATGAGGACACATGCTAAACATACAATTTTCGATTGTGGTATTTGACTAAGTCACATGGAACTTATTCCAAAAGGTCGATACAAACTATTGTTGAGGAAGAAGATTGGAGGTTAGTGGAAGAAGGTATCTATGTTAGTAAGTTATCCAGGTGGAGGATAGATGGGCAATGAGAGGATAGAACTGGGTCAACCCAGATACGGTCGCATAGAAGGCTTCACATGAGATGTCCCTTTTTAAGGAGGCATTACTAGAAGTCCATGATAGCACATCCAGACAACACAGTCTGAATTTCCAAGAGGACATGGAGGGGGTGGTGGGGGAGTGTTCACTAGAGATATAAATGGGGTATGAAGGAAGGCATGAGGAATTTATCTTTGACATGCAAAACCTATAGCATATTAGACAACATCTGGTGTTGGCAAAGGGGATTGGTTGTAATGAGGGCCATAGGAGGGGAAAGACTTTCAAGAAGTTCTAAAATGGTGGAGGAAAGACAAAGACAAGTACATAGGGGGTGGTGTTGATAGCAATAATAGGATACTGGGAGAGAAGAGGGGTTGAGTTCAGCCATCCATGCAGACAAAATGGATATTGATGAGGGCATGACATGGAATACATAAAGAAATACATGTTCCACAAAAAGTGACTTACTCAAGAAAGTAGCAGGTGATGGGATGACCCCCAGTCACAAATACCAAAAAAATATTATGTTGGAATGTCTATGGTTTGGGAACCCCTAGACTGGTTGCATCCCTCAAGTCTGGGATCTACAGTGAGATCCCTGACATGGTATTCCTCATGGAAACTATGTCTCATAGTAGGGATCTTGAGAGAAGAACGAAAGGAGTTTTAGTTTTGATGTCGGGGGTTGGTGTAAGTAGTATTGGGAGATTTTTAGGCTCATGTTATGGTGGAGGGTTGATAAGGTAGAGGTGAAATCCCTCTGGGATCATCACATCTATGTTGAAGTGGTAGAGGTGGGTCAGGAGGGTCATTTTGGCTTCTTGGTAATTTACAGTTGGGTAGTTGTTGGGGAATGTTATCATACCTGGAATCTCATGCATGAAATGTATGTCCTCTACTGTTCCATATTTGTTGAGAGGAAACTTCAATGAGATACTTTGTGACAATAAAAAAGAGTGGCAGGAGTGGAATTTCTTGGAAGTGATTAATAGGTGCCTACTGAAGGATCAGGGACACAAAGGTCTGGTCTTCACATAGAAGAGAGGGAACAAAGAGAAAAATGTTGTATGAGAAATATTTGTGATAGGTTTACATAAGGTTACACATATCCCCATGCAGTATTCAGATCACGCACCAATAATGATCATGGCTACACATACGATTCAAAGGGACTCGGTAGAGAACCATTTCAAATTTGAGACTCTTTGGATGTCTTCATATGAGTGTAGGGGTGTGATTGAGGAGGCATGGAGAGGAAAATGTGGGGATATACAAGAGTGTATAGAAGCATACTGGGAGAAATTTTCCTTTTGGGCATCACAAATTTTGGTAATATTCTTGGAATGATAAAGAAAATAGAGCCAAAACTCAAAAGGCCCAAAATCAGGCATCAGATAGGTTCATGCTTAGCCACCAAACACAGATATCTAAGGAACTAAATTGTAGCGACTGGAGGAGATCTACTGACATGCCATGGATAGAGAAAACAAGATGAAGGACAATGACAAGTACACTCGATACTTCCACCATAAGATGAGTTAGAGGAAAAAAGAAATACTATTATAAGTCTTTTATCTGGAAGGAATCAATGGGTGACAAAAGAAGAGGACATTCAAGGTACTATCATTTGCTTCTTCAATGAAGTATTCTCTACATCAAACCTCATGACTTAGATTTGGAACTAGAATACATGCCTAGAGTTTTTTTGAAGGAAGATGAGGAACTACTTGAAGGGATGCCTAGTGATGAGGAAATATGGACGAAACTTTCATAAATGAACCCTAATAAAGAACCAGGGGTGGTGTAATGAAGGCATTCTTTTATCAAAATTATTCATGTGGTCAAAAAGTAGATGATGTATTTCTTCAAAATATGGTGGAGGGTAAACAAATGCCTTATAAAAAGAAACAAAACAAATATTATGCTTATATTAAAAACTCAGAACCCAAAGAGAATTGTTGATTTTTTCCCTAATAGTATGCATGATTTTCTTACAAAATTATCACCAAGGTCTTTTCTAATAGAATCTAACCTCTCATGGGGAAAATGATCTCCTAAAATCAAAGTGATTTTATCAAAGGTAGGATGATTAAGAATAATGCTCTGGTGGCCTATGAGTGTTTCTTATAATGAAGAGGAAGAAAAGAGGAAAGGAAAGGTACACGACTTTGAAATTGGATTTGAGAAAGGCTTATGATAGAGTTGAGTGGTCTTTTCTAATTGGAGTTATGGAAGACATCAAGTTTCTACCTCTATGGATATTGTAAGTGGATGCATGTGTCTCAAGTGTCTCACACTCAATCATCATCAACAGGATTAGAAGAGGATCTATAAAATCGACAACAAGCTTACATCAAGGTGACCCAATCTCTCCTTATATTTTTATTTATGTGTGGAATCCCTTTCTTTATCACTAATTAATGCTTCTTGTAAAGGAAAATTTCATGGGACTAAATTCAGTAGGAATGTCACGTGTGTATCATATTTTTTCCATAGATTATAGTATTGTATTTGTAAGTGCAACACCTAAAGATTGCTCGTTGTTAGATTCCATTGTCAGCCAATATGGGAGAGCCTCAGGACAAAAGAATAATTATGAGAAATCAAATGTGGCCTTCAACAACAATGTCAGTCCAAAGAGGAGAGAGGAGATCAAGACAATACTCAACATGGAGGAGGTACATACATGCCAAGTACCTAGGAGTCCCCATGACCATGGGATGGTCAAAGAAGTTAGCCATCTCATCCATCAAAGATCATGAATAGAAGAAACTAAAGGTATGGAAAGATAATCTATTGTCAAGACCAAGAAAGAAGGTCTTAATCAAGGCAATAATACAAGAAATACTGACTTACTACATGAGCATTTTCAAGCTACCTGATGGGTTCATTGATGACATACATAGTATAATGTCATGATTCTGATGGGGGGCAAAAGAAGGAGAAATAAAAATTCACTAGGTGAATTAGAATTCTTTGTGTGACAAGAAAACTAGGACACACATGGGTTTTTGTGATTTCAAGACTTTTAACACTACTCTTCTAGTGAAACAAGGATGGAGGTTTCTCACTGATCCACACTCATTGGTTAGCCAAGTAGTTGGTCCAAAAAACTATAGGTATGGAAACATTCTAGAGTTGGGGGTGGATATGGGCCAAGATACATGTGAAGGAATATTTGGGGTGGGTTGAACTAAAAGGTGGTATTTTTTTGGAGGGTGCGCAACATGGCACAGATATGGACCCTAAAGGATAGATGGATTCCCAATCTCACATGTCCTCTATGGAGATACTTGGAGAAGGGTAGAATAGATAAAGGATATGTCAATTTGTGGATTTTATAGGAGGCAATGCGTTGGGATGAAAGGTTGATTCACAGTCAACTTCCACCATAATTTGCAGCATGCGTTCTCACAGATCCTCTACATGATGCGAGAGGAGTGGACATGATTCCATGGGAATCAGATAATAGAGGGATGATCTTAGTCATGTCATTTTAAGACTATATACACACATGAAACAACAGAGTGTAAGAAAAATAAGACCAATGCTTAAAATGACTATGGAAGAAGCACTAGATGCCTAAGCTTCAACATTTCCTAGGACATTTCTATTGAGGGTACTACCCATAAAGATGAATCTCTAGTGGAGAAGATTGATAGATGATTCCTTGTGCCAATGGTGCAAGTTGGAGGTGGAGGATGCTAGCCATGCACTTTTGGACTACCCACAGTTCAAGCAAGTACGAGCACTCAACTGTATGGACTCGAGGAGGTGGAGGGATGGAGATGAGACTAATTCTAGTGTATTTCAACTGATGATGTCAAACTCTATGGAAGAGGAGGTAGACAAGTAAGAAACATTGATGCGGATTGTGTGGACCCTATAGAATAAATACATTTTAGGAGGATCCTATTCACACATTGGGGATGGTAATGTGTTTTAAAAACCTAGTTAAAGATTACAGATCATGTCAAGGGTGTGAATTAAAAGCCCATAAACAAGATGATCGTAGGAAGAGAACAACATGGATGACACCCTCACATGAGCTAACCAAGGTGAATGTGAACACCACTTGGAAGGCCAATGCTAATTGTGGTGTGAATTTCCCCATGATTATGGGTGTAATATCATAAAGGTTGCACAGGAATTATTTGGAGTGTGCTCTTCAGCCCTCTTGGAAAAAACATAGGAGCAAGGGAGACAATGTGGTTATTCTATAGAGTAGGCCACCAAAATATCTTTTTGGAGTTTTTCTATGAGTCTTTAGTGAGGGTGATAAAAGATGGTGATGTAGAATGGGGACATGCATACCTTATTATCGATGATATGATACATCTAACAGAGAAGATAGAGTCTTTTAATGTTAGCCATATGATCCTAGAATGCAATAGCACAACACATCACCTCACTACCCAAGCACCCAACCTTGTAGAACCCCTTTTAATTCAAGGGCCAAGGACATGGTTCTAATGTCTCTTGCAAATATGAATTAATAATATGAGCTTTGGGGTTTTTAGTTTTTTTGTAAATACCAAGGTTTAAATTTTTTTCCCCTAAATGTCAATGATTGTATAAAGTCATTCTTGATATCTATTTTCCTTCCACACAAACAATCCCAACAAATCCTAAAGGTTTGAAATTTGAACAATTGTGATTGTATATATTCTCAATATTATTTGTTGTGCATAATATTTGCTTAGTTTTGAGTAATCAAACCATTGCATTTTATAGAATGAATAATAGATCATATTTTATGACTATGAGATACCTCATAAAAGAATTTGGTATTTCTATCACATACCTTATGGAAGAATTTGGTGTTGTTATCACTTTTCCTTAACCAAATTTGTTTGAATATTTGCTTTAATATGATTTTGTAGTCTGAAATAAGTTTTCAAATAATATTCTTATTATGTTCAAAGTTTATAGTGTCAGCTACTAGCTTGTGTTCTAGATTGTGCAATGTTTTTAGGCTATCCTCTATTGTTTTTTAATGTTTCCAAAGATATTTGCACTCTAAAATTTGAGTTTGATTTAAATATATTTAAGGTTGTTGTGTATATCATCACAAGGTTAGATGTATTGTTTGATTGACCCCTAAAATTCACTGTCTTTTTGTTTATATTCACCAAATTCTTTTGATTCGAAGATATGTGGACTGCATGGAATATAGTTGTTAAAGTAATTGGCACATGGTATGGAATTTCTCTAGAAATAGTCAACATGAATATAATCGATATTTCTTCCTTCAATGCGTGGATTTGAGGAACCTCTCAAGGATTGTCCAACAAATTTATGTACTTCAAGTAATGTTCAAGTTATTGATGTTAAAGTACACACCATTTGATTCATTGATAATAATATTGAATTTGTTCATATTATTTTGGTGGTATAGCTAGCTATCAACTATGTAAAATCATTTAACTATAAAATGACTAAAATTAAAGTTGCAACTCATAAGCTAAGGGAGAAGTATGTAATTAGAAACAAGGTCATGAAGCTCATTGAATAAGAAATCGTTATTTGGCATGGTTCTATACAAAGGTCACGAAAAACCCAGGAAAAGATGTAATCAATAAGATTTTTGGAGATAATAGATATTGAATCATTAGTAACATAACAAATGATGTCATCATTATTTTCACCTACAATGTTGTCTCCACTAAGGCCAACAAATGGTTCTTGGATCCGATGAGTGATCTGACTACCACCCTAGAAGATAGTTGTTGGGTTTTTTTATCAAGGATTTGTTTCTTGTATAACTATGACTTAAAGTTTGTTGTCTCTAATATTATGAATATTAGAACTATGTCTGTAAGAAGAAATGACTTAAAAATGGTCTACATTACAGTTTTTGTTAGATTAATGGGTGTTAAACTAAAGAAAAGACAAAAAAACATTTTCACAAGGAGGTCTAGTTAAAATTGAGAGGTGGGAGTTACTCTACAAATGAGGTTTCATGTCTTAGATTAGACCACTAGAGATCTTTTTCTGTGTCACTCAAACCTAGGTTAGTACTACATGAGTTTGCTAAAAAAGATTATATTATCTACAAAATTCATGAATGATAAATAATCAATCTAGGGTAATATGTATTGAATTTGTGCTACTTCATTGTCTTCAGAGTCATTAACAAAATATAGAGGTTCATAAGGATTACCTAGTCCATCTCTTGTTTTCTTTAATATGTAGGTATATTTTCTTTTATCTCCTCCATCTTCTTGTTTCTCAATATCACATACTATCTGATATTATCATTAATTTTCTTGTTCATTCTGGCATCAAGAGATACCTGAATTATTGAATATATTGCTTGTATATCTTCGCATACTTATTCTTTGGGATAGGAGGGGCTTTAGAATTTCTAGTGAACCAGTCACATATTTTGCATTATTTCCATATTGATCTTTAAGTGGAAGTTGTCTTTAGCTCTATTGATCTCTAGTTATATTTGGTTATTGTATATAACCTTCTTTATCATGGTTGGTATCAAAGGATCTTTACAAATCTAAACATGGCTTTAGGGTAACCTTGTTACGAATTTATGTCTTTGGTTTGGTGGTTTTGGGTGGCTATCCACTTTTTGGCGGGATTCCTTAATGGTTATCTAAATATCAGGGTGGTAAATAACATCATGAAATGTAGTATCTAAGGGAGAGGGGTCATGAACAGCTACGCATGCAGTGTACAAGTGTTATCCCTCTCTAACTTGGATATTATTGGGCATATTGGTGTATCTAGTCACAAATATCTAGTAGAAGGCTTAGATATAGTTTGTTGGTTGTAAAGTGTGGGGATGCACATAATGTAGTTTATCCCACAAGGATGAGGTGATGTCTTTTAAGATTTCAAAACAATTCCTATATATTTGGAGGAGACTCCTATTAACGTCACCCAACTTATTATTATGTCATTGAGTTTGATAAAGAAATCTCTAATTTATCTAAAAACTTTATGAGCGATGAACAATCCATCCTAGATGTAATTATGGACCAGATCTAATGTTACCTTGTTGATTTTAGAGTCTTTGACAAAAGATAGAGGTTGAAAAAGATTACTTGGTCCATCACTTGTTTACTTTGATGTATTGATATCCTTTATTTTGTCATCTTCTTCTTCATTTACTTCAATATCACCTAGTATCTGAGATCATTACCAATTTTCTTGTTTGTTTTGACATCGGTAGCTACCCATATTCCTGAAGCTATTTTTTCTATAGCTTGGTTTATCGTGTTATTCTAAGGGCCTGCAAAAAAAATTATAACCACTCACATATTTTTCATTTTTTCATAATGATCCTAAAGAGGAAGTTGTCTCTGGCTCCGCTGACCTGTAGGGTCATTTTGGTTGTTGTATATGACCTTCTTTGTCGTGGTAGGCATTTTAGGCTCTTTATGAATCTAAAAATGGCCTTTGGGGTAGGCCTAGTCCATATTTAGGTATTTTGGTTTGGTATTTTGAGTGGTTATCCAATCGTTGGTGGCATTTTACAGTTATCTAAATAGTAGGGTGGTCATAAGCATCATCAAAAGGAGTAGTGGAGGGATAGGAATCTTCAACAACTACACAAGGTGTACAAGTGTTTTCCTACTCTAACTTGGATCTTGTTGGGCATGTTGGTGAATCTATTTACAAGTATCTAACAGAAGGCTTTAATATAGTTGGTTGGTTGTAAAGTGTCAAGATGTACATAATGTAGTTTGGTCCCAAAGAATGAGTTGATGGCTTTAAAGATGTCAAATTCCCATAGATGTGGAGGGAGTCATGTTACTTCCATCCAATTTATTCTTCCATCATTTGCCCTCTAAGCACCTCTCTCGGGCCCCTACTTAGAACTTTGTCGATCTTGAATCCAACCTCACCAACAACCGTAATGGTGAGGCTGGCCAAGAGATCGCGCCAGTCGATGATGTAAAATAGAGTTTTACCTTATGCATATGTTGCTATATGTTTGATTATGGATATGAATAACGTTTATGTGCTTCATTTTGGTAGTGTAGTTTGATTATAAATTGTATAAACGTGGATATGAAAAATGCACACAAGTAATAAAAATAAAAATATATTTTAGGTTATGCTTTCAAGGGTTGTGATTACTAGCATTCTCAGTTCTTTTAGGTTTAGGACCAGAGATGAATAGTCGCTTTAGCTTCCATATATGGCCTCTATGTACACGATAAAAGATACATAGTATGACGTTCTGTATATAACATAAATTGCAATTTGAGAGGGGCCCTGGAGTAAGTCCAAAGGGTCAGTGCGTACAATGAATCTTTGTTGAACGAGGAAGCAAGCAACACAAGTACATTTGTATATTTACTTCAACCAATTACAATCTTCAGTTGAATGCATGTTTTGTCACTAGACGTGTGGGCTATGTGTATATCATAACCAGAACGTGAGAAGGGGGCATGGAAAAGTCAAAAGGATTACAACGTGTAAGGAATCTTTGGTTGGAACAAGGAAGCAAGAAATCGTGATTACAGGCATGTGTAGTTATTAAGTTCCCGTGTAAGCAACAGATTTCAGACTGGTCTCTGGGACCGGTTTAACAAGATGGCTTTGACCTGGCTCTATCTGGAACACACTGCAGCAGCGTGCGAGATGGACAAGGATATACAATGCGGGCCGCGATATTTTCGTGTTCTTCTTGTGGGCATTTATTAAGCTGCACAGTTTACTGAGAAGCACCAGTACGCTGACTGGTGGGACAGAGAGCTTAGTCGAGGCCAAATCAGTACGCAAACAACTTGTATAGATAACACTGTACGCTTATCTGGGGCCCGAAAGAATTAGTAGATGATAGAACCAGAGATGAAAAGCAGGCATGTTCCCCACACGAAGTGGATAAGCGGCTTCTTGACGACGTAAGGGCCGACATTCATCCGCACATCCTCACCAACAAAGGCACGTCTATCAGTAAAGACTAGATCACGTCACACATAAGCTAGATGGGGGGGCTTCTGTTGAGCCCCCCATCGTTAACTCTTAGTCCATACCGAGTTTTATATAGAAAACAGGTTAAATTTGATAGAAAAATATTTTGAAGCGCTGCCTAGATGCATTGTTCGTACTCACACATTAATTTTACCTGTGTTTGTACTCAAGTTAATGGTGCCTCTAGCGCACATTTTTATGGCTCCGCAACTGCGCATGGCTGCCCCATATACCTTGCACGTATAGCTTAATCCAGTGTATAAAATAGTCTCGCCTGTGGTGGAAACAACTCTAACGTTATCCAATTGAACGCTCAAAATGTCAATCATAGAGAGTGAAGGGTGGTAACCACTCAACCCTGAAAAGGGTAGCAAATACCTATAGGACCCAGGTGGAGAAAGGGGGGGATGTTTAACCTCAAAACATGCGAGGATGACATTTTTTGTCAAAGAATAGGGGTAGTGCATTGGAGGGGAGGGGTTGCCCAACGCAATTGAGGAGATAATGATCTTTTTAGTTTTTCTTATGGAGATGATATGGGAATAATATGGGTGCCGAGGGTTTTTGAAGTTCTTTAGGGTCAATGATAAATGTAGGTTGTTGCCATAACATTCATGGAACTTTTGCACGGGCACATGTCTATCCGGTGCCAAAGAATAGAAAAATTCTATGCAACTTACACACTCCACCCATTCACCCACTCGCAATATGGGTTTGGATGTTGTTGTACATTTGTTTATTATGCAATAACGAGGAGGAAAGTAGAATTAAGAAGAGAATAAAATTATTTCCCTCATATCTTTCAATTCGTAAGGATTTTTTTTATGAAATAAAAAGCATCACATTTTATAGTAAAAATATTTTCCAACAAAACCAATGTTGATATATTTTATAGAAAGAATAATATGAGAAAAATATACTACTCGTGTTTTGGATACAATATCCCATTTTGGTGTACAATACTCGTGATTTGGGGTAAAATACGTTAGCAAGTAAATGTTCATACGGTACCTCCAAAATGGAAGCAATGTACCCCAAAATACGGGAGATGTATCCTTCTTATTAACTGCAAGAGTATAGCACCGATATTCTGAGTTACATTACTCTCCTTTTAGGGTACATTACTCTCAGTTTGGGATTCAATATGTGTGTTTTAAGTACAGTATATTAGCAAGTAAACTTTTGTATTATACCTTCAAAATGGGGGTAATGCACTCCAAAACACAGTATTGTACCCCTCTTATTTATCTATCTTAGTATAGTATCAATGTTTTGGGATACATTATTCTCATTTTGGGGTACAATATCAAAATTTACTTGTTGATGTATCTTACCCCTAAACACGGAATATTGTATCCCAAAACACGAGTATACATCAAAATACGGGTATTTTACCCCCAAATGAAAGTAATGTACCCAAAAGTATGGGTAATGTACCTTAAAATACGACAATACCTATATTTTAGTGTACAATACCCCTTGTTTTAGGTATTGTACTTTTCAAACTTTCCTCCTCTATTTTTTGTACTTCTCTAATATTATTATTTTCTCCAAAGTATGCCAATAGTGGTCCTATAGAATGCATTTTTATTATGAATCAACTGATTTTTATTTGACAAAAACTTCAATACTATAAAAAATTATGAACAAAACACTTTTCTCTCTCTTCTTCTTTTTTTCTCTTTTTGCTTTTGGTGCCACATCAACAATTGATCCCCTCTCAAGGACAGGGTGGGTAATCAGGGTGGGAGGGGTGTGGGTAGCCAAACTCTAAGTGTTATGTGAATAAGGTTGCTCAGGGCAATAATAAAGATATTTTTGGTGTAGGAAATTCATGCATGGATCAGTGGGGTGCTTGTATTTGGATATGGGTTTTTTTTCAATTTGGGTTGGGCTAAGTGCCAAACTACTTTTCCATATTCTTGGTAGAGATTAAGTGGGGTGCAAAAGATTCATTTCCTTTCAATTAGGTATTTATTAGGTATTTTTGGCAGTTTTAGGGGTATTTAATGATAAAGTTACAATGACTAATGTCATGTACAATTTCCTTTATAATTTCATACTTGTTTCCACATTTGAAGCTATTAAGAAAGGTGCTTCAGAATGGGGCGTCTACACATGCCCATCCCAAGGAGAGATGTAATATTTACCTACATGAGTGACTTTATTAGATGTGGACCAAAGTTCACACTATTGGCTTGGTTTTAATAAGTTGCCCATTTTGGCATGCTCCTTTTGCATTTCTATATACTACTCTTAAGTTCATGTGTGTGTCCCTTATCATGGAAAGATTAGATTATTACTTTACTAAGTGTTTCATTACCCATATTTGTGAATGAACATCAAGTTTTGAGACATATTTGTAGACAACTATAAAGACATGGTTGTTTTGAGACATAATTATCATCAAAAGAGATAGTCCATCTTCTCATGTCAACATAAAAAGGATTGCAGTGAATCAATGATTTAGAAATGCCATATGTACCTAGATCAAATGACTATCTCATGCACAAAATGAACTTTGAGAATTTGCAATATTTTTAAATTTGAAGAGTTTATCACCTTATGGTTTAACCCATAAAAAGGGATTAAAGATAGATTAATAATGTCAAAATTGTGCATCGTTAGCATGATGGCCTTTAAGAAGTACTTCTTTATATGTGCAATAATGCCAGTTTGAGGACAATATTGTGGATGATGTATCAATGCCCAACCCTCATAATGGTCTTAAAGAGATTGCAACAGTTTCCTTATTCATATATGTTATAGTATCTGATCAGACTATAATCGATATTTCAAAAAGGATTTGAAGCGGTTGGGAAAAACATCATATTTGACGACATTATTCTAATTAATCAGAAAATGACATGACCTTTAGAAAGGACTTTAAAGAGTGGGATTACTCCACGATCAAAAAATGATGTACAATAGTAAATATATCGTAAGATGTGACTCAATTGTTGAGTTATGTATATTTTTGTATGTAATATTTTACTCACTCTTTAAGGTCATTATCTTGTTTTTATATAAATGTTTTTTGGCAATTTTGAAGTCTTCATTTAAAAAAACTTGGTGGAATGTTCAAGCATGTATCTATAGTTGCTTTCCTATTCTAATTGTTTAGGCTTAGCAAATATTTGTGTGTTCAAGAATATATTGTTCACCCACTCTACAAAGACTTAAGGGTTGGCAAAGCGCAACAAGTAGTTAAACCTTGCCAATCAATGCACAGTTTAAAACATCCCTATTTCAACAGACACTAATAATGTCACCACCATGATTCTAGAAATGTACTTTTAGTTACTTTTATGCTTATTCAAATCATCTTGGCCCTCCTTCTTGTAGGATCCACAATATTAGTCAATTTGGTATGTGAGTTGTTCTCTCTTTACTCTTCCATCATCTATACAACTAGCTATCCAGGTGGATTTTTGTTTCATTTTCTGTCGAAACAAATATACAATCCAATTCTTCTTCTGAATCCATTATTAATGGGCTAGAAAATTGTTTTACAAATACATTTGAGGTTTTAGAGAGAAACAAGACATTTTCACTATTTTCATAGTCAATGGCGATGTTTTCCCATGATCATTAGACATTTTTAGTGGAAATAAGTTCATTGATGGATATTTTGTGTTTCTTTCATTGATGGAAAGTTCTATTAGGTCCTAGTCATGTCCAAAGAAGATAGATATTTGTTTTCAACGTTCTAGGCAAGAGAGTGCTATTGGAATCTTGGTTGAGGATGAACTTGAGCCCATGATGAGGTGAAAGTCACTTTATCTTAACAATGTGAATTGATCTTTAATGATTATATAATGTGTTGTACAAACTCTATGAGTGTATTTTTAGAAACATTGCATGGTATTAATGATATATCCATTATGAGAACCATCACAAATGCAGCCAGCTTCTTTAGCAAGTTACTGAGATCTTTTAATTCATCCTGCTCTTAGGATGCGGACAACCCAACACCACATGCCTCCATAATATCCTACATCCCAAGTTCCTCCTTATCAACAATAGAGGTGAACTTAAGACAATACCTCCAACATCAATCCATGACTCTATGTTTAGAAACCCAGTTAGGTAGCATGTCTACCACTTTATTAGAACTCCAACTATTATAGATAAATTAGATGTTAGGCTTGAACTATTTCATTCTTTTAAATTTCATGTAGATGGGCAAGAACTTCACATGGATTTTATATTCATCCTTAAGATACTTATATCCCATTCTACTATCATATTTTATTATCATATTAGTGTTCTAGTCCCCTTAGAACCACCTGAGCACCATGTTGCCCAGATGATCTCTTAGAACAAAGTTTGTTGCATTTGTGTGGTTCCTCTTTATAATTGATCTTTCCACATTGATTTTCAAATAGTCCTCTAAAAATGGTCTACATCTCCTTCCCATTGTCATGTTAGTCATCGTATTCTCATGATTATTACCAATTTCTTACAAAACAAAGGAGCTTGGCTTATCTATAAAATGACCTACTTGTGGGATAAGAATTGTATTCTTATGAAGACCAATTTTGTGATAACTTGGAATTTCACACCTTGAATATGACTTATAATTTTGATCTCACTCTTGTCTACACTTTAAATTCCATGTATATATGTGTCTTGATGCACATTTGGTCCATCTAGTATGCATGTATCACCTTGGTGATACTCATGTTGATAAAGATCGGGTTTAATTCCATATCATACACCTTATCCTTTCCCTTGAATTTTTATCATATCATTGTAAACTTTTGTAACCTATCCTTGTACTCATTTGAAGACCTCTTTCTCACGTTTTCAATGCACCTTATTTCGTCCAAATCGGAGCTTGTATGAGGGAGTTATGTCTAATTGAAGATTAAACACTTTTCAAACCTAATGTCTAGCATTTGATAATTGTGTTTTTCCTTTCGGTCGGCCGATTTGGGCCCAGTTAGGCATGTGCGCGTGCACACGGCCCACTCACTCCTCCATCTTTTGTCCAACGATCCAGATCACTTCCAATGGACCAATCAAAAGTCTCTTTTGGGTGGGCAATGCTTTTTTGCCCTTAGATCCCCACTCATAGGATCGGGCCCCTAATCTAATAGTACAAACCTTTCCCCTACCTCCATACAGCTCCTCAGCACAAATTTCGTCAGAGCTTTACCTACTCCATGTTTCTGCACCTCCTTTTCACACCATTTTCTCCCAAATGAACACTCCCCTCGCCTATAAAACTCCTCCCCAATTTCTTTTCCAATTTTTTCGTGACCTTTATTGAGCCCTTGTGTCACCCCTCTCATTTCCTTCTTCTCCTCCTTTGGTCAGTGCCACCATGCGTGCGACTTTGGGGCTTTTTGCCCTGACCCTCCTCCGCTCCGAGTTATGCAGCCAATGCATCTGGTGGAGCAAGTCAGACTTCACCGTCCTCTCCGTTAGTCGAATCGAGGGCCGATGACCTCGGTTGACCCAGGACTCCAGTGACCATGCTGCTACAGAGTGGGATCCGCGTGAGTGGGTGACCTCGGGAGAGAGAGACTCCACTATCGTTAGATAGTGGTGGGTCAATGGCAGATCATGATCCAACTTTTGCAAATCAGGAAGTCCCCACCACCCTTGAACCAACAGGCGTTAGGGCGGGGGGGGAGCCGCGGTGGGCAGAGCACCCCCATTGCCACCAACTACTCTTGGAGCGGCCAAACTCGATGGCACACCATAGGCGAACCAGGTCGGCTCACCCCCTTTCATCGGCCCAATTATGGCCCTTTTGAGGTATAAATCCCCCCAAATATTTCTTTTATGGATATCTTCATAAGCTCATATCTCCCTAACCACAAAAGCAAACCCTATCATATTATATATCATTTTGTTTAGAAAAATGCCCTCTTTGCAATGATGCTACTACCTATGTTGATTTTGCTTGGGTCTCTACTATTTTTACTGAAAACGTGTCCTTTATGACTTTTGAGTACTAGTCACCATCTACCTTTCTTAGCTTGTATATTTAATGATCTTGGACCTTATACTCATGCAACTCTGTAAACTATAGCTTCCTTTTTCTGTGATTGACGTCTTGGACCATATGATGTACCATAATGTACAATATTGCATGAATTGACCTAGTATGGCTAATTTATGTTTCTACATGATTAAACCATGATGATAACTTAGATATCATGATTCCCCTACTCCTAAATCAGGCCTTATCTTTATCTAGTATTACTCATAATGTGGATGGTTCCCTACATCTAGGGCTCAATGTCAATACTTGTGCTATGTTGGATAATTGCATGCAAGTTGGAACCTTGGAACTATATTTGAACTACGTGAAACCTAGTTCTAGGGGAACGTCGAGATGACTTCTATCTTGTTTATCTTAATTGACCCTAGTGATATAAGACTTTATCTTGTATCTTTTGCATCTTAGGTCCACTTGGGTTGGACCATCTTTAGAGGTCTTATCATAACTTATAATCTACTCACAAGTACACTTACTATCTTGACCCTACTATGGTATTGACTTGTTTGTATGTATGCTCATATGAATGCTTGGCTAGTTAATTACTTGATTAAGATACTTGTTCCCTATGATTAGTACATTCATTTTTCTTGAAATATGTTGAACAAACCTTGAACATAATTGAACTTGTCCATTATACAAACCTAGTGTACCGACCTAAATCCTGGGGGCAAGGGCATGAGGCATGAATGAATCAGGGTTAGCTCATTGACTTTGGTATTGAGGTCCCTCATGTTGATAAAAGGGTAGCTAATCTTGAGCACCCTTTTGGACCCTTCCAATGGGGAAGTTGGTCAATGGCCATAAAATGTTGTTAAGTATAATGGAAATGCACATAAAACACACTTTTTATAAAAGAATGTCATTAAGTGTTTCACACCTTGTTTCTAAATCTTTCTTATATGATGTTTCTAGCCAAGCAATGATTATAGTATTCTTGAATTGTGTACTTGCCTTTTCATAACGTACTTAATGCTTTAGCATTAATATGTTTTGTTTATCGAATTTGTAGTTGCCAATTGAAGATTTGTTGCACTTAAGACTCTAAGGTATGAAATGAAATACAAACAGCTATACTTGAATCTAGAAATGGGTGCATGTCTCTCTATCCCCTTTTTGTATCTTGTTATATCTTGTGTTACTATTTTTACATATATATTGCATGTGTGAAATATTTGTTCCATTCTAAGGATGGACGCCCAGGTCCACTCGCCTTTGGTTGTGTAGCCATTAAGAGTGTGGACTTAGGGTAATAAATGGATTCGTGACAAATTCATTACACCATTTCAATATTAGCTCCATCTTTACTGCAAACCTTACATGTATTTCTCTTTAGATGTTGGTCTACCATAGTTTCTAAGCTACCTATTGTTTAGGCTGGGGTGTCCCAAATATCAGTCACATGCAGTCGATTTCAATGATCCCATACACTTTTTTCATAGATGCATTCATATATTCATGACGAGTAGTTTATGTGATTGCACCACTTTGAGGAAAAATGTCACAATTGGTGAAACCCTATTAGCATGACTATGGTTAGTCATCAGGCCATCATGATCAACATTCCACGTGAACAATTGTTTGTGCTTGGGTCCCTCTCATCTCCAAATGTTCTTCTAGGAATATGTATCAATGTTTAGAAATTCTTGATCAACTTGTTAAAGATATTTTGTGTTGATGCAGCCACGACAGTCACTTGTAATATGCCACACATCTTTTCTATCATGGAGGTTGGGTGGAAGCATATGGATCATATTTGGACAAGTGGCATTGCCAAATGAGTGCTTGATGAACTTTGAGGACCATTTTTCATTGATGTCGTTTAATTCACTTTCTAGTTGATGAAATTATTGGTATTTCCTGATTGGAACACAAGCTTAGTGTGTTGAATCCAGACCCACTTATCTGTCCAAGCAGAGATGCTCATGCCATTGAAGACTAACCTACCCACATATTGATTCAAGGTATCATCAATATTAGAGATGAGTTTTCAGGTCTGGGATCCTAGTGTTTTGCACTCATCCTTTAGATGCTCATACTTCACTATCATTGTCCTACTCCAATGAATTTTTCTTCTTCATGCTATTAGGGCTTCATTCAATATTGATTCTGATCTAATTGTGAAACTACCTTCATCCCTAGTAATTACTAGCTTCTTTTGTGCAATATAAGTTATTCTCCTACACTCCACATTACTCCCCAACTGAAACTATAGATAAGTTGATCTAGCTTATCTTTTCTGCATCCATTTTCTTAAAATAATTGATCTATACAAAATGGCATTCTACCATTGACGTTAAACTTTGTGATCTGTTATGATTTTTCTACCTATATGAAACTTCAAAAAAAAAACCACTATCAAGAATCGTGAGAGAAACTTTGGAAATGTGTTAATCATATGAATTTAGTCTATATGAATTTGATTGTGGTGGTTGAGTGTGGTACAATCTTGCTTGTCCCATTCGAGCACAATAAATAGAAGATGTTATGTTCAAATATGGAGCATGTTTGTCTAGAGTTGACCTTGTTTCAAATGTACTTTGGACAAATGATGATGGCTCCAGGTTATATTTAAGTGTTGAAGGACCTCTATATTGGGTGCCATTGTGTGTTCATACCTATGGCTGGGAGCACTAAGGATTCCCTATAGAACTTTCATGTGATGTCTAATGTTGTCACAATCTATACTAGGTTTACTATTGTGAAGAGCATATGGATAATTAACACGATTCTCTTTATACAACAAAATTGTAAGTGGTTTGTGTGGATTCGTATACACTCAACATAAGTAAAGACAAAATTGTTCATATTGTTGTTATTTCACTCTACAACCTATTAATGCGGAGAAAATGATACATGTCTTGGTTGCATTACCTAGATAACTCTATAGTGTCAATTATACAATGAAAAATATCACAAGCCATTAACACTTTCCTTTGAGGAGTTTTTTTTGGCACCACTTTGGTTATAGCATTTGTTTTACCAAGAGAAGTTGTCATTACAAGTATCCTAGGAAATTTTGTTTCACAACAAATTTTGGTACAACAAATATAGCATTGGTTTTCTAAGTACCAACATAATAATCTTCCTAATTATGCTACCTACAAAATAAATGTTCCCTCTGAAAAGCCTATAGCCTCAGTTTTTGTACCAGAAACCAACGACCTAGGGTTGGGTTTTTTCATAAGATGAAATTTTCATTTTGAGGAGTGAAATTGATGTTATAATGTTTTTATGATGCTTTCTATGAGATAAATATCCCCTCCTAAATATATTGTTAGGTCAGTTTTGTACACTGAGACAAAGTTGCATGTCTCAGGGCATACTATGAGAACCTATCTTTTCCTCTTCTCTATTATGTTATTTCTCTCTCTTATAATAAATTCTACTCAACTTTATATCTATTGAATGGTTTGGTTATTTTTATGATCCGCGTTTTCCTCATCTCTCTTATATTATGATATGTGACACTAATTTACATAATTAGACTAAGTTCCAAGATTTTAATTCATCATCATATTGCAAGTAAAACCGAACATCATCAATTTGCCCCTATTGATCTCTAATGTATACTAAGTTGTATAGGTATCAATTATGAATCAGTGGTAAAAATATCTCCTCATCAGACCTTTATAGCCCAAGATATGACCATATGAAGTTGCCTTGATTTAATCTTATTTAGCTTGAGTTTTTACCCCTTTAATGATTTCATTGTGCCAATCACTTTGGGCCCAAGATTGGGGACGTAACCCATTCAAGCACCTCCATTAACTTACTCAACCCTACCCAACCCATTTCCTATCAACCGATCACATATCTTGGATCATTTTCCATAGATTGAGCCTCTAATCTAGATGCCTGGAGTTCTTCTCCTACCTTGGACCGTGCACATTGTAGTAGTGAGCCAAAAAATCCCCTTCGTTTTTTATGTATTTGGGAAAAAGTAATTAGCCCAAAATTTCTATTTATCCTCCCTTGGTCTTTCCCCCTTCAGTTCACTCTTTTGTGTGCCCTAGACCACCCCCTAGCTCTCCTTCTTACTTGTCCTTGGTATGGGTGGCACCACCACCAACCACCCTTGGAGCCTTGAACTCCTGGCTACCCGATCACAACTAGAGCCACATGTGGATTCATAGCTTTGATCTAAAGCCAGATGGTTGGTTGACTGAGCCTCCAGAGCCTCAATGCCTTCCTTCTCATGGGAGTTGGAAGGATCCGCCAGACATTGTTGGCATGTTTGCACGCATGTGTTAGAAGAAAGGACAGAGACCTAAGGTCAAGACGCAATCAATGCTGACATGGAACACCAGCTTTGTGAGTGGGTGGGACTACATGAATCCATCTGATTGTTGTGGACCATGACGGTCCCTCTTCATCAACAGATATAGTAGATGATTCTATAATAGTGCCCCCAATATTTATCTATAGTGCTCCTGCCAAATATTCAAAAATATGATTATCATCCATTGGCCTACTTTAATAATCCAATATAGAACATCCTTCTCCTCTACAAGGTCTACACACTGAACATACTTACAGACCATAATTCTACTTGTAATCTTCTTATTTTGCTAAAGATATGATCTTTGAGTATGTTTGAATATATTTAATGCATGGTAATGATAAAGATTTATTCTTTAATGGACCTCTACCCTCTTAATCATCAAAATGTTAACTTTTTGTACACTCACGCACCCTTTAGGGGCCGTAATCACCATGATTTAACTCTATTTAACCTTTATGCACTAATATGACTTATTATTGGACTTTATTGCATAATCTTGATTCAAGTTATAATCTTGAATCTTTATGACATCAAACATCCTTATATATATATAAACTAGTATTTTATACCCCTCTAGACTACAAGGACATCCCCTAATCTCATTCTTTTACTTTGTTTAGACCATGTGACGCCTAATGCATGTATGTACCCCATATATGTTATGCATGATTATATATTAGTAAAATGATGGCTTTGACCTATGATATGCATCCAACCCCTTTATGTTCTTGAAAATTGTATCCTGGTGATATTTGGAGACATTAATGTCTATGATCTTTCTCTTTTTTGATATGATAATTTTGTAACCCTAATTCCATTGGTTTTTTCTTTATGTGATCTAAAGTGACTTAATATGTGTTCTTGTGCTTTAAAATTTATGGTGATCCAAACCTCATGTCTTCCCCTTCCAAATTACAAAATATATTTCCTTATGATAAATTTGGTGTTGATTTCTCACCTATCTCATATGTTAGCCCCAAATGATATAAGTGAACTAGATCGATAATTGCATGTATGTGGGAGTATTGAACCCATTGTTGGGTATATGATTCCTAGACCCTAGGGAATATTCACCTATATTTGAATACTATTCTTATGTCTTCTTCTCATAATTAATGTATTTTCCTAATCCTTGTGACCTCCTTTGGGGTGGATGTTCACCAAGGTCATATGTTAAACCCTAATGACATAAGTCAAATACATAGGAACTTTGAATGCATGTTGATAAAGTTGAATCTTACAATTAGACTTAGGTGATCATCCACCTATCTTGGATAAGTGTTAATCTTGTTGTAATCTTGATGATCTTAATTGTGTTTCATGATTGGATTGCATGACTTAATGTACAATTGTCTTATTTTCCCTATTGTAAGTCTTTTGACCTTAAAATGCACGTGAGTGTTATAACCCTTATAATAATCATATAAAATGAATGGCGTGAAGTGAAACTTGACCCACACCTCCATGACAGACCCTAAATTAGCAACTGATTACCAACCATGTAAATAATAAACTTTAAACCTAAGTTGACCAAAACCCTAATCGTGTACCTAATAACTAAGTAACATGTTGAACCTTCTTTATAAGGGTTATATTTTCTTCATCATGTGTTTCGTGTGATCTAGATATTCAAGTATAGGTTAAAAATATTTGAATCAGGTATGTGAGCTCTAATAATCATATGATCATAGTTTTCTAGCTTGAACCTTGATATGTATGTATGCTTATTTACTTGCCATGTAATATTGT
This sequence comes from Alisma plantago-aquatica, assembly GCA_963693085.1. Lineage (NCBI taxonomy): Eukaryota > Viridiplantae > Streptophyta > Magnoliopsida > Alismatales > Alismataceae > Alisma > Alisma plantago-aquatica. Next base: position 722,836,098 of record OY856409.1, read on the forward strand.
AGTATTGTGCTCAGTATTTTTCCTAATTGATTTTATCACCTGAACTCATAATATATATATCCATTAGACAAATTTTGAATAGGGTGATCTCAGTGACTTTGGTCATTTGAGGTCCCACACCTAGAAACATGATTAGCTTATATATAGAGAGAGAGAGAGTCAGGCTAGAATACACTCGAGTGTATTCAGAGCAGAATACACTCAAGTAGTTTTTCATGATGCAATATTTTTTTCAAAAATCTAATCCATTGATATTCTTAAACATCTTGTGAATAGCTCATACGCAAAATTGGAGCACATTTGGACATTTATAGGTCATGTTATAAAGACAACAAAAATTATGCATTTCAAATTAGCTTTGTGCTTCGATTTTGTTTCCCTTGGATGAGTGACTTACACTCATCCAAATGGGCTCAAAATGTGTATGTAACCTATTTATATTATGACAATGAAGATAAATGGTTTACATTTTGCAAGAAATAGTCTTGATATGCAAACACACTTGAGTGTATTCGTGCGATCTGTACACTCAAGTGTATTCTAGCTTGACTCTCCCTCTCTCTCTATCTCTCTCTCTCTCTCTCTCTCTATATATATATATATATATATATATATATATATAAACAAATTTTGGATAGGGTAATCTTAGTGACTTTAGTCATTTGAGGTCCCACACCTAGAAACATGGTTAGCTAATGGCTTTGAGCCTTAAGCACCCTCACGAACTCGTTCCAAATTGAAGTTGGTCAAAGGCCTTATGGTACATGAATCACTTGGTATAATGGATTAAGATGGCTAAAACTTGGACTTCCATTTTCATAAGTAATTAACTCTTATGTTCTTGTTTGTTTACTTCTACAAACTTTTTAGACATTGAAAACCTTATATGTATATTTATGCCATGTTGTAAGAACATGTGTGTTGATGCGCTTGTTTCTTACAAGTTTTACGTTCAAAGATAGCTTGGGAGAAGTTGGTTGGTGAGAAGGATTTTAGGTTGTACCTTTTGTGTTATGATCCTAGTTTAGTGTACATGATCAGATCTATAATGTTCTATCAAATGTGTAATCAAAAGTATTTAATAAATAATTTTGTTAATATTGCTTGTTGATTGTTGAGAATATGTTGGCATATTTAGATATTTATTTATTCATTTATTATACGATTTTATGCTCCTACATTCGTGCTTTGATATTACCATGCTAGGGACGGACACTCAGGTCCTTTTGCAATTAAATTTGTAGTCATTTGGAGTTTAGTTCCCAGTAATAATTAGTTCCCTGACATATGGTATTAGACCAAGAACAATAGCTACACAAAAAAATTATCAGCATGAAACACGAATTAAACTCATCATTACATGTTAATCTTAGAAACTTAATAAGTTATCCTTTGTGGAGTAAGTTGACTTAGCCTCTAGGATAGAGCTTAGATGTTCTAGAACTAGGTGTAGACTTGTGTAATTCTTGGCATCATTCTTTTCTTTTGTTTTTGCCCTGTATTATGGGTTATGTCTTAAGGAGGGTGAGAAGATGGAGATACTACATATGAAAACCCTAAATATATGTTTGTTTCATGTTCTTAGGATAGCTATAAAAGTATGCATCATGTTCTTTCCAGTTCTCTAGGTGTCATGGTACTCGATTGCCTGATGAGTGTGGTAACTCACTTTTGGTTTTGGTTTCATTTGAAAGGAGTGTGGTGGTTTTGCATCACACAATTCAACCTTGGAGAAAACTTATTTCAAGTATTAGTATATATGTATATGTAAAAAATGTTACCACACATAGAAAGGAAGTCAGTGTCCATGAAACCTAAGACAAAGAGTGTAACATCAATCTACGTGAGAGTTCTTAGATGATAGTTGTAGTCTCTAGTCTTTGTATAGAGACATGATTAGGGATAGCCTTGCAAGTAGCCTAGATGATCTTTGCTTGATATTGATGATATGAGTTTGCTTGTTTTGGATGATTCAATATAGTTTTGATGGTGTGAGATATATGTTGACCATGCATCCCTAGATAAGCCTAGCACCATGTATAATACATATGGCTTTCCTGATGTAATACACATATCTAGTGGGTTGACATGCTATCATGTGCCTAGTTTTGTATATTTTAGTTTCAATATGTGAGATATGGTTCGGGGCCAACATGGGTCTCAATCCCTTTACAAAGAAGGACCTCTATAATGGGACATATGATAACATTGAATTCTAGAGTGATTTAACCACATATAAATGAGGTCAGAGTACCCAACATCCCAGTAGCATGACATGTTGAAATACTTGAACAATGAAATACATATATATGGGTGCCTATCTAGATGACAACTAAGTATATGAGTTTAGTCACAGTGTGTGGTTCCTTCGATAATGTTGAACCCTAGATTCCCTATGAGAAGATCTAACTCTTGAGAAAGATGCATTTGAATGTTTGGCTAGATTTCCTATGATAAGATCTAACACTAGAGAAAGAGACATTTGAATGTATGTATGTTTTACATCTAGGTGAGGGAGATGTCCCAAAACCCATGATGAGGTATATGATGTGTGATCTCCATAAAGAGCCTTACAGGTTAGTGGTTCCATGCAAAGGATCTAGTGGTTACCCTTTTTGAAGGTTGGGTAAAAGTTTGGTATGGGTAGATTTGGGTAGTTAGAACGTTTTCCCCCAACATAGACATGTCTTAAATTTAGTGTATCAAGATCGTGAAGATTTTTTAATTAAAAGTGAGATATTACAAAACCTTGATGTTGATCAATATGTTGCTACTCAAGATAATGCATGATATATGAAAGAATCTCACTTAATTTAAAAATGTGACATCGGTATAATAAATTACTCCTATGATCTTGACCTAATATGAAACCATACAATACATGAACAATATAAAATTGGAAATGATGAGCTTGATGCGATGATTCCGTGGGATCTTAGCTTTAATGAACACAATGTATACATTCTCAATTTCATATCTATATGAAGATTGTGTGATAACTCATAGAACTTTGGGGTTAAATTAAACCAGGCATGAAATCTAGTTAATGATGAGATACATGTGTGATGATAATATCATTTGAAAGTTATGATAATGAATGTATACCAAAATCAACTAGTGAGATGGATATTGATAACTCACATTGAGGTTGAAAACCAAAACCATGATGAAGTATGGTTAAGTGATCTGAACCCTACAGTTTAAATGCTAAGTAATACTCTAATATAGGAATGGGGATGGGTATACTCTTGAAGGTTTATAAACATTTGATCACAACCTAGGTGTGCACCCTCATAGGGTGGGTGACTTGACACCTAGGGTTGGTGATCTAAACCTAATGGATACTAACTTTGATCTTAATTAAGATGTTGAAAGAATTTTGAGGACAAAACTTATTTTAAGGAGGGAAGCATGTGACAACCTAACTTTCTCTCTCCTCTATTGTGGTCTTTCACTCTCTTCTAGTGAAATTGTAATCAATTTTATATTGATTGGACGGTCTGAGTGTTCTGATGACCCACTTTCATTACATCTCCCATGTGTTACAGAATGTGACACCAATATACATGATTAAACTAAGTTTCCAACTTATAATGCATTGCCTTATTACAAGTTAAATTGAACCTCATAAATGTTCCCTTCTTTCTCTTTATTGTACACTAAGCTAGAGAGGATTCGATTACAAATCCAATGACATAACGATCACTTCAGTTGGATCTTTATAGCTCATGATATGACAATATGAAGTTGTCTTGATTTAATGTTTTAGCTCAAAATTTAATCCCTTTTATGTTGTGATTGGGCTGGACATTTTGGGTGCAAGATAGGGGTTGTGTCCCAGGCGAAAGGATCCCCTTCACTTAATCAACCCTATCCACACCATCTTTTTTGACCAATCATAGCTCTTCAATCCTTGTCCACGGATTGAGCCTCTAATCTAACGACCTAGAATTCATCTCCTACCTTTGTCCATACCCATTATAGTATTGCTTTACGACCACCCAATCCACTCTATTATCAATGCCTTTGGGAGAAAATGATTAGTATAAACTCTATCTTTATCCTCCTTTACTCTTTCCCCCTTCAGTTCACACTTTTTCATGCCTCTATCACCCCCTAGATCCCCATATTCTACCTCATTAGTTGGGTTGCAGGGCCACTGACAACCCTTGGAGCCCTAACCTCCTGGCTACCTTGACCTCAACCAAAGTTGTTCATGGCTTTGCAACTTCAAAATAGAGCCTGGAGGGGTCTTGTATAGGCCTCCATGACCTCCTTCTCGTGGCCACCAACGAGTCCTGTCAAACACTACCATTGCATATGCACAGAGGGGTTAAGAGGAAGGGGCAGAGAACCAAGGTCAAGACCCAATCAATGTTGACTTGTGGCCCCTGGCCACGTGGGTGGGTGATACTACAAGAATATGTTTGATCACCACATACCACAATGGTCACCCCTCCATCTAGGCTCCACTAGAATCTTCAATAATGTATAACACCCCTTGATATTTTTCTATAGTTCTCAAGACAAATACTCAACAAATATTATCTAGCTTATCCCTTGGCCAAATTTAATGAATTGGTATAACAAATCAATTAGGTCAACAAGATTTACACAATGGGCATACTTTCAGACATTAAATATACTTCTAATTTTCCTATTTTGCTAAAGAAATGATCTTTTACTATGTTTGACTGTATTTAATGCATGATAATGATAAAGCTTGAGTCTTTAGTGCATCTCTACATTCAACCTATGGAGATGTGATATTCTTGTCATAATCGTATTGATCTTAATCACCTTACATGATTAGATCGCATAACGTGATGAACCTTTGTCTTGTTTCCCCTATTATGAGTCTTTTTGCTTTAAAATGTACATAAGAGATATAATCCTTGTAATTGCCATATGAAATGAATGGAACCTCATAATGACTTGAAACTTGAAGCAAACCTCCGTGATGGACCCTAAATCAATAAAAGATCATCACACATATAAGTAAACAAATTTGAACCTAAGTTGACCAAAACCCTAATCATGGACCTAGTAACTAAGTAATATGTTGAACATCACATAATGAAGGTTATATTTTCTTAAACAGGTGTCTCTTGTGATCTAGATAGTCAAAGATAGGTTTAGAATTTCCAAATCATGTTTTTGGGCTTTAATAATTATTTCCTACTTGAACCCTCATATGTATGTATCTGTGTTTACTTGCACATATTGTCATGTAGTATTATAGTATTGCAGTCAATGTTTTATCTCTTTGATTTTATAAATTAAACAAACAATATAGATCTTCATTGTAGAAACTTAGAAATAGTGTTTTCTCAATGACTTTGATCATTTTTGGTGCCTATCATAGAAATTGGGTTGGCTAATGGCTTTCAGTCTTAAGAACCCTCACTGGTTCCTTACCAAGAGAAGCTTGTCAAAGGCCTTATGATGTATGATTCACTTGGTCTAATGGAGTAAGATGACTAAACATAGATTTCCACTTTCCTATGTAATTAACTCTTTTTTTCTTTTGTGTTTACTTATGTAAATCTTTCAAATTATTATGACCTTAGATATATGTATCTTAATTCCTTGTCAGAACGCCTAGTGTGTTGATATGCTTGTTTCTTATATGCTTTAGGTTTAGAAATAGCTTGTGAGAAGTTGGTTTGTTGCAAGTCTATGGGTTGTACCTATTCTATTAAGATTCTAATTTATTGTACATTATCAGACATGTATAATGTACTCTTAAGAGTGTAACTTTCATTATGTAATAAATAATGTTGTTTATAATACTTTTGATTGTTGAGAATGTGTTGGTGTATGCATCTAGTTAATTTTTCATGTATGCTAAGCTTTTACGCTTTCACATTCTTCTTAGTTATTATCATACTAGGAATGGACACTCAGGTCCTTTTTCCAATAACATTCTAGTCATTTAGATATTGGATTTGGGTAATAAATGATTCTGTGATAGTGGCATCACTTTGACTTCAAAATCGGTGCCACAATTTAAGCATGTTGCGGTTGTTTGGTCAGAAAATAATGTAACAAATGGAAACTGGGTGTCCCTTTGGTTTAGCATCAGTTTCATTTACAGAAAAAGACGTTATAGCTCTACTAATAGCACCCATGAAATTTACTCTAATATGTACAATAAAACCTTGTCCCCAATGATGTTGAAAAATTTCCTATTGACTACAACACCCTTACTTCTCTTTATCTCCAAAGTCACTACTACTTGTTTGGTCGTGAAGCCACCCTTGTTGCCCCTTCTCCTTAGGAGCTTAACATCCTCCATCAACCCTTCTCCTTATGATCTCACCATTAGCCTCCACTTTGCACTACCTTTCCCTAGCACCCAACACCTCTTCTTCTTCCCTTCGTCTTCCATCGTGATAACTCTTCTTCCCTTATTTCCTTCTACTTCTTCTTCCCTTGATCATCACATTAGTACTATAGTTGTTCCTCTACTTCTCTTCTTCTTTTCTTCCTTTTTCTACCGTCGTGGTCAAGTTCTATTGTCCCTCCTATCACTACCACTCATGTTTCTCCTACCCTTGCATGTGGTTGTAGCCCCTACTAATTTTTGTTGTACATACTTGCTACTTTCACCCTTGTATTAGGAGAAGCTCTCCTTTTCTTGAGGTACTAATTTTTTATTTCATGTATAATCAAAATGCATGCATAATTTATTTTTGAATTCACTTAAATAACATATCTACCTACCTAATTAGAATTGAAAATCTTGTCTAGGAAAATGCATGTATAAATGCTTTTTTGGATTGGCTAGAATTGTTTAAACCTTGAAAATTATGTTGTCTATCGTGACACATATTTGGTATGAAAATATGATGAATGTTCCTTTATTATCCATGTTGAGTTCCTTATTTATTATTAGAAATTTGGATTATGTATGCATAAACAACTCATAAATGTGGAAAGGGACTTGCCCTAACCCTAATGATCATTATTGTATTGATAAATATACACATCATGAAATACACTAAAATTGATACGAATTTACTTAACTTAACTTGACTTAGACTTAAATTATAGTAATGTTAACCCAAATTATATATGTATGCATCGAAAACTACACATATATTTGTGGGACTAGAAACCCATTTAGGATATACACATTGGGAGTAACACTTGGACAATCCACGATTTGGGATTTTCTTTAACACTTAATATAACTTAGGATGTGAGTGTATGACATGTGTTTGGTTTGTAATAATATTTAAACAGTCATTCCTTTACATTCTCTGAGTACATATGTAGATGATTATTTTCCCATTCACATCAACGTACTTCAAGGATAGTGAGGAACTACTATTGAAATATTCCTAAAAATTGAACACACATTATACACTTACCAGTGATATTAAGTGTTCAAGAATAGTATAGATGGTACACATTCATCAATATACATTATAAATATATGTATTTTGTTGGCCTAGAAACCCATCCAATAGTTGTTCATTAGGAGTAAATATTGCATAGTCCTCAGTTTGGGATTGATCTTGAGTACTTAATCTCACTTAGGATGTGATTGTATAAGGTGTATTTTGTTTTCAAGAATATTTTGGCAATCGGTTCCCAATTTGTTCCATAAACGTTTTATACACCACTCATATGATGAGGTACAAGAATTGTTGCAGTACTCCAATGGAACTACTAGGCCAACCAGATGTAAGTTTCTTAGCGATATAATACTATGTGAATTCAATACATATATGATGTTACTGGTATACTATATTTCAAAATTGTAGATGGCTACAGTTTGCATACTTGTAGTTTTAGATATTGAATACCTAGTTGTGTCATAGTGTGATGTTCTTCATAGCGGTGGCATGCTACATTGATTTCCAATGGTTGATGATATGGTCTATGTGTCTCTCCAACTTATCTATGTTATAATGAGAGACATACTGTAAGACCCATGACTAGGCTTTATGGTTAAATGTTCTTGATTAACTTAATTGAGTGCTTAATTCCTTAATCAAACGTTAGTTTATTCTTTGATATTATATGATAAATCCAAGGTTCAAATTTGGTCTAGTTTGGATTTTGTTTGCTTAAGTTTTGCAATTTATGTGCTTATGTGGACTTTTGTACAATTTTCCCTTTTGTAGGGTTCTATCTATAATTTCACACATCCATGTTGTGCTCCTTAGTACTCCTCATGATGTTTTATATAGTTGTACCTTTATATGCATATTTGCACCATCATATGTTTGCTCCTCTCCCTTGTAGGTTGAGAATTAATGGATTTTCAATTTAGTATGAAATTGATGGTTTTTCCAAGTATAAAGGAGATCTGATGGTTTCACCTAGAGAGTGAATGATTCAAAGATTACTCCTTGTAGTAGAGGATTCAATTTCTTTCCCTTGAGGTCCCTAATTTGATGGTTACCTTGGTTCAAGTACACAATCCGATGGAAGATCAGGGTCTGCAAAATGACTAAGTATACCCTAGAATAAGATGGTTTCCCTAATAGTGCATCTTGGTGATTTCACTAAGGAATGCATCAATGGATGTCCTTAATGAAGATCTAATTGATGTTCTAACATGCATGGACAGATGGCAAGTCATTATTTCAACCTTTTGACAACCATTCTCTCTTCTTGGAAATATATATATATATATATATATATATATATATAGCCTTCACTCCTCTCCCAAACAAACTTTTTTCCTTATCCCTTTCATTATTTTGCTGGAGAGACCCAAACCCATTGTTTTGTAAAGGAAGAACACCGTGTGGCCAAATCTTGGATGGATCATGGATGCATGTTGCTCTAGGGTTTGGATCAAGCATCTCTATGGTTGTTTGAATCTCCCTAACCTAGTTTCTTGCCCTAACCAAGTAAGATATGTTGTTATGTATGCCCAGAGATCCAATCATACGATGATTGTGATAGTGCATTAGATACCTTATTTCACAATCATCAAGGTAATTATATCTATTATGTTTGTCCCAATCATGAAATGATGGCATAGACATAATATATTTCTAAAGAATGATGTTACTCAGTGACATATATCTTCAAGTTCAGGACCTGAACAATGAGATTATTTGTATGATAAGAGTGCATACATTGTTGTTAGTCCATAGTCAGATATCATTGTGGAAGAAAAATAGACAACATTAATACATAAGACTAGAGTGTGTGTTGACTGATAATAGAATCTCATTAACCATGACATGCGATATCAACTCAAACACATAGGTACTTGTTATAGAACAATGTACCAGACAAACCCACCTTGAGAGTGATACATGGAGACCATGAGATGGTAGTTAGAATCATCTCTCATAGTGATAGTGGTGAATGTGTTTCTTAGTCCTAAAGTCACTGCACTCATCACATGTCATTCAATGTATTTTTACATCATCCAACGTGACCTAAATAAGGGTTTCCATAAAGGCGATGTTCGGATACGTTGTGACACATGGGCATTGAGTGTAAGTGATGTAGATGGGATTTAACCCTCCTATAGGAGATTGATATCCAGGCCACTTGATAAGAGAGACTGAGAAACGTATGTCCATACTCATGTGAATAAATATGATATGTGAACTCACATACATCTCAGACAGTCTGCTCTAGTTCAAGAATCATGGATTGAACATTGAGAGGATGACTACTCCATACCTCGAGTTCAATCGGAATATCAGAGACAAAGGAACTATATGATCACAGTAACACTAATCATAGATTGTAGGTTGAAGTTGTTTTCCAACTTTCCAGTTACTTGGGTAGCAATGATGTGTTTCTAGATACCGCTCATTGCTTGTGATGTCATAAGTTAGTTATGGACACTCACTTCCAATGTAATTTGGGACCTATAGGGTCACACATATAGGACGCACTTGGAATAGGAGTTTATTCATGAATTATATTTAATATGATTACAAAAGTTTTTAGATATTCAATTTAAACAACTAAGGTTTAAACATTGACTGACTGCACTGTGAACCGATCGGTTCAAATGTTGAACCAATCAATTCAAGTGTCAGGTCAATTCAAACAACATTAGTTGAATATTGTGTGAATTGGAAAATAAAACGAACAATTCACAAGTGAAACGATCTTTTCATGATATCAAACAACCATTTTAAAGGTGAAACGACCATTTCTTAACATGAAACCCTCATTTCAAATTTGAAACGACTGGTTCATCATCTGGATTGCCCAGTTCAATGATCAATTAGATTGAATCAAGGATTGATGTTGATGTCGTGATGTGCATTAATTAAATAGTGAACACTAGTGTGTTTGAAAATAAGAAAGCATATGAGTCAACTAGTTCAAGGGTTGAACCGACCAGTTTAGATGTGAACTGACCGGTTCAATAGCGAACCGACCGATTCAACATTTGCAATTTTCAAAAAATTCATGAAATTTCATCTCTCTGACTCCTAGATGAATTGGATGTTGGTATATATATATATATGCCCATAGAGCCATCCCGAGCTATTGCATGGAGTCAGATATTAATTAATCAATTAATGAGATTATTTGGTTAATTAATTAATTCCAGAATATTCTAATTAATCCACAACCGTTTTAATTAACGCAGTGTTTCTGTTCACTGATGGATTTAGGTAACCCTACTTCCTCTCAGCTCCTATTTAAAGGGGCTTGACAGCCAATATCTATATAATATATTGAGAGAGGCTTTTCATTTTACGCTCATGTATGCAAACCCTAGCCGTCACCATCCTCAAGAGAGAAAGGAGAGCACTACGACGCTAGTACGCCTCCACACAGAGATGACTCCTTCCCGCCGGCTTAGGAAGCGTGACATGGAGTTCCATTCCATCTGTGTAGATGAAGTAGAGATGTAGATGCTGAGACACTTGCATTCGGAGGACATCTACAACCATCCATATGTGCTACGAGCGACATACATCACTGCACAAAGGAAGTGTTGCCGGATCTTCGTACGACACACTCAGCGAACGGGAGAGAAGTTCCGTCTATGTAGGCCAGCAACGTTACACACCATCATGCAGCGGGATATCACCGGACTTGCTCCGTGATAAGGTATATCCCACAAACACTCTCTCTAAATACATTGTTGTCGACGAGATCCTATTTCGGGTTGTGTTGAATTTTTTTTGTTGCTTCTGTCACACATGTTTTCTTCACAAAACCCAACAGTGGTATCATAGCAACGTCGATCTATGGCGTATTTGGATTTGTTTTGATACGATTGAATCATTGTATAATGTTTTCTATGTTGCATACGATGCGAATTAAAATTTCTAATGTGAAAATCTAAACCTAATTCCACATATGTCGTAGGCTTCTATTTTTGACGTTTCAGACGGGGTCGACTATGGAAAATATCGACTTTCCTAAGTGCACAGAAGTACAATTCCGTAGACGGGTGTTTCCCCTGTTTACCCCGCATTCGTGGGAGTCAAAATTTTAGTTAATGGGGAATGTCCCACATTAAAAGTACTACAATTTTAATATGTATATACGTATATGTAGATATACCTATGATATCATACACGTCGCCTTTAAAATCTATTTTATGTGGTGAATGCATGCACGGTTATGGCCTAGTATCCCCTTTTGTGAATGTTGTGAATGAATGTGGATGTCAATCTTATGGATATGTTTGTTTGTGAATGCTATGGATGTCCTCATCTCTTATTTCAAAGTGTAATTAATTCTTTCCCTTTATATTTGTACTCATATGATGTAATAGAGATAGGATTAGTTTTAGCCTTTGTAAACTTGATGTAAGGAGGCCACTTGAAGATCCAACTCCAAGGAGCGTCCATGGAGAAGCACCATGAAGATCTAATTCCAATAAGCAACCTGAAGATCCAACACCTAGGAGCATCCATGGAGAAGCACCATGAAGATCCAATTCCAAGAAGAAACTTGAAGTTCCAACCTCACAGAGCATCCATGAAGTTGTTCATTGTAATGTTGATCCTTACAAGTTGATTCACAGTTGTTGTTGCATGAGATGCATAAGACCATAGGTGGACCGTAATCCTTTGTTGCTCCAAAAGATTACAATAGTATGTCCATAACCGATGTATTTATGTTTGTGATTGTATGTCTATCGTTTGTGGTTGTAGATATAGTAGTATATGATACGTACTATAAGTATGTGGTGTTTGGATATGTATATGTATTAATAAAACCCCTCAATTAATAATATTAAGTTTTATTTGCCTTCCATAAAGCAACATACATGAAAAGCTTGATAGACTATGTGTGGGCACGCCTCCGCGTGGTACACAGTCTATCTCGTGGAAGTGTGATGATGGGTGTGTGGGTCTGCTTCCGTAGGGTGCACACTCATAGTGTTGGCTTATGGGTTGGACTTAACTAGGGAACCTTGATAGGATCAAGTACCTAGAGGCACACAGATGCATCATGGCAAGGAGTTGTGCATGATCATCTATCTAAGAGTTGCATATGATGCAATTGGAAAAAGATTCCTACCTTAGTATTTGGTCTTTGACGCTGGCGTTGGCTGGGCATTGATCCAATTATTTTGGATCTTGGCTCACTAGAAGGTTGTACGCTGCAATATTCCGAGTTGATAGTGAGGGCTATCAATTTGAATAAAATAGTGGGAGCGTAATTAATTAAAGGCCTAATTAATCTCGTTTCTCAAATCTTTACAAGTCAAAATATTTTGGACTAAATACAAACTTTTTCTTTTGTAGAAATCAAATGGAAAACAACACTCACACTTTCTCGTTACGATCGATCCTTGAGAAGGAAAAACTTACCGGAACCAACTTTCAAAACTGGTTTTGGACACTGAGAATTGTTCTCACACATGAGTGTAAGCTCTATGTCCTTAAAACACCAGAGCCGGCGGAACCCGCCTCAAATGCGCCCAAGGTTGAAAAGGATGCTTACAAGATGCACCTTGATGATGTCATGGATGTCAAGTGCCTGATGTTGTGCTCAATGAACTATGAGTTGCAAGAGAAACATAAGAACATGATTGTCATGGAGATGGTAACACATCTTAAGAACATGTATCAGCATCAAGCAAGACAAGAGATATATGATGTCTCCAAGGCTTTGTTCAGGAGCAAGATGAAAGAGGGAGACTCAGTTGGCACCCATATACTCACTTTGATTGGGTACGTGGAAACCCTATCCAAGATGGGATTTCCCCTAGGTCAAGAGTTGGCCACTGATGTGATTCTACAATCGTTGCCCAAATCATATAGTCATTTTGTCATGAATTACAACATGAACAATCTTGACAAGCCATTGTCAGAATTGTTGGGCATGTTGAGGACAGTTGAAGCACAGATGAAGAAAGACAAGCCTAAGTCTGTGATGATGATCAGCAAGACAAAGGGAAAGTCAAAAGGCAAAGCAAGGCTAAGAAAGTTTCTAAAGCCGAACAGAAGCCAAAGTCATCCGCGCTCAAAGCTAAAGGTGGATCTCCAAAGAAGGCAGTTGTCACCATTGTCACCAGGCTGGACATTGGAAAAGAAATTGTCTTCTACCTGGAGGAATTGAGGAAGAAGAAGTAGGGGATAGAGATCTCCACTTCAGGTATATACATTATTAAGATAAACTTAAATACTTCTTCATCATGGGTACTGGATACCGGATGTGGATCTCACATATGTTCTAATATGCAGAATCTGATAAGAAGTAAGCCTTTACGAAAGGGCCAAGTCGAGCTGCGGGTCTCTAATGGAGCAAGAGTTGTTGCCACCATAGTTGGTGTTATTAGTTTATCTTTGCCTACAGGACTTGTAATAGAATTAGAGAATTGATATTATGTACATGCCATTAATAGAAATATTATTTCTATATCTTGTATGGACAAGAGTGGATTTGAATTTCACATTAAGAATGGAATGATTTCTATTTCTAAAGATGAGATCTTTTATGGAAATGCTCCTATGTCTTATGGTATCTACTTGTTAGAGCTTGAGACTAGCATATACAATGTAAATACTAAAAGGCTAAAACTTGACAACTCAAACAAAACATACTTATGGCATTGTCGTCTTGGGCACATAAACGAGAGGCGCATATCTAGACTCCATAAGGATGGTTATCTAGACTCTTTTGATTTTGAATCATTAGAGACATGTGAGGCATGTTTATTAGGGAAGATGACCAAGACTCCTTTCACTGGACACAGTGAGAGAGCTAGTAATCTGCTAGGGCTCATACATATTGATGTATGTGGACCTTTTAGATCAAATGCTAGAGGAGGCTATCAATACTTCATTACCTTCACTGGTGACCTCAGTAGGTATGGCTATGTATATCTTATGAAACACAAGTCAGAAACTCTTGAAATGTTCAAGACTTTCATGAATGAAGTAGAGAAGCAACTTGGTAAGAGTATTAAAACACTTTGTTTAGATCGAGGTGGTGAATACTTAAGCCAATAGTTTGAGGACCTTCTGAGAGACAGTGGTATTGTATCTCAATGGATTCCACCTGGTACACCACAACATAATGGTGTGTCAGAAAGAAGGAATCGTACATTATTAGTCATGGTACGATCAATGATGAGTTCAGCCGAATTTCCAATATCATTCTGGGGATATGCTCTTGAAACTGCAGCATTTACACTTAACCGCGTACCTTCTAAATCGGTTCAAAAGACACCATATAAGATATGGAATGGGAATCATCCCAATTTGTCTATGTTAAATATTTGGAGATGTGAAGCTTATGTTAGGAAACAATTTCCTAAAAATCTTGGACCCAAATCTAAAAAATGCTATTTTGTTGGATACCCCAAGGAAACTCGGGGATACTACTTCTACACACCAACTGACAACAAAGTGTTTGTTGCTAGGACTATTGTATTTCTTGAAAAGGAATTTATTTCCAAAGGAATCAATGGGAGGAATGTAGAGCTCAAAGAAGTTCGAGATCAACAAGAAAACAGAGAACCTGAGGAGGTACATAAGGAACATGAAGACTCATAAACTGTTGTGGAATTTCAAGTTCCAAATGTAACACAGGAACCTCATAGGTCTAGTAGGACACGACTTGAGCCTGAGAGATTTGGATTTCTCGTGACTCAAGACAGTGATGAATTGGGCATAGAAGATGAGCCAACTTCCTATCTAGAAGCTACTGAGGGACCAGAATCTGAGAAATGGCTTGAAGCCATGAGATTAGAGATGGAATCCATGTACACCAACAAGGTTTGGACCTTGGTGGATCCACCCGAAGGGGTAAAACCCATAGGGTGCAAGTGGGTCTTCAAGAAGAAGACGGACATGGATGGAAATGTTCAAACCTATAAAGGTAGATTGGTTGTGAAAGGATTTCGTCAAATTCAAGGTGTTAATTATGACGAGACCTTCTCACCAGTTGCCATGGTTAAATCCATTAGGATGTTGCTTGCCATTGCAACTTATCATGACTATGAGATTTGGCAGATAGATGTTAAAATAGCATTCCTTAATGGGAATTTACTCAAGGATGTGTACATGACACAATCTGAGGGTTTTATCGATATGAAGGAAGCTAATAAAGTCTGTAAGATATAAATGTCAATCTATGGATTGAAGCAAGTATCTCGAAGCTGGAATCTACATTTTGACAAAGTTGTCAAAAATTTTGGTTTTAGTCAAAATGAAGATGAACCTTGTATTTACAAAAGGGTTAGTGGGAGCACAATCATATTTCTCATATTGTATGTAGATGACATACTATTGATGGGAAATGACATCCCTACTCTTCAAACAGTAAAAGGTTGTCTAGGGAAGACCTTCTCTATGAAGGATTTAGGCGAAGCATCCTATATATTAGGGATCAAGATCTATAGAGATAGATCTAGAAGGCTTCTAGGCCTAAGCCAGAGCACATACATTGACAAGGTGCTAAAGAGATTTAGCATGGTGGGTTCTAAGAGAGGTAACTTGCCCATGTCCCATGGGGTTATGATCTCTAAAGCCCAATGTCCTAGTTCATGTGATGAACGGGCGTGCATGAGTAAGATTCCATATGCTCACAAAAGCACTTTCACAGTAGAAACATGACGGACATGTTCGATCACTTGGATTGAGATTCATGAGTGATTGGGTATAAGTGCAAGTGGGAATTTGTTGGTATGTATGCCCATAGAGACTATCATTTGATGATTGTAATGGGATACTATGTAAATGATTTGTAATACTAAATTGATCATATCAATAAAGGCAAGTTTCCAATCTATATGTTTATGTTTTATATTATGAGATGACCATAAAAATTATAGATGTCTATAGAATAATATACTCAATGACATATGTCTTCGGGTTGATGACCTGAACAGTGAGATCATATGTATGCTAAGAGTATGTATTCTTGTTTTGTCCCTAATCGGTTGTTATTGTGGAAATATACATAGACATAAATAACACATAAGACTAGAATGTATGTTGGTTGATGGAAGAATCTCATTATCCATGATATGGAGATATCAAACCAAATACATAGATACTTGTTAGAGAACAGTGTATCAGATAGACCCACCTTGAGAGTGACACATGGATACCATGATTGGTAGTTAGAGTCACATCTCATAATGATGGTGGTGATTGTGGTTCTTAGACCTAAAGTCACTACACTTGTCACATGTCGTTCAGTGTACTTTGACATCATCCACCATGGTCCTGAATAAGGATTACCATAAAGATGGTGCTTGGGTGCACTGTGACACATGGGGATGACTGTGAGTGATGTAGATGGAATTTGTCCTTCCTACGAGAGTTTGATATTTCGGCCACTTGATAGGCAAGACTGAGAAATGCATGGCCATGTTGATGTGAGTCAATATGTGATATTGAGCTTACATATATCTCAGACAGTCTGCTCTAGTTCAAGGAACATGGATTGAATGTTGAAAAGGATAACAGTTCCATTACTCGAGTTCAATCTGGATATCAGTGACAAAGGAACTATACAATCAATGTAACACCAATCATGAATGATAGGTTAAGTTGTTCTCCAATTACTTGGGTGGCAATGAAGTCTTGCTAGATACAATCATTGCTTGTGAAATCATAATATGATTATGGATATCACTACCAATGTAATTAGGAGCCTACCGGGTCACATGCATAGTATGTGTTGGAATAGGAGTATAATTTGTGGATATGATTGGAATTGCTCTGAATCACATTGATTACTAAAATGTTTATGTAATCCATTAGAATAATATTAGAGTGACTGGCTCTAAGTGCAAGTGGGAGTCTGTTGGTATATATATGCCCATAGAGCCATCCCGAGCTATTACATGGAGTCAGATATTAATTAATCAATTAATGTGATTATTTGGTTAATTAATTCCATAATATTCTAATTAATCCACAAGTGTTTTAAATTAACGCAGTGTTTTTATTTACTGATGGGTTTAGGAAAACCTACTTCCTTCTGTCTCCTATTTAAACGGGCTTGATGGTCGATATCTATATAAGATATTGAGAGAAGCTTTTCAGTTTACACTCACATACGTAAACCCTAGTCGTCATCATCCTCAGGAGAGAAAGGAGAACACTGCGACGCTAGCATGCTGCCGCACAGAGACGATTCCTTCCTGTCGGCTTAGGAAGCACGACGTGGAGTTCCAGTCCATCTGTGTGGATGAAGTAGAGATGCAGACACTGAGATGCTTGCGTTCGGAGGACATCTATGACCATCCGTACACACTACGAGCAGCGTACATCACTGCACGAAAGAAGTGCCACCGGATCTTCTTGCGACACACTCAGTGAATGGGAGAAAAGTTCTGTCTGTGTAGGCCAGTAACGTTTCCCACCATCATGCAGTGGGACATCACCGGACTTGCTTCGTGATAAGGTATATTCCATAAACACTCTTTCTAAATACTTTGTTGTCGACGAGATCCTGTTTCGGGTTGCGTGGATTTTTTTTTTCGTTGTGCATGTTTTCTCCATAAAACCCAACATTAGAAACCTGACATGGTCATCTAATATAAAGGGGAGCAGTTTGGGCTTTTAGAGACATAATAATAAGCTTTGATAATTGTTGTCCTCTCTGGTTGCGGTAACCAAGAGAGCCCAAGCAAGTCCTACCCGTGAAAGGGAGGGATAGCAAGGGAGAGACATTAAGGGAGAGAAATTCAGTGTTAGCACACTGATGTTCGAAGGGACAACTCCTTTCCGTTGGCCCTAACAGTGCAATGTGGAGTTCCCGATGGTCTTTGTAGACTATGATAGAGGTTAGGAGGTCGTTTCCACCCTCTAGGAGGATAACAACCACCGTCGTCCATGGTGATGTCACCCTGATAGTTATTTATGTATGACCTACGAAAGAAGCACATGGTTGTAAGAGTTGTTGCTAGACTTGCTCCAAGGCCAGGTATATATCTTACTACCTTATTTTCTAGATACATCATTGTTGAAATGATCTCGCTAGCTTGGGAATCGGGCATTAAAATTTTGTTTCAGCTCCCTTATTTTTTGCCCTGGTTTCCCAACAGTGGTATAAGTCCTAGGTCAATTTACAATGTATCTAGATTTAAATTGATATGATCAAATTTCTTTTATTGCATACAATCTTAGTATTAAAATGATTAATGTGCATATCTGATTAAAATACCAATAAAATCCCAACTATATATAGGATATAATATATATGCAATCTATATGTGTCCCCCTAAAAGCGTTTTGATGGTGGAAGTATGTGTGGTTATGGCCAAATCCCATGTGGATTATGTATATGGTTTTTTGTTTTGTTCATGTTGTTATTCATTTTGTATATTGATCCTATCCCCTCCTTTCACAATATAATTTGATGATATTTTTTCTATATTCCCATCGAATGTAACTTGGGGTTTTCCCTTTTATAATGGAATACGGAATAGGATAGTTTTAATTTGTGTTTTGTCATGAGAAAGTGTTCTACACCAGATGAACCGACTGGCTTGGAAAACAAATCAATTGACTGGAGGATCGAGGAGGCCAAATGATATGAGGAGACAAATCGATCGACTGGTGGTCCAACCGATCAGTTGGAGGAGTCCATATGTTGATTGATCCAGAGGCCAGAGGATCATTTCAAGAGACTAACTAGGAGGCCAGCCAAACGGCGCAAGAGTTGAATGGATCAACCCGGACTGCTTCCAGCTTATATTTATGCAAGAATAGGTTGTACATATGATTTGGACTTTAGGTAGTAGAAATTTCTTGTGGCTTCAAGGTATAGCATTAGTGTGGCCATAACCATCACTCGTATGCTTTATGATTTCATGTTTTTGTTTGTGTATAGCATGTATATGATACTACCTATGAGTATGTGGTTATTGGATATGTATATGTACTTATATAAAATTCCTCAATAAATATCGAGTCTAAGATGCTTTCCATAAGCAGCACACATGAAGATCTTGATTGACCAAGCACGGGCATGCCCTAGCGTGGTGTGTCATTTATCTCATGGAAGTGTGATGGTAGGTATGTGGTTCTTCCCTAGTATGGTGCATATTCTATCATGTTGGCTTATGGGTCAGGCTTAACTAGGTGACCTAATAGGATTAAGTGTGTAGAAGCATACAGATGGACCATGGAAAGGAGTTGTGCATACCAACTATCTAAGACTTGTATGAGATGCAATCAGAAAATATTTCCTACCTTAATAATTGGTTATGTGCACTGGTGTTGGCTGGGTATTAACTTAATTGTTTTGGATCTTGGCTCAGTAGAAGGTTGTACAACACAATCTTCTGAATTGGTAGTTAGGGCTATCAATTTGAACAAAATAGTGGGAGCTATAATTAGTCCTAGTTAATACTATTTATGTTATCAAATAAAATTAATCAAAAGTATTTTGATAAATTGCAAATTTCTTTTGTGGAAAGAAATGGCAAACAAATCAACACTGCAATTAGTTCTTAATAAGAACAAACTAAACGTGGCATACATCCATAACTGGTTTTCGACTTTGAGAAAGATTCTCAATAATGAGCATAGGTTCTATGTCTTGGATACACTAGTGCCAAAGGAACCTACTCTTGATGCACCTAGGGCTGAGGTGGATGCTTATTGGAAGCATGATAATGTTGCCTTAGACATTAAGCACCTTATTCTATAATGTATGAACTATGAGTTGCATGAGCAGCATGAAAACATGGGGATTCTTGAGATGGTCACACATATTAATAATATGAACCATAATCATTCAAAGCAAGAAAGGTACAATGTCTCAAAGGCTCTCTTTGAGTGCAAGATGACATAAGGATATCCAGTAGAGCCCCATGTTCTCAATACGATTGGGCAATTGGAACATATAGAGAGTTTGGGATTCTCTTTGAGCCAAGAGTTTGCCACTGATATGATTCTACCATCGATGCCTAATCATATAGCCAGTTTATTGAGTGTTTCTACTTGAGTAACTTGGCTAAACACTTGTCAAAATTACTTGGCATGTTGATAAATGCAGGATTAAGAATGAAGAAGGACAAACCTATGATGATGATTAGCAGAGTGAAGTCCAACAGCAAAGGCAAGGCCAAGAAGAGTTTTGAGGCTAAGCTGAAGTCTAACTCTTCTGCACTCAAGATAAGGAAAAAGGAAAGTGCAAAAGAAATATGTCCTTTGCACTTGAAGGAACTCAGGAAGAAGAAGAATATAAAGATCTCCACATCTAGGACTTGAGAAAAGGTAAGCTATAATTGTGCAGAGAAAGAATTGTGTAGAGCAAGAGTTGCTACCACTATAGTTGGAATCAATCATTTAGCCTGGTGGGCATGTAATAGAATTAGTGAACTGCTGTTATGTTACCTACCATTAATGAAAAAACATAATGTATCTTGTATGGACAAGAATATTAGGAATAATTGATGTTTCATTTTAAAAGATAAGATCTTATATGGAAGTGCCCTATGTCTCATAATATATACTTGATAGCTGTAGAGACAAATTTGTATGACACATATATTGAATGACTTGATGACTCAAATAATGAGTACCTATAGCATTATCATCTAAAGTGCATAAATAAGAAATGTATTTCTAGAATCCATAATGATGGTTATCTAGACTCTTTTGGTTATTGAACCAATAGAGACATGCAAGTCCTATTTATTAGATAATATGACAAAATCATCTTCACTAGATGTTGTGGGAGAGCGACTATTCTATTAGGGCTTATACATACTAATGTATAGAGACCTTTTAGAATAGATGCTAAAGGTTATTACCAGTACCTCATCATATTTACAGATGATCTCAGTAGATATGGTAGTTTTTATCTAATGAAATACAAGTATGAATCTCTTGAAGTGTTCAAGGAGATCATGAATGAAGTATATAACCAGCTTGGTATAAGTGCTAAAACATTTTGATATGATCAGTATCAAAAATACTTTGAATAAAGAGTTTGAGGACCTTCTAGGAGACTGTGATAATGTATCACAATGAACTCCACCAGAAACATAATGTTGTATCAGAAAGAAGAAATCACACCCTAAAGTCATCTATCTAATATTCCAATTTCCTTTTGGCACAATGCTTTACACTAAACAATGCACCATCTAAATAGCTTCGAGAGACATCATATTAGATATGGCATGGCAAGTGTCCCGATATATCTTTTGTAAAGAATAGGAATGAAAGTTCTTGTAAGAAAATAGTTTCTTGAAAAGCTTTGTCAAATCACATAAATGTTATCTTGTTGAATACTACTTTATATTCCAATCCAAAACAAAAGTGTTTTGTTGTCAGGATAGTTGTATTCTTGGAGAGGAATTGAATTTCGAAGGAATTAGTGGGATAAAAGTAAAAGTCAAAAAGTTTGAGACCAACAAGAAAATATTGAGCATGAAGAGGTAAAGTAGGAACATAGAGAATCACAATATGTTGTGGAATCTAAAGTTGCTTATGTAACACAAAAAACTCATAGATCTCTTAGAACATGCCTTGAGCTTGAAAGATTATGATATATTATGGCTCAAGAAGGTGGTAAGTTGGTCATAGATGATGAGTCAACATAACTACCTAGATGCTATTGAGGAACCATAGTAGGAGAAATGGCTTGAAGCCATTTTATCCAATATGGACTCCATGTACACCAACAAGGTATTACCATAGTGGATCCACCTAAAGAGGTGAAACCCAAAGGGTACAATTGGGTCTTTGGGAAGAATACCAACATGGAAGGATAGATTGGTTGCAAAGCGTTACAAACAAGTTCAAGGTGTTAAACATGATGAAGTCTTTTCACTGATCTCCATGGTTAAATCCATCAAAATCATGCTTGCCATTACAACTTGTTATGACTATAAGATTTGGCATATGAATGTTACAGCCACATTTTTAACTAGAATAATAATGAGGATGTGTGCGTGATACAGCCTAAAAGTTTTATAATTCCAATAATTCAAATAAAGTTTGTTAGCTACAAAGGTCAACATGTGGATTGAAGTAAGCATCTCATAGCTAGAATCTTTGATTTGATAAGGCAATGAAAGAGTTAGATGATATTAATAATGAAGATGAAATATGTTAATATAAAAGATTTGGTGGGAGCATATTTTTATTCCACATGATGATGGGGAATAACATCCTTATACTACATATATTAAAACCTGGCTGGGAAGTACCTTATCTATGAAGGTTTTGACAAACCACCCTATATCGTAGGAATTGAGATCTATAGAGATAGATTTGGAAAACTTCTTGACCTAAGAAAGAGCACATACATTACTAAGATGTTAAAGAGGTTCAACATGTAGAACTCAGTGAGAGAAAATTTGTCCATGTCCCATGGGATTAGTCTCTTGAGAGTCTAATGTCCCAGTTCCTATGAAGAATGGGAAAATATGAGAAAGATGTCATATGCATTCGCAATTGGATCTATCATGTATGGAATGTTATGCACTCATCGAATTGTCTCATATGTATTGGACATGATGAGGGGATAAGCGCTCATCCAGTTATCTCATATGTATTGGAAATGATGAGTGGATTTCTGTCAGATCCCAGTAGAAGTCATTGGACTGTCATAAAATAACATCCTTAAGTATTTGAGAAGCACTAAAAGGATCGGTTCCATGGTTATGGTAATAAGGAAGAGTTGGGTGTAAAGGGTTACACTGATGTAAGATTCTAAAATGATAAATAAAATTAATGATCACAATCTAAATTTGTGTTTGACTTAAAAATGAGAATTGTAAGATGGAAAAGTTTTGAGCTAGAGATAGTTCTTTAATTCTACAATAGAAGTCAAGTACCTTATTGTTTTGAAAACAGCAAAGGATATTGTATGGATCAAAAGTTCATTTTGATGAACTTGTGGGAGGTTCCAACCACTGATGACATAGTAGAAATACTATGACAACAATGGAGCTATTGGAAAGGCAAGGAATCTCAGGTAGCACGGTATGGAATTTCCATCTCATACGAAAGGTCGTACAGCAAGGAGATGCAAAAAATGGCAAAATACGGACTAGAAGCAAATGTTTCTACACAAGCACTTGTATGAAAAAAACATGATGGACTTGTTAAGATCACTTGGAATAATATTCATAAGTGATTGGATCTAAATTCAAGTGGGAGTATGTTAATATGTATGCCTATAGAGCCAATCATACCATGATTGTGATAAGCATTAGACACCTAATTTGATAATGATAAAGATAAATTTGTCTATTACCTTTGTCTCAATCATGATAATAGATGTCTAAAGAATGATGTTACTTGATGTCATATTTCTTAAGGTTGAGGATATGAACAATGAGATCATATCTATGATAAGAGTAGATACATTCTTGTTATGTCCCTAGTCAAATATTATTGTGGAAGAAAAATAGACAATGGGAATACATAAGACTAGAGTGTGTGTTGATTTATGATGGAATCTCATTAGTCATGATATGTGATATCAAGTCAAACACATAGGTACTTCATAAAGAATGTGTGCCGAATAGACCCATCTTGAGAGTGATACATGAAGACAATGAGATGGTAGTCAGAATCAACTCTCATAGTGATAGTGATGATTGTGGTTCTTAGACCTGAAGCCACTACACTCATCACATGTCATTTGATATATTTTGACATCATCCAACATGACCTTGAATAAGGGTTTCCATAAAGGTGATGCTCGGGTATGTGGTGACGCGTGGGGATTGAGTGTAAGTGATGTAGATGGAATTTGTCCCTCCTACAGGAAATTGATATCCATGCTACTTGATAAGAAAAATTGAGAAATATATGGCATACTCATGTGAATCGATATATGATATTTAAACGCACATGCACCTCAGACAGTCTTCTCTAGTTCAAGGAACATGGATTGAATGTTGGGAGGATGATGATTCCATGCCTTGAGTTCAATCCTGATATCAAAGATAAAGAAACAATAGGATCATGATAACAGTGATCAAAGATTGTATGTTGAAGTTGTTCTCCAACTTTTTAGTTACTTGGGTATAAATGATGTGTGGCTAGATATCGATCATTGCTTGTGTTGTCATAAGTTAGTTATAGACATTCACTGTCAATGTAATTTGGGAGCTATATGGTCACACATATAGGATTCACTTGCAATAGGAGTTTTCTCATGAATGATGTCTAATTTGATTAATACAATGTTTAGGTATTCAATTTAATTAACTATGATTTGAAAATTGATTGTCTGGACTATGAACTGATCAGTTTAAGTGTTGAACTGATCGATTCAAGTGTCAGGTCAATTCAAACAACATTGGTTGAATATTTCCCGAGCTAGAATATGAAACCATTGTACAAGTGAAATGATCATTTGAAAAGTGAAATGACAATTTCATAATATGAAATGACCATTTCAAATGTGAAATGACTAGTTCATCTTCTAGATTGCCATGGTCAATGATCAATTCAATTGGATCAAGGATTGATGTTGATGTCATGTTGTGCATTAATTGGATAATCAATGCCAATGTGTTTGAAAATAGGAAATCATATAAGCCTATTGGTTCAAGTCTTGAATAGACCGGCTCGCATAAGAACCAACCGGAACAAAAGTGAACCAGCCAGTTCATCATTTGCAGCTTCCAAAAAATTCATGAAATTTTGTCTCTTCAACTCAAAAATGAAGTGGAAATCCTGACCCTGGCCATCCTATATAAAGGGGGGCAGTCTAGGATTTCAGAGACACAATAATAAGCTCTAAAAATTGTTGTCCTCTCTAGTTGTGATAACCAAGAGAGCCCGAGCAAGTCCTACCCGTGAAAGGGAGGGACAGTGAGGGAAAGACAACAAGGGAGAGCAAGTTAGTTCTAGTACGATGGCGTTCTAAGGGACAAATCCTCCATGTTGACTTTGTTAGTGCAACATGGAGTTTCTAATGATCCATGTAGACTATGATAGAGGCGAGCAGGCCATTGCCACCCACTATGAGTACAACAACTATCTCGTCCATGATGGTGCCGCCCTGACTGTTGTCTGTGCGGACTTGCAAAAGAAGCACACCGCTGCAAGAGTTGTCCCTAGACTTGCTCTAAGACCATGTATATCTCTTGCTACCCTATTTCCTTGATACATCGTTGCTTACACGATCTCGCTGGATTGGGAATTAGGCATTAAAATTTTGTTTCTGCTACCTTATTTGTTGCCACAATTTGCCAACAAGATCTTCTTCTCTAATCTCATTTTCTTGTTGTTATCTCCCTTCTCTCTTCATCCCTGGGCGAAACCCTAGTGTTTATGGTGAAAGGCCATGCATGTGGCTGGAGAAACCCTTTTATTCTCTCTTTTTCCCTAGATCCACCTTGTTCTTAAAGAAAGAGTTACCTTGGATTTTTGGCAGAACAAAGATAACTTGGTTTGACATTCATCTACATCTAATAGGTGAGTTATATAACCTTCAACTTGTTTCTTGCTTGATCTTAACCTTATCTATATATATCATACACTAAAACTTGGTTTTATGAAAAGAGATGATATTATGTGCACTACTTTGTATACATGCATGATAGTTATATGTAGTTAAAATATCCTTATCTCATGTGTGTGTTTCTTCTTCTATGATGAACTACCTTGGTTCTTGGAGGTTGGAATGATGGTTTTACTTAGTACCAAGAACTATTTTTACTAAGTATAGGAACTAATGATTTTACTATGATCTGAAATGGATGGTTTAACATGGTCTATAAAATGATGGCCTTACTTAGTATATGAACTAATGTTTCCTTTAAGATCAAGAAATGATGGTTTTACATAATACATTAACTAATGTCTATGCTTGGAATTTGAGCCTAAGGGTTCACTTTGCACAAAAATCGATGGTTTTACTTGACCTATGAATCGAGGGTTCTACTTTGTCCATGGAACATTGGTTTTATTAACAATACAAAACAATGGTGTTACTTAGTGTGAGAATCAATGACACTGCTTGATAGGAAAACCAATGGATGTTTAAGTCAATAATCTGATGGGTATGTTCAGTATATGATTTGATGTTTTGCTAAGTTCATGTAGCAATCAATAGTTTTATTTTGGATAACCCTAATGATCCGATGTTTTTTTGGCTAAGTATCCCTAATGATATGATGGTTTTGTTTTGGCTAAGTAACCCTAATGATCCAATGGTTTTGTTTTGTCTAAGTAATCGAATGATTTGATGGTTTTGTTTCTGGCTATGTCCATCAATGAATTGATGGGTTTACTTGGTGAATAACATGATGGTTTACCTAGCACATAATCTGATGTTTTTGTTGTCCTTGAACAAATGATTTCCTTTTTGCTAAGTAAATAAACAAATTGATGGTTTCTCTTGGTACAAGAATGAACCGATGGGAATGCTAGGTATGATAATGGATTTTTTGACCAAGCCTTAAAATGAACCAATGGATTTCTTCTTGGATAAGTCCATTGATGATCAATGGCTTGATGTTTAACTAAGCTCCTAAATGAAATGATGGTCTGACTGGATTGCCTAAGTGTGTTAATGAAATGTTGGTTTGCCTAAGTGTTTATCCAAGTGTGCTAATGAATTGATGCTTACCTATGTATAATGAATTGTGATACAAATCCAATCCACATCCTTGAACCTTTCTTTCAATGGTTAATTGATGATAGTTTAATACTTCCATCTACTATTGATGTTGAAATTATGAAAGGATACATTCATATTGCTACAGGTAACTCTGATATGTAACTCTTGAAAATATCATAACTATATGATTGATGAACCCTTATACAAGTATGTATGCAACAAGTGTGTTAGTGACATGTTGAACCCTCTTCAAAGTGTTGAATAATAATGATGTTCTTACAGGAAGTAATGCCTTACAACCTGGTTAGCATTTGTGGGTGTTTTGAACCTTAATGGAAGTTAATCTTTTTCAAGGATGAAAATGGACTTGCATACCATGATAATGTGATAAAGGATATCTTCCATACACTTTATATCTTCTGGAGTGATTATATAGCAATGACTCTTATAGGAACAATATAGTTTTTTGTGTGAAAGTTGTTTGATGTAGCCTAAATTCACCCAATTGGATTAACTAATCAAGTGAAACCCTAATCATGTAGTGCCCTGTGTTGTAGAACTATTCCAGTGTCAGGACTTGCTAGATAGTAAAATGAGTATTCCAGAGGGGAAACTCAGAGTCATATACTATTGAGTATATGTGGGTGCAAGGAGGGTACATCCTTATCATTTCCCAATTGCCACCCCTAGTTAGATCTCCCATCATTTCCATTAGAATCTTCTTGTCATTTACTAAGGGAAAGATGTTCCCATTATCACTTAGTAGAAAAAAATAGATTTCAAATGATAACTTAAACATTCAATTTTGCTAAATTCATTTTGAGAGACACAAGGAGTTATTTCTTTCCCTAATTCACTTGAACACGTGTGTTTTATATGTATCATAATGACAACTTGAGATGGGGCCATGAAAAAGTCAAAGGATTAAAGTGTGGTACACATATGTCCAGTGTCATCAATTCAATTATACACCGCTCCGCAGATTCCAGCTTCAGTGCCCTTAAATATTTGCATCATCAATCCAGTTCGGCCGATTTAGAAACCTTGGTGTAGGGAAATCTGTTGTTTTATTGAGGAATTAAGCTATCGCTTAGTGAGCTACAATGTAAATTTCAAATAATAAACAAAAAAAAAACTCAACTGGACTAGATATTTTGTCAGGTACAGGGAGATCTCTTTCCCCTATTTTGAATCACTATTTTCTGTGTATTATAATCACAGTTTGAGATAGGGCAATGAAAAAGTCAAAGGATTAGGGCGTGTAAGGAAGCTTTGATTAGAATGAGCAAGCAAGCGACGCATGCAATTGCATGTGTGGATAAACTTCCCGTGTAAGCAATCTATCCAGGCAATGAGCCAACTCAGCCAAGTCTTTTATTAGTATTACGATGACCGTGGAGACTATATGTTTTGATACCATTGCTACTGCTATACGTGATCTATAACCGTAGAGAACTGGCGGGAGAGGATATTTTTTGTGAGCAGTTGAGCTTGCAGTTTCTGAGAACCACTGATATTGTCGGGGCCAAGTCAGCTCGCAAGCAACTTGGGCAGATGCCACCATATGCCATACGTGATACATGCACCCGGAAGGGAAAAGAATTAGTAGGCAATGGGGGTGAGAGATAGAAAACGCGCCTTTTCCCCACATGAAAAGGATAAGCGGCTTCTCGACTACGTAAGAGCCGACGTGGATCTTCTCATCCTCATCCACACAGCCACGTCGAGCACTGGCTATGTTGCTGATTAATTGGCCCAGTCCGTGCGTGGAAAGCCTATCCGATTCCTGCACCTGACATCAGTTAAAGAAAATGACGTGGCCGTGGGCCAGGGGATGGTCCGTTCCGGATCTGCTTGGTCTGGGTGTAGGGTTGGGCTTATCTGTAAAGGGGTTGGTTGGCATTACATAAACAGAATATTAGATATTAGCTTCAACAGTACTCAGCTTTACACTTACAATTGTTGCGGAATCTCTCTATGCTGCATGCAACGAGGGTCCCTAGATGGATACATGCATTTGTTGCTAGAAGTTGGGGTACATGGGACCAATGTACACGTTGGTCTGACAAAAGAAAGGGACACAGTAGGGATGGATTAGATCAGGCTTGTGTGGATCGCAAACGCTCGCAAGGATTTCTTGTAGCCTTAACTCAGTAACTAGATAATGATAGTGGCGCGAGTGAGTGAAGCTTTTAAGCACCCTCGTTTCAGATTTTTGAAGGTAGTTTGGAGTCGCAACGTGGTTGTTTTGATATAGGTTAGGAGCAGCCGTAGTGTTTATAAGATCCAGGTTTGCAGTACAAGAAGTTGAAAGAGTAGGAAGGGCAATTTAAAGGATTGGAGGAATGTATTGCAACCAATCATGTAACATAGCACATTCTGTACATGGCATGTTAATACTTATAAATGAGGTTTGTGACACACAAAAGAAGCCAGATAGATTGAGAGAGGAGGTCGATAAGTGAAGGTTAATGTTGGAACTTCAAGATATAGTGTGCACGTTTGACACCCCCAAGGTGGATTCATAAATTTGGGAGCATATATGCAAATTAGATGTGCATCAGCATGGATCTCACTTGGAAGAAACACATTTAAATTATTAGCAATTATTGATTGCATCATAACTATATATGTATGGTTCATAAACCATATACATGTCTCATTATATGGCATGAAAAAGGAACTGTTCAGACCCATTTTTTATCACTTGACAGAAATTTTCAATAATACAAATTCTCTCATTAATGATGAAGTCCATTCTACATTCCACCCAATTTTTACATTTATCATTTTCTCCACAATTTTCCATATTTTTCACAAATTAAAATCACATATTTTCACCCACTTTTACCCCGTTCGGAGCTTTCTATAAAGAAACTTTCTTTTCAGATTAAAAGTATAATTTGCTTATCAATTCTACTTTTTATAAGTGCTTTTCATAAATTACACAATTGAACTATCTGAAAGAAGAACAAAAACCATTTTTTCAAAGGATATTCAATTGCTTTCCCATATAAATTTGTGAGAAAATCCCAAATTATCTTTCTCCATAATTTCTTTTGATTTTTTTTTCAAAACATTCCTAAAATTACATTGAAAAATGATAAAGCAATTGTCAACCAACTACGCACCCAGAGGATCTAAGCCATCTGCCACATGCCACGTGGTGCATCGTCTCAATTCACTTGCCCCTCCCATGTGGTTCATCAAGGTGATCCACCGCCTGTTTTAGAAGGTTTTGTCTAGAACCCTAAGCCCAAATATCCACCTATAAATATCCCCCATATCAGCCATCTTTCGGGCCCCTTTGGAACCTCTTGAAGCTAGAGGATCAAACTATCTTCCCCTATAATTTTTGGATTAATCGTGATCAGAGGATCTTTTCTCTAACACCTACTTTTCTCTAAGCTCTTGTAGAACTGTAAACTGCTTTAACGGATGCACCTACTATATCTTTTATAGCTAATGCATCTGATCTATAATTGTTGCATTTAATCTATTCAAATATATAACCGCTCTGTTGCCACTATAATTGTGGATATTGTTTACCTCTTCTGAAGAAAAATCATATATTTTCGTGAGGATGCACTAGTTGGTCACATTTAAATCCTTCACATTGATCCTAATCACCCATGAGGTCATGAGGTGATCAGGACCCCAATCCACCTAGAAATTAATATTTTAAGGGAAATACACAACCATCTCCAACCATGCCCTCCCACCAATAAAATTTATTTTTATGTTTTTTTAATTTCACTCCAACAGTCCCGAATTGCTCTCTTCTTCACAAAAAAAAGTGTTTTGATATTGATTTACCAAAAAATATGGGGGTGTTAATCCTTCCCTACTCGTAACAAGACCACCGAATCTGATCTCTATATTTGTTCTTTATTTTCTAATCTTTATCAATCTGAATCGGATGATAACTTTGATTTACATGGTGGCTTCAATGATTTATCCTATTTTCCTTATTTTCCATATAAAATGTGGTGCCGGCTCTGAATACCCATCATTTATTTTGTGATATTTCACTTCCAAAAAGGGTAGAGTTTTTCCCACAGATCTCTATCTTCCCCTTTATTGGGCAGGCCGTGAAAGATTGGTGACACTGCTAGATAAACCAAGATGGTCTGAATCAAACTCCCTCTATATTGTTGAAAACTACTAGAGGGGGGTGAATAGAGTTTTATAAAGATTTTAATAATTATTTAAACTCAAACAACCACAATGAAAATATTGGACAAGGAGACACAGGGTTTAGAGTGGTTCCAACTATAGCAAATACTATAGCCGTCAGTCCACTACCCGGTTGCTTACCCAACCGGGATTTGAAAAGAAATTTATTTTATTACCTCGCAAGGACTTTACATAAAATACAATTTCTTTTCCCAAACCCTTCAAGCAGCCTTCACCTAGAAGTAATCGCCCAACCTTGAAGCAGCCTTCCCTTGAAGTAGATGCACCAACTCCCGTTGCACCAGCCTTCTGAAGTAGCTTCCCGTGCGATAGCCTTCTTGAAGTAGCTTGAAGTCCCCTTCTCCACCTGAGAAGTCAACCCTCTCCGATCCGCAGCCTCCAACCCTAGGAGTAGCAAGGAGAGTACAAAAGATACAAAGGAACAAGAAAGAAAAAGGAAATTACAACTTATCCTTTAAGCCCAAGGCTTGATTTGCCTATATCAAGTGTGTAGATCTCCTAACCAATGTGTATGACAATGTGATTGTAGTGGATAGGAGATACTAGCCTATAGGACACGAAATGGGAGCAATAGGAATGAATGGCAAGTGTAGGAATTGCTCTATTGCTCTAAAACAGATTGCAAGTGTGTATTCAAGCTCAAGTATAGCACAAGTATATCTTAGGTGTCTTTTAGTGTCCTAAGTCATGTCCTATTTATAGGAGTGGCCTATGGATGCTTAAGGACGTTCTAGACAACTTCTAGGGGCTTCTAAGTGCTTAACTAGCCATTAGATATAAGTTAGGTGCATTAGTAACGGCTAGTTACTTTATTCTGCAGTTGCTGTCAGAGACCATCTCGGTCGACAATTTGTCGACCGAGATACCTACTCGGTCGAAGTTTTGTCGACCGACAGGCTCTCTGGATCAACGTTCATTTGCAACTGCCAACTACTTTGTCAGCTGTGTCTAACGGCTACTTAGGTCATTCTCGGTCGAGAAGTTTGTCGACCGAGAGTGTCTCGGTCGAGGAGTGTGGTCGACCGAGATTGACCCTGTTTCAATCTTTCAATTAAGGCACTATGTGTGTGTGTGAGTGTGCATATGTGAACTTATTTGAAAGGGATGACCTATCTAAGTGTGGTGATTAGCTAGGGAAGATCTAACGCTTGATTTACATGAAATCTAAGTACTTGTACATTATATGTTTGTACAAGTTTACAATTGATTACATTGCATGACATTTACAATCATTCAAGCGTATAGTTTCCCTAGAATCTTTGTCATCCACTTTATTCCTGCAACACTCAAGTAGCACGTTAGATCAACAAGAATGAAATGTTTGTCATCATCGAAACAAAGGGATTTATCATAATGTCCAATTTATCCAACAATCTCCCCCTTTTTGAAGATGACAAACATTTCCTAAATATGAAATAAGGAAATATAAAGCATGTGAGTTTCATACCTGAAATTAACCTTTTGTAGCCATTCTTGTTTTTGCAAGTGAATGCTAGCCATCAAGATGAAACTCATTTATATTTTTGATTTTATATTCTTTCTCCCCCTTTGTCATTTCAAAAAGATATCCAAGTTGAATATTTTATTTTTCTTCTCCCCCTTAATTTTATATTATGCTCCCCCTTAAATAGATATTCTATTAGGAATAAGGGTTTAATATCATTTTTGTCTAATTTATCCAAAATTTGTTTCTCAATCATTTGCAAAGGATGTTAAGCCTTGAAATGATATGAGATTCCCTTAAGCTTATGATAAATGTATATTTATTTCTCATTTATCAAGGGATGTTAAGCCCTAAATTAAATGAGAGTCCTTTAATCTTAGAGTACATAAAAAAATGTCTCCAACCAAATACAAGGGATGTTAAGCCCTGATTTGTTTAGAGAGTTCCTTTAAGAGCAAGATATATCATTTTGATGAAATACAAATTACTTTTAAGAATCCAAAGGTCATAACAAACTCCAAATAATGTTAACAATGTTTTTGTAGGCTTCATAATTAAATTTGTTTTTATAAGCTCCCCCTTAATCTTACAATTTACGCAATTTAAGGATTTTAAGGTCACAAATGATTTTAGATTTTGATTTTGACCTTTATCAAAAGTATACTAAGATTAAGTTCAATAAATTTGATGTCCAAATAAGCATTTTTGTCAAAGCTTATTTTAGGTCGCCCTTGACTATGACCATAGTGCCCCTTGGCTAAATTTTGTTTTAACCAAGAGGCAGAAATTTGCAGATTTCCAATTAAGCATTCATATCAATTTTGATGCATGTTTAAGTGATAAGAACATGAAAAGCACGATTAATATCTCAAGTCTTTTTAAAGATATCAATTTGAGAAATTTTGTAACATTGTGTTCTTTGCCAGCATTTAAAAGATATATCACCAATAAATTATTTTGCTTGCTTATCATGAAGACTCACGCATGCAATTATCATTATCTATTTGTGTTAACACAACAGCATGCTTAATGATGAAATAGTGAAAGCATGTCCAATAGAATGATAATTTCATGAAATACAGTGATTGTAATCATTTAAACTGAATGTCATAACACATGATTTCTATCTAGATAGATGCTTTAAAGAAAATCATGTAAAACATTATAAAATAGGGATTTCTAAGCTTGATTTTCAACTTAGAGAATGATGTCATTTATATTCAAAAAGATCTTCAACTTGTTTTGTAAAACAGTCATTAACAACAGATAGATAGCCATTGATCAATCAGTTGTTCAGTAATTTCACTGCAGACTGAAATCAGTGACCAGTTCGGTCGACGATTTCTCGACCGACTGACTGCTCGGTCGACGATTTCTCGACCGACAAGGTTTCTGTTTTACCTACAGAACTATTTATTGATTTTGAGTAAAATGTAGACTATGTCTAATTCAATTATGTAGTTTAAGAATCCGTTTTAGTTGAGATAAAACATATGAATATCAAAGTAATATTTAGATCAAATCTCAACTAATCATAAAAAAAATTAAGTTTTGAGGACCTTAATTAAGATAAGTTTTCAAGTTAGAAATTTTAGTTACTTGAATCATTTTGTTATCCCTTTATGTTAAGTTGAGATAGACATAAGGATGTGCAATTTAAAGTCTTCGGTCATATCTCAACTTAGTCTAATCAATTCAATTTGGAGGTTTCAGAACCCATACTAACTCAACATTCTTTTTCTTGTATGGGCATGAAAAAGAGTAATGTCCAAGACGTGAGCAGTAATGGCAACATATAGAATCAACCTCAAGTCTTTTTCTATGGTTTTGTTCTAGGTTGTTCTTTGGTACAAATGTGGCTTGATGTGCTCGTGTCTTTCTCCAACTAGGTTGTTGATGAGTTTTCCCTTTGGGCTTATAACCTAGTCCTCTTCTCCCTATTTGATGATAGGAATTATCCAATATTCTATCAAGGATTCCATTGTTGCTTAACCTACTAACTTCTTGTTCCAACTTAACGATCTCATCCATTCTCTTCTTAATGTCTAGTTTTGCTTGATCTAGATTGGATGATAAAGAATTTCTTTCTTTCACTATATTATCATAATCTAGATGTGTACACAAAACAGGTTGTTTTTGAAAATCATTTAACTTTGCAAGTAATTCAACCTTTTCTTGATATAGAAGATCATAATTTGATTCTAGAGTAAACATCTTCACATCACTACTACTTAGAGATGATTTCAAAGTACGATTTTCTGAAACAATGCTATCTTTTTCAAAACCAAGAGTATTCAATTTAGCATATAAATCGTCATTTCCGGAAGTAAGAGCAAGAAGTCTAGCATATAACTCATCGATTATTTTACTAGATTTCTTTAACTTCTTCTTGCACTCAATATACTTATTGTGAGTTTCTTCAATACTAGAAATTAGCTCTTCTTTTGATAAATCAAGAAGGCTTACCTCTTCTTCTTCTTCCTCATTGGTTGTAGCAATGAAACAATTCTTATGGACCTCTTTCTTCTTTTCTTTCCATGGACAGCCAATTGTTGTATGGTTCATTCCTAAACACCAATTGCAGCTTGTTGAAGGTTGGTCCAAGTTGCTCCTTTGCCTGCGGTTGTAGTCACCTCCACCCTTCATTCTTCAAGACCTGGTTAGGGTTCCTTGAAGCCTGCTCTGATACCAATTGAAAACTACTAGAGGGGGGGTGAATAGAGTTTTATAAAGATTTTAATAATTATTTAAACTCAAACAACCACAATGAAAATATTGGACAAGGAGACACAGGGTTTAGAGTGGTTCCAACTATAGAAAATACTATAGCCGTCAGTCCACTACCCGGTTGCTTACCCAATCGGGATTTGAAAAGAAATTTATTTTATTACCTCGCAAGGACTTTACATAAAATACAATTTCTTTTCCCAAACCCTTCAAGCAGCCTTCACCTAGAAGTAATCGCCCAACCTTGAAGCAGCCTTCCCTTGAAGCAGATGCACCAACTCCCGTTGCACCAGCCTTCTGAAGTAGCTTCCCGTGCGATAGCCTTCTTGAAGTAGCTTGAAGTCCCCTTCTCCACCTGAGAAGTCAACCCTCTCCGATCCGCAGCCTCCAACCCTAGGAGTAGCAAGGAGAGTACAAAAGATACAAAGGAACAAGAAAGAAAAAGGAAATTACAACTTATCCTTTAAGCCCAAGGCTTGATTTGCCTATATCAAGTGTGTAGATCTCCTAACCAATGTGTATGACAATGTGATTGTAGTGGATAGGAGATACTAGCCTATAGGACACGAAATGGGAGCAATAGGAATGAATGGCAAGTGTAGGAATTGCTCTATTGCTCTAAAACAGATTGCAAGTGTGTATTCAAGCTCAAGTATAGCACAAGTATATCTTAGGTGTCTTTTAGTGTCCTAAGTCATGTCCTATTTATAGGAGTGGCCTATGGATGCTTAAGGACGTTCTAGACAACTTCTAGGGGCTTCTAAGTGCTTAACTAGCCATTAGATATAAGTTAGGTGCATTAGTAACGGCTAGTTACTTTATTCTGCAGTTGCTGTCAGAGACCATCTCGGTCGACAATTTGTCGACCGAGATACCTACTCGGTCGAAGTTTTGTCGACCGACAGGCTCTCTGGATCAACGTTCATTTGCAACTGCCAACTACTTTGTCAGCTGTGTCTAACGGCTACTTAGGTCATTCTCGGTCGAGAAGTTTGTCGACCGAGAGTGTCTCGGTCGAGGAGTGTGGTCGACCGAGATTGACCCTGTTTCAATCTTTCAATTAAGGCACTATGTGTGTGTGTGAGTGTGCATATGTGAACTTATTTGAAAGGGATGACCTATCTAAGTGTGGTGATTAGCTAGGGAAGATCTAACGCTTGATTTACATGAAATCTAAGTACTTGTACATTATATGTTTGTACAAGTTTACAATTGATTACATTGCATGACATTTACAATCATTCAAGCATATAGTTTCCCTAGAATCTTTGTCATCCACTTTATTCCTGCAACACTCAAGTAGCACGTTAGATCAACAAGAATGAAATTTTTGTCATCATCGAAACAAAGGGATTTATCATAATGTCCAATTTATCCAACAATTGTTACAAAGATTGAGCATCTTCAATTATTTTTTTTATTTTATTCCCCATTTGTCATGTTTTCTTTTATCTGGGAGAAGGGAAGTGAATCCTGCTGGTCCCCCAGCCCATGGCTCATGGATTGAGGTGATCTATTGGCCCTACTCCCCCTCTTTATTTTTGGTCAGTGTGATGCTTCTGATCTCATTCTATTTCTCTTCTTTATTTTCTTTCTATCTCTATTCCTTGTCAATTTAGGGTTTTGTTCGTGCTTCCCTTTTAAAGTTTCTTGTGTGCTTCATTTGTGTAAAAGAATGAAAAATAATAATAAAGGATGAACGAAAGATGCACATTCGAAACAAAATCTAATCTTAGTAAGACATACTCATTTTGTTTCTTTATTTGTGTATATGATACATTCAAACTTTATGGGCTTGATTATATGAACACTTAAACCCATCACATGTACTTCACACTCCTAGAAACTGATGTGAACGGGTGTCAACCTCATATTGGATTCCTGGAAGTGATGTGGGATGTCAGCAAAAGCATTGGCGCAATGCTAAGATGGACATCCAAAGGTCTTGAAAACATCCCTCTCTCCTAGCACTCATGACTAATTACAACCACCATAGTCATGAGGTGTATAAGGAGCAGTATCCTTATCCTTTTATCTCTGATTACCCCTCAATTAGTGCCATCTACCCATATCCACCTCTTCTATACAAGTCATGTTAAGGACGTAACGATTGATCTAAACTCATAGGCTAAAAGGGGAGTCAATTACTTTCTATACATATGTCTTGTTTTGGCTGTTGTGAATGTATGAAATTATTGTTAACACTTTTCATGTGTAGATCAAACAACCCTTTTAAATATTAACAATCTAAAACTAAACAATATTTTAAATATTAACAATCTCAAACCAAACAATCTTTTTAAAGATTTAGTATCTCAAATTCAAAAACCTTTTTAAAGATTAACAATCTTTAATCAAACAATATTTTTAGAAATAAACAATATCAAATCAAGTAATCATTTCTTAAAATATTAACAATCCTAAGCACTCTTTCCAAGGATTAACAATCTCAAATCAAATAATCCTTTAGAAGATTAACAATCTCTAATCAAATAATATTTTTAAAGATTAACAACCTCAAATCAAACAATATTTCTTAAAAAAGATTAATAAAACCAAACAATCTTTTAAAAACTAACAATCTCAATCAAACAATATTTACAAAAACAAGATTAATAATCCAAAACAATCTGATTAACAATCTGAAATCAAACAATCTTTTTTAAAGATTAACAATCTCAAATCAAACAATCTTTTTTTGAAAAAGATTAAAAATCCTAAACAATCTTTTTAGAGATTGACACTCTCAAATCAAACAAACTTGGAAAAGATTAACAATCCTAAATAATCTTTTTAATGATTAACAATCTCAAATCAAACAATTTTTTTAAAGATTAGCAATTTCAAATAAAATAATCTTTTTAAAGATTAAACAATCCTTTCAAAATCAACCAACATATACAAAGATTAGACAATCCTTTCAAAATCAAAAATCATATTAAATATAAAAAATCTCAAGCCCAAAAATGTTTTTAATTAGCAATCTCTAATAAGATAACCTTTATAAAAAGACTAACAATCTCAAATCAAAATAATTTTTTAATGGTTAATGATCCCCTCAAAAGTCAAATAACCTTTCCCAAAGGATCAACTCACTTCCTGCAATCACTAATTTGTTAAGGGAATGATCACTATCTCTCCAAAAGGGAGTCCTACCCTCGAAATCTAGTCAAGTGTGATAATTATTCCATGACGAGTAAGATCTCACTTGTCAATGCTAGGTCCGCCCCACCCATGGTCTTGGACTATGACCTTAAACTAATCCAGCTTTAACTTTCAAATCTTCTTTGGGTGTTGAACTATGACTTAAAACTGGACCGAGAAGACACTCTATCTTCCTACCCATGATCCTGGACTATGATCTTAAACAAATCCAACTTCATCTCTTAAATCCTTTCTTGGACCTAGACTATGGCCTAAAAGTGGATCAAGAAGGCACTTTATCTTCCTACTCAGGGTCTTGGACTATGACCTAAAACTAGACCACTTATCTCCTTTTAAGTTCACAATTATGGTCTAAACTATGACCTTTAACTAGACCATCTTGTGCTCAGTATGCCCACATTTACAGTCCTAGATGATGACCTAAAACTAGACCACAACTTACACTCTACTTCATAGTTTATAAGGAGAATCCAAGCTGAGGCTCTCTCCCTATTAACCGCTCATAGCATCCAAGGGGAAAGAACCACTAGGAGAAACTTCTCAAACTAGGAGGGAATTAGGATGTCATGGATGTTGTTGAGGGTTTCAGTTTGGTAACCCCACTAGATGAGGAGGCCATATTGTTTATACATGTTAACTATTGACCTGATAATATGCAATATACACATCACTTTATAAGTTTAGATATTCAGATGGAATGAAAAAAGATCAAACATACCAAGATCCAAACACATGACAAAGTCCAAGCCAAATTTGGATGCTACTCATTTCCCTTGTACATTCTATATCCCTATTGGGCATTGCATTGTTGCATTCTTTGTCTAAACTTTCATAATCAATTGCAAAACAAAAGCGGAGAGTTGTTCATCCCTAGTAATTCCACACTTCAATTTTCTTTACCATTAAATTAATTAAAAAAACATTATGCAATAAAAACCAATTTTGTATCACTTTTAATGTAAGAAAATAAGTAAAAAGGTATTATAGGTCATTTGGATTAATCATTACAATGTATTTTTAGACAAATACTATGTTTTCCATTTTATGTCATCTGAAATCACTATGTGTAGCTAATGATCACTAAGGTTCACAAGTACTTGGCATGAAATTATAGAACTTTGAGTTGTAGTATGGTATCATGTATCACATTATTTCTTTACACACAACATCCATCTTTATGTATTGATGTTCATTTTTCTCCTCTACTTTTCCTAGCCTATAGAAATATTAAACAACACTATAGTAATAATTTTACTAACTAAAGTCAGCCAAACCACCATGCACATGTTTGTATATGTATCTTATTCACAGAAAGACATATTCACCTATTTTATACCTGCCCTCCTCATTTACTTGGAGGGAAATAGGGTAAGGATAATGGTAGGGTAATGGAAATCACAAGATAGGTAATTATCCTTACCCTCTACCCCAAGGTGGGTAAGCGTAAGGGTGAGGCTTTACCATTCATATACCCTCCCAACTGACTGTTGATGTAGGCCTTGCTGATTGAAATCTCTATGTCTGTACAGGCATGGTCGAGTTAGAAAGACTTATAGGATTGAAATGTCGGCTTGGCTGATGGAGCTGGCAAGGCAAGCTTAATGACCATGTGTATTCCTTCTCTATAAATTGGCTTATTGGTGATCTATGATAAAATCCACATCCATCTCCCTTCAAATTGGGTGAAGGTTTCTCAACTTTTTGTGTAAGTTCTTCCAGGCCATCTCTAGTTGGTAACTAGTCAAGGATATTCTACGAGTATTGGTTGATGAAGTGGTTGGCAAGTTTTTAGCAAGAATTTGGTGTCTTAGGATTCTACTAATTGCACTAGGCTAAGTCTAGACCTTCTAGTGGCCTTTTGACAAGTCAAACTAGGAGCTTGTTGACTATGTCAGAGCAGTTAGTGTGAATGTAGAGGTTAATATCCCCACACCCTTTGTATTTTGACAGTTTAGGTATCTCTAATTTCCTTGTTAAATGAGCTTGTGGAAAGTAGTAGAAATCCCCACATGATTTGAGCGCTACTTCTATCCTTATATCTCCTTTAGTATCTTTATTAATGACTGTGAATTTATTTCATATGGCTCTTGCATGTATTTGGAGTAGAGTATGTATGGATAGTCAAATAAGAAAAAGTGGATGGCCTAGGTTTTTGGCATATATTATGATATTGATAGAAATCTATGTATAACTATGTATAATGAGTTTCTTGTTGGGATAGGATTTGTTGGTGATGTAGATAGTTGTGATATGGTGTGATTCCTCTATTTCTTCTTCTTCTTTGTATGTTTAGCCTTGCTTATTACATCTTTCATTGGATCAGGAGTTGGTATATGAATCTTTAACCTCCGCTATTCGGTGGAACTATCAATTGCATCAGAGGTGTTAGGAACATATGTTTCATGCTTATTGGAAGTGGTGGTTCTTTGAGCCATGGAGGGTTCATCATTGACTTACCAACGGGATAGTTCAAAGGACAACATACTAGGATACCATATGTTGGTCTATACAGGACTCTAAAGCATGTCAATGGTGTTGGTGTTGTCAGTTTCTTCTTTTTTAGATATGCTAGAGTCTTCTTCCAGTGCTTTTACATCCCCTTAAGTTTGTCATTTTTTGGTTGACGGGTACAGATATGGGTAATAGAGTGTGTAAGTCGATGCCCATTGGTAAAGTATGAGCTATTTTCCATGGGATTGTAGAAGACATGCTAACCCTATTCATTTTGTATTTAAACATGGGGCATTCAATTGGATGGTGGGATCATTAATATCATGGAGCATGACCTGAGGTATGGCTCTAGGCTTTATGTTATGTAATGATGTTATACACATACATGAACAGATAAGGTAACGTCTTTGTTTTTGGGGTATAATGATAAATGTAGGACTTGTTGCGGAAGTACTTGTAACACTTCATACATAAATGGTAGGGTTTACAAGCTTAAGTGAGATGGCACATTTGTAGGTGATGTGAATATTACTTTATATGTAAAATGGCCCCTTGAGTGGAAAGGTGGATTTGGAATTGAGTGTAGAGTTTGACAACAATTAAAATTTATCTTAGCATGGCAAGGGGGGAACAATATTGAAATATTTTGAATGGAAGCTTAGAAAGTTAATATTACCCCTTGCTACTTTACCATCTTTGATTGTTCTTACGAATTTTGATGGAAGGAAAAATAAACGATAAGTTTTCCCTTGAGAAATATTATGTGATTTTGTCTAATGGTCTTGATCTGATTTATGAATATAAAGGAAATTCATCCTAATGTATAATCCAAATAATTTGTCTTATAGGTCATTCCAATGGAATTATTTAACATCTGAATCTTATCCTTAGTAGATGTAGTAGGGTGTAGTAGTTATATCATGGTTAGAAATTGAATGGTTTATTTAATTAAATTGGCATACACGGACAAAATAAATGAGGGATGAGGATCTCTACTTCTTTTTGAAGTTGTTATTATAGAAGCACAGATCCTTCCTTTTCATGTAGGGGCCTTGAGTAGTAATGATTGATTGGTAACAGACATGAAAATAGAATCTTCCTCGGTATGAACTTGAAAGAAAGAAAGAAAGAAAGAAAAGCAAAACAAGTTGTTGTGAGAACATTCAAATAATATTTCAACTCTTGTTCTTTAAGTCAAGTAGAGACTCATACAATGGTTTGCCTTTGCAATCAAATGTGGTTTGGAGTTAGGGTCATTATTATTGATAGGATATTGGGTTTCTAAAATCGGTTTGTGCTCCTTGAAGGTCTGAGAGATTGTTAGAGTGCATCCCAATAGTTGTAAACATTCTATGATTATGAAATGGCTTGGGGTTATGAGATTGTTACCAAAATTTTGAAATTTCAATATCGCTTTGACATCATTTTGGGTTTTGAAACATAAGGGGTGTACCATGGAGTCAAAAACTTGATAGAATTTTGACACTATCTTGGGTTTGAAAATTAGGATTTACTAAGGAGTTGAAAGTTTGGTTCTTTGACACTACCTTAGGTTTTTAAAAGGTTCATTTTACCAAGAAGTCAAATGTTTCGTAGAATTTTTATGCTATCTTGGGCTTTAAAACTATTGGGATGTATCCAAACCTACAGTTAGTTAGGTTTGATGTTATTAGGGTTTTTTAAAAAAGTGTTATACCAAATTGTTGAAATGTTTGTAGAATCTTGAGCGTATTTGGGTTTATAAAATATATAATTACTAAACAATTAAAATGTTGGTAGTATTTTCCATTGCTTTAGGTTTTGAAAAGTTATGGTTTTAGTAGGGATTCAATACTTTGGTATAATTTTGACACTTCCTTTGGTTTTTAAAAGGTTATGTTCACCATGGGTTCAAAATGTTGGCAAGATGTCGACCCTATCTTAGATTTTGAAAAAGTTTCTTTTACCATTGAGTTCAAAATTTTGATGGTATTTTAATACTATCATGGGTTTTGTGAAATTTGTTTTACCAAAAAGTTGGCCTTAGCTTTGAAGCTATCTTGGTTTTGGAAAGATTTGTTTTACCTAGGAATCAAATTTTTGACAACATGTTGGCACTGTCATGTGTTTTGGAAAGAGTTGAATGTGTTGTGTGTTCACATACTAAAAACTATTCCCCTATTTCATTCTAAATGAGTACTAATAAATACATCTTCAACATCTTCCCACGTTTACCTGCAATGGATAAAAGTAGGGATCCTTATCTATTATAGGGGTAAAATTCACTTTGCCCTACATATGTCTCTGAGTTCAGTAGAGTAAGGTGTTGCACTTAGTATACCTCCCAGTAAAGGTTGTTGTAGTTTATATTTGGGTTAAGGGAGTCGGACACGCTTTGGGATAAGTATGACCCCTCTTGCACAGATATATGCCAATATGAATACCTATTATCTTTGGGATTGGGTAGTGTGAGTGCTACTCTTCTCTAATAGACACCATAGGAGGAGGCTAGGGTGTGAACTTTAGTGTTGACTTTTTATCCCAAAATCTCATCTTTTGCAATGTATAAATAAGTGAGGGATAATGTGAATTTGTATGAGAATGAAGTGAAAATAAATAAGGTGAAAAAATAAGGTTTCTACAATTATTTGTTACTTACGCAATATATTTCTTGTTCAACGAATCCATAAAATGATTCAATTATTGTTTTCAGGACATCTCATACTCATAGAGAAATATTGTTCACCATCAAATCATAGATGCAATTAAATTTTAAAAAAATGGGGCATGCCATAAGTAGACACTCCATTTGTTGTTGTTTTTGTTTTTACTATTTTCCATATGTTCATATATAAAGAAATACTAAAATAAGGAGCATGGTTCGTGCCCTAGGTTTATGCCC
Source organism: Alisma plantago-aquatica (assembly GCA_963693085.1). NCBI lineage: Eukaryota > Viridiplantae > Streptophyta > Magnoliopsida > Alismatales > Alismataceae > Alisma > Alisma plantago-aquatica. The sequence continues at coordinate 722,879,927 of OY856409.1, forward strand.
CTTCTAATTTCTCTCTCTCTTCTAAAACAAAGATGAATGAGGATATCTTAGTAAAAAGGAAGTGGAAAAAGAGATTAAAAAATTATACGATTTGAAATTTTATAATTCAAGGCTATAAGAAAGAAATGCATCACACTAAAGACATGATGAAAATAAGAATGGACACCATAGTGTCTAAAAGGGTGTGTTTGAATCACATATGCACCTCTTGTCTAGAGATTCGATCAATTTAATTCATTATCCCTTCTCATAATTGCCTAAAAGCATTATTAAGGGAGGGTGTTCAGTTGTTGGACACCCCTTCAAATATGTATACATTCAGAAAAATATCATAAGTATAAGGATCACCAAGTAATGGTTGTGAACATAGATTCATCATTTAGTTTTACAGTCTGAGGTCATACATGCTAGTCAAAAAGGCTAGCAATAGTAAGATGCCCTTTTGGATTGAAAGCTAAAGTGAGATCACAAACAATCAAAATTCATAAGGAAAATATGAAAAAGAAACATGGCAGTCATATGGATGGCACCCTATGTCTGGGACCTCAGTAATTGCAAAAGGATGGGAAGTGTTCAAGTGGATTCGCATATAAAAAATCTTACCTCATGGGGAGTGTAGATGGATGGCACCCGCTGTATGGGACACCGAGAACCGTAAAATTGGCAGGTAGAAGGCATCCAGATTCCTTGTAAAACATCTAAAAGTGGGGTACATACTTGGTTGTCCCCATTCCTTTCGCAACATCAGAAATTGTGAGCTAGTGGAAAATAGGCAATCAAAGTATCCAAAAAAACTAACGGGCAGGGTGTGCACCTAGAGGACTCCCTAGAGAGAAAGACCTAAAAAGGCAAAATATCAACCTCATTGGGATTATTAGCAACATCGGTTCTAAGTTCCCTAATGGATTTGTTTGTATTGTGTTCTGAAAATTAAATGTAGGCAGTTTTAAAATAAAGTTCCCACCACATTTATGAGGAAAATGAAAAAAATAGGAAGTTTCTTTAGAAAGATGGTGGATAACACATAAAGGGTCAACCAAACATTTGGTAGGGGCAACTAGTTATGCATGGTGAAGGAGTTGGGCACCCTCTACAATGCTCCAACCAGTATTTTTATTCTAGTGAGGTAAAAATGAAATTTTGTTTTACAGAAGTAGTCTTCCATAAAAAAACCTCAAAGAAATATGCATACTTGATAATGACATAAGAAAGAGGGTTAGAACCATAATAAAATAGGCAATATAATCAACATTAGATGTTTGTATCATCACAGTGCTCTAGGATTGGAAAAGGGGGGAGAGGAAGCGGTCTACATTGTGGCCAGACTCAATCTACCTTGCTTTGATGTTGTAAAAGTGAAAGTGTATTGTCTTCCTTCTTTCTTTTCCAAAGAAATTGGATTGGGATGACCAAAGTTGTTTCTTTCTAGGATATTCAGTGGTTGAAGAAGAAATGTTGTGGTGATTAGGAGGGTTATGCTCTCTCTAATTTCTAATCTAGTGCTAACCAAGTTGTAGCTGCTCTAAATGGTGTCTAGGGGTTGTTTATGTATAGCAACATGTTAACACCCATTTTTATCACTCAATAGAAATTCATGATCAAAGCAAATACTCTGGCTAATGATGGATCTCATTCCACAACATATTTTCCACATTATCATTGTCCCCCTTCTCCACATATTTAACCCACCCATTGTCATCCCTTTTACCCTCTTTGGGGTTTTCTATAAAGAAACCTTCTTTTCCAACCCAGAGTGAAATTTTCTCTTCGATTCTTCTTTTTATAAGATCTTGTTCATCCATTTCCCAATTAAATTATCCAAAATAAATTGTTCATTTTTTCCACTAATATTCCATTAATTTTCCTCAATAGATATGAGGGATAATCTTGAATTATCTCTCCAATAATTATCTTCAATTTTATCCAGAACATTCTTCAAATTACTAGAATATCAAGAAACCACCTTTATCTAATCCAGACACCCAGTGGACATGAGCGATCTACCATGTGTCACATGGTGGAACACCTTGATCTGTGCACCCCACTAATATGGCACACTGTGGTGATCTACCACCACTTCTAGAAGGTTTTTTCTAGAACCCCAAACCCTAATGTCCACCTATGAATACCCCCACCATATCCACTATATTCTAGATTCCTTTTGAACCTCCTTAAGCTATAGGATCGAAATACCTCTCTCTTTTATTTGTACATTGCTCGTGATCATAGGATCGTTCCTCTGGCACCACCTACCATGTTTACATCAATAGACCATTAAAATGATAACCTAAATTGTTATGATTGCTCTATTATAACTACTTTGTTATGTTTCTCTATTATTTTGTTCTAAAATAGATCTTATATTTAGCCCATGTCTGTTAATCATTCTCTAAATCCTACACATCGATCCTAATCACTCGTGTGATATCTCCGACATTGGAGGTCTTGAGGTGATTAGGACCCCAATTTACCTAAATATAGGACTTTTGATGCAATGATGGGAAGGACATGGACGTCTTTAGCCCCAAAATCCCTTCCGTGACCAAAAACATGTCTTTTATTACATCACTTCTTTATTTCTTTTTTAGTCCACTTGAAAAGGCTCTTTCTCTGAATGCATCAAAATTGCTCGATAATAGTTTAACGAGCGAGATGTGTAAATCCTTCCCCATATAACAAGATCATTGAACCTAATTTCTATGTATTTTCACTTCTTTTATTTCCTTATCTAATGAAATCGGATGATGACTCATTCTTCCACCATGGATTCATGGTTTTATTATGTTTTTCCTCATTTTCCATATAAAATGTGATGTTGACGCCTAACACCTATCTTTATTTTCCATGTACCCCCGAACAAAGTTTCACTACCAAAAGGATTGGAATCACATCCATATTTTTTAAGGATAGGGTGTGACAGACTAATGACACTACTGGGGATGCTAAGATGATCTCAATCAACTCACTATCTTGTTGTAAGGCTTAAGAATTTTCTATTATATTCTTCTTCTTTTTACAGAACATGTTTATCTTTTTTTCCTTTTTTCTTTATCTGCATATGACTGCCTTTCATGTTTGGTGGGCATGAAAACATTAAAATCTTACACTAGCATTCTAAACTCCAACAAACCTATGTGTCATGGAAGGGATCTCAACCTCATGTTGGATCCCTAGAAGTGATGTGGGGTGTTAGTAAAGGTACCATTGCAGCTTTAAGTTAGACATCCAAAGGACTTGAAAACACCCCACTCTCCTATCACTCACGAATGATTACAACCGTCGTAGCCTCAAGGTATATTAGGAGCAGTACCTCTATCTATTGTACCCAGGTTACCCCCTCGATAAGTGTCATCTATCCATAGAGAAGATAAGGACCAAATCCTCTTATGCATCTCATGTTTAAGTGAGGGCGTAATGAAGATCTTATGTCATGGGAAAGAAGGGGAGGTCACTTGCTTCCTAGACATATATCTTTCTTTGGTTTCTGAGAAGTGTGAAATCATTGGTAACTCATATCATGTGCATGTCCAACAATGTTTATAAAGATTAACAATCTTTTCAAGTCCAAAAATCAAAATGAAGATCAACAATCTTTTCAAATCAGACAATATTTTTAAAGGTTGAAAATCTTTTCAAAACTAACAATATTCTTAAATATTAACAATCTTTACAAATCGAACAATCTTTGTAAAGATTAACAATCTTTTCAAATTAGACAAATGTTTCTAGATTAACACTCTTTTCAAGTCATACCATATTTTCAAAGATTAACAATCATTTTATAACCATCAATCTTTTTTAATATTAAATATCTTTTCAAAACCAACAATCTTTGTAAAGATAAACATCTTTTCAAAATCGACAATCTTTTTAAAGTTCAACAATCTTTTCAAATCCAAAAATCTTTGTAAAGATTAACAATCATGTCAAATCAGACCATCTTTTCAAAGATTGACAATCCTTTCCAAAACCAAAATATCTTGTAAAAAGAAGATCAACTAGTTTTTCAAAGTCAATAATCATTTAAAAGATTGATAACTTCTCAAAATTTAAGCTTTTTCTACAAAGATGTTAAGCAGACTATAAAAGAGTAAATGCTTTCCATGTCTTTGAAATCCTATTGAGTGAGGCAGTTCTTCAAAGTTGACTGAGATGTCACTTGTCAATTCCAAATCCACATATCACTAGGATCTTGGACTATGACCTAAAACTAGACCATCCATCTCCTTTCATACCCATATCTATAGTCTTAGAGTATAACCTTAAAATAAATCATTGTGTGCTCTTTGTGCCTACATCTATGATCCTGGGCTATGACCTAAAACTAGACAACAACCCATACCCAACTTTGTAATCAATAGGTATATGCCAAGTCTGGGCTCCCTCCTTGTCGACCTCTCCTCACTTTCAAAGGAAAAGGACCCCCAAGAGAAAATCCTCAAACTAGAAGGTAAGTGGGATGTCATGGATGTTGTCAACGATTTCAGTTTGGAAACCACGCTGGACAAACACGATGTAGGGGAAAAGGTGATTTATTCAGCACAATCAGTGGTCCATTAGGGGCTATCTTAATCTTGATCAACCACTTGAATCCCCACCTTCCATATTCTTTTGGATAATTCTTTTGGGACAATTCCTTAAGGAACATCATGTCCACCATATTTAATTCTTTTAGCTACCATGGTATTGACAATTACATCTTACAACAAAGGTGAATGAACTCCTCTATTACTCCCAGGCTAGGGTAAGGTATTGTTACCTAAAATGATAATAAAAAAGACTACCGTGCATGTCTTTTTGTTATGAGAAGATTGCAAGAAACCAAGGGACAATCTTTTATGAACTCCTAAGACAAAGGGGTAAGTCCTTTTAACTTCTTGTCCAATATAACATGTGTTGTGAGACCCATCCCCAGACATGGAGTATCTTCTCATACAATGTTACACTCGACTTTTGAATCCCACTAATGTAAATTTTAGAATGTCATGGGAAGGTCAAGGAACTTGTACTTCAATGTATGTCACCGACGATCAACACAAATGACCAGACAAAGTAGTACAAACCTCCAATCAGATAGTAGCACTAAGGGAGATGTTGACCACAACAAGCAAGATAATCTACGAGGGAAGCACAAAGAATCCACAGTGATGTTGGAGATGTTTACCTCTCATGATGTTCCTCCACAATACATATTGGAGTATCCAGCTAAATTTCCATTTATGCCTACGCTAAGCTCAGGATATGCATGAGGGTGGCATTATTTGGGATTCACATGACAAGGAGCTACATATGTTGGTTTGTCAATGCTATTCATATCATATGGTGTGTGGGGTTCCTGGCAACCTCAAAGAGAACCATTCCAACCAGGGCCCTACCAGGGTCCACCATTTGTGAATAATGGGGTAGTCACAGTAACTCTGTAGGCGAAAACATCCATCTTGAATCATGAAGGAGAAACTGAGGGGAAAACGGAGGAAGAAGATGCAGTTGCAAAAGAACCTAGGTAGGTCGAGATAGCCAGAACCATTGTAAAGGTTCAAGCACAAAACTTGAATGATTGAAGACCCATCCATAGCATGCATTCTTTTTATCCACCACCCCACTCCTAGTACAAACCATATACATAAGAAGGGTATGGATTCCCACCACCAGTATACATGATGTTGCCAACAACAATCAAACTACCTATGATACTAGTGCTAGTCGAATGCCAAGAAGATGTTGCTACAAAACTTGGCACTATGGACCCTCTTGCTCGACATATTATAGAAAATCAAATAGCTAGAGGTGAAGAAGGACTGTGGGAAAATTTTCAGCAACTTCTACCATTTCCTAGATGCAAAAATGTCCAGCAACTTCAACATGCCTAAGTTCCATGAGTACTCTAGAAAAGGAGACTCGGTGGCCCACATCAAGGAACACTACTCAAACATGGTGGAGGTTTGAGACAAAGTATTATTCGGATGCTTTATGTGGACTCTAGAAGAACCTACGTTGGCATGGTACAACAAACAAGACATGACAACCATCAACACTTGGGCCAAGATGTATGAAATATTCATTAATCAATATGCCTAGAATCTAGACCAATTACCCGTGAAGGAGGATCTATAGGCACCACACAGATTGTAGATGAAAGATTTTGCAAGTTCATAGGATGATGGAGGGAGTTGTCCAGTAAGACGGAGTTCAAGCCTGTGGGTAACCATGGACATGGTAATTAGAGCAGCTACACCATCTCTCATGGTCCTTTTATCTAGATAAAGGTAGCATACATTCCTAGAATCCATACAAGCAGGAGTTTAGATTGAAAATTCCATCAAGAGGGGGTCTATCAAAACATATGCCTCACCTTCAAGCCACAGTTTGCCTCTACAACAACCAATCAGAAGACTAAATGGACCAAGGTGAAAGTTTTATATGCAATGGTGGGAGAGGTACTCATCCCAGTCAGAAAAACCTAGTGACAACAGTTGACCATCAACATCTTGCTGATTCAAGTATCAGCAGCTCAGGAAACCAAAGTCTCCACACCCCAATGGTAGTACTATAAGATGGCACTACCCAACTATCACCCTCAATACATGACTCTGTAGTATTCTTTGATTCCAAGCAACTAATGTGGGTATGTGCAACTGTCATTTCAACCTCCTAGGCAGCAAGAGGTAGCCAGCACTCCTTCAGTATCAAGTAACCATGTGCCTTAAGAAGAGCTAGCAACCACGGCTCCATCAAAAGAAGACCCTTCAAAAACAATATGCGTCAAAGAGCACACCAATTCACTAGATTAATTATCCTAGAGTTTAATCCTTTTTACTTTCCATTTAAGGCTAGTATAGAAGGGTCGATCCCATAAGACAATGTTTTTAAGATTATTCACTTTTAATCCTGGTTGATTTTGAAATTAATTCTTTTTCATTTTTTTTGGATAAGGAACAAAAATAAATTTGATAGGGGGTTGTTTGATTACATTAGAATGAGAAATTAAAAGTGCACGAAAGTAAAAAAATTAAACTAATTCAAAGAAATAAAAAGATTATTCTAAGAGAAGAAAGTGAAGGAAGAAAATTGTTAGCACACAAGATTATCTAAACTAAAAGTATATTGTTGAAATTAAAAAGGAAAATTGGAAACAAGTGTTAAAGAAATAGTTTGAAATCAAGAAAGAATACATCAGGGCTTAGGGGTTTCACCACCTTAGCCCTTGCGAAAACAAGATCAAGCGATACACGAAAAACAAGATAGAAGCAAGTATGTGATTTATTCATAAACAAAATGCAAGAGATGAACTCCACATGAACCCATTGGTCCAGGTGTTCATGTATCCTTATTATTCATCCTAAAGAGGATTTTTCCACGGTCGCATCCAAATCCTCGTGAAATCGGTTTAGGCGTTCTAAATCCCGAGTTCCACAATCACATCCACTGGGATTAACAAGCGATTAAAATGATTATTCACTTCATTTAAATTAGAGATTTCTAAACCAAAAACCATATGTTTATAGTATTCGTGTAAAACCTGATCCAATTCACACATGGCTAAGGGGCTACTCCCCTAGCCTTGATAAGGGAACTACTCACTAATCATAGCAAGGAAGGGAGAAACAAGGAGAAAAAGATAGGAAGACATAGACCACAAATCCAGAATCTCTGAAGAGACCAAGGTGGTGAAAATTAAATGGCATGATGTCTTTATCTCCTGCTCTAAGAGAAAGAACAAGAAATAAAAGAAATCTAGATGTATAAGAAAAGAACTACTTTATTGCTTGAATGTAAAGATTACACTAAGTATTGAAATTGAAAGAGTTCAACTAGAAATTGAGTACAAAATTGTGGGACCATTTTCTTAGTGGAGTCCCCCCTCCTTTTATAGGGGAAGGAGGGGTGGAAACCCTGAAATGAGGGAGAGAAAGAATGGAATTGAGGCTTCTGGGATGTTTTGATCGCACGCCCAAAAATGACCGTCTCGGATGACTTGGTGCGGGCCTAGAATCTTTGAAGAAAAATCCTAAGGTGGGTGTTGGCGGCATCATTTGTTTGAAAACTTGGGCTCGAAGCAATGTTCCAGATGTTTTTTGGGCTATGTGGGACGCCCATTTCATGCCACTATACGTGTGATCAAAGGTATGGAACCCTAATCAAGTGGTGGTGCTCTTTTGTGAAATGATTTGATTTTAGGTCACACGACCTAGCCGTTTGGGCTCCTTGAATGCTCATTTGGGTCCATGAGACAACTGTCTCACTGAATCGAGATGCATGTCTGGTGCGTAGAATTGGCTAGTTGGAGTTGAAGCCAAGGTGGTCATTTGGCTCTTAAATGTAGAAGTCTCGGGGAATGAGATGACCATCTGGCTCTGTGAGATGGCCGTCTCATTGTCTCAGTGGGTCAAAATCAACTTTGGAAAAAAAACCTACAAAAAATGAGAAAGTAGATAAGTATTTGCAAAAGTGAATCAACAAGTGGGTAAATTACAATTTATCCTAGAAAATTACTAAAAATAGATAATTTATAATAAAAATGATTATGAAAAAATATGAAAAAGATAGATGAACATGCATTCATCAAAATACCCCAGAGTTGAATATTTGCTTGTCTCGAGCAAATTAAATTACAAATAAAGTCCAATTTATACTCCCAAAATGTCATCCTCACCTTTGTAACATCACTATAGTCCTTACCTCCAAATTTTGGCCAAGTGACCCAATCTCCTAGAACCACGTATCATAGGTTCTATATTTCCTATCAAAACACTTATCACATCTTTCTTCAAAAATGAGAATTTGTAGAAAAATAGGCTTCATCTTACTTTCACTTTAACACTCTCAATTTTTAATTTTTTTTGTAAGTTATTGCACAAGAACATGATGAAATTGGGGGGGGGGGTGTGAAAACAAATAATGAAGTGGAAAAAAATTGATCCCTCCTCTATTCGACTCGGGATATGAATTTGTGGAGTTGTGGCTACATTGGTCACAATTTTTTTCGATATGCACTTTTGGCATCTTTTGATGGTACGCCCCTTTGTGGGGTATGAAATTTTTATTTTGGGAAGCATGCCACCCTGGACTTAAGTTTTGTCCGATGGTGATTCTTTGCTTCTCTCTTTTTAGAATGAAAATAGAAGGAATGGTGAGATGTTCTTGTGCTTATAACTTTCCACATTATATATTTTTTTCTTTTTCAGAGAGTGACATTGCTCTAGTTAGAGTATTCCTATAATTCTCATCCTATAAGTTTTATAACAATATAATACATTTGTTAAATATAGGGAAAATTTATGTTTGGTTTTGATTGATTCCTTATGACTTGCCAACTATTCCAAGGAGTGATGTTATTAGGGGTCCTAGGTGACATGATGGTTTCAGACATGGCAATTTGTAATAGATTTTGCAGAAAGTTTTACTAAATTCAAATTGGGGTACTGTGATAGATGTCTACTAAAAGGGTCGACTAGATAATGGCCTTTTTACAACTAAGTAAAACAGAAAGGGGTGGCCGAGTAGATAAAGTCCATAAACTAAATCAAATACATGCAAAAAAGACAAAATAAAGCAAATAAGGGAAAAGATAGGGGGTGGAATAGAATCGCACCACCCACCTCCACCCTGGACTTAGACTTTTTCTCATCCCAAGAAAAACCTAAATTGGATATGGAGGGAGGAAGATCACTCTTGTGGTGGAAAATGCAAATATGAAGGAGGATTGTAATAGTAGTTCCCCCGATAAGGGGAGTTGGGGTCAGGGTAGGCCTGATCGGCTCCATACTCCTCATACATATGTTTGTTGGCCTCATAGTGGCCCTGATGCACATTCTAGGACTCATGGGAGCATTGCATCAAGTACATATGGTTTAGATGATGACCTTGACATTGCTGCTCACATTGGATCTCCTCCAACTGGCCCATGAGATGATCGTCTCGCTGAAATAAGATGTCTGTCTGGCATGTAGAACTAGCTGGTTGAGCTGAGGCCAAGGTGGTCGTCTGGCTCTTGAACATGGAATTCTTAGGGAATGAGCTGACCGTCTGGCTTAGTGAGACGGTCGTCTCGCTGGTTCAGTGGGTCAGAATCAACTTCGGAGAAAAACCCTAGAAAATTTGAAAAAGTAGATAAGTATTTGCAAAAGTGAATCAATAAGTAGGTAAATTGCAATTTGTCCTAGAAATTACTCAAAAAGAGATATTTCTACTAAAAAGGATTATGAAAAAATTGAAAAAGATATATGAATATGCATTCATCAGAAGAAAAAAAGGAAGTCACACATTGGGAGCCTCCCACATCACAATATTTCATAACATTAAGCACCTATCGAAGTTTGCAGCTATAAGGGAACTGCCAAATGACCAGAAAAAAAACTACAGTGTTGACATCTTTTCTGACTTCCATAAGGATAAAGGGCACAACAAAAATTCATCCCTCATGCTCAAGCATGCATTGAAAGACATGATAGAATATGGTGAGGTCAACACAGTCACATCATACTAATTGTCGTCATCTGCCGACGTTGTAAGTCGTCATTTCAACACTGGAGGAGCTAGCATATGGGATCATCCTCCCTCTAGAACAAGCTATCAAGAACTTTTCTAGAGTACTTAGGTCATTGTATTGATATAATAAGGAAACTAGTGATCCCAGTAAAAATCAAGAAGTCAATAAACATACGAGAAACTCTCAAGAACAGAAAGTAAATAAGACTTGGGATCCTAAGGTATCGGTCCTAGGAAAAGACTAGAAGAAGATGGTCCCTCGTCTCGTCGTGGTGGTACAAGTTTATGTATCCAAGTTGGTCATGTTGGGGATGGACCAGCACCTCTCTTAGAAAACCATTTATTACCCAAATCCTAACTCCATAAGACTACAAAGTCAATGGTGATATGATCTAGGCATCTATCCCTAGCATAGTATTATTAAAGCATAAATGTGGAAGCATAAAATTTGAGCATGCATGAATATATAACAAGATAAAAGTACAAATCATAATCTCAACATTCAAAAAGCACTATTAAGAAACATTGTCATATAATAAAATTTCAATTTCACATTAGAGAGTATACTTTTCCAAGTCTACTCATGTACCCTGGAGATCTTACAACAAGTACACGTGGCATAGATCACCAACCCATCAACTCTCTATCCATCTCTCAACCTATTAAATACGTGAGACAAGTGAGTCAACACATGAGGTGTTGAGTACAGGGCAAAAAGATACATATATATAAGCTTTGCTTAATTTGAAAACAGTTACAGAAGTAACAAATAAGAATAAACAAGTATTTTGCAAAATGAGAGCCCATGTTTTATATAATTTTACTCCAATTATCACAACAAAATCATGTATCTATAAGGCCGTTGACTAACTTGCAATCAGAAAAGTATGTAAGGGTGCTCAAGATTAGCTAACCCTTTTCTACATGAGGGACCTCAAGGCCATACCAAGTGCTAACCCTTTTATCACACAGTTGGCCCCATCTTGACAACTCAAGTAGGGTGCCCAACCTTGTGTCTTTACTCCAAGAATATATGCATGTGGACAAGGTGCATATAATGGAGTTAAATATTATGTTTGAAATTATAAAACCTACAAGACAAACATCAAGTACAATATTGGAATACTACATGGCAATATTTGAGCAAGTAAACAAGAATATGTATGTATCGTAGTTCAAGAAAGAAAGCCATAATCATATAATTATTAGAGATCATATCTGATTGAGAGATTATTATCCTATCATTAATCATCTAGATCACAAGCAACCACCTGACTAAGATCAAGATTACATACATGTATTAGTTCTCATCATTAACCCTAATTAGCTCCATTTTTAGGGCTTTTGCCAAATTAGGTTCAAGGCTAGTTATTATTACATAAGCTAGTCTTTTAATGATTTATAGGTTATGATGGACGTGTGGTTCAAGTTTTGTATCATTTTGATGTTCCATTCATCTTATATGGACATTACAAGATTTAGATCACTTGTGTACATAACTATGTCATAAGACTCATAATAGGGCAAATAAGACAAAGATCCATCAAGTCATGAGATTTAGACAAGATATAAGAATAGGTCAACACAAATATTTCATATAAAGATCATTCACATATGTTAGGATGTTCCTTAGAGTGTAAGGCATCATTGTCCAAAAGGGTATTAATACATCAACATGCTTTCAAAATCCAACATATATAACTTATATCATTTGGATCCATCACATGATCTAAGTGTAACATCCATTTTAAAGGAGTTAATAATAGCTAGAGAACTTCAATTTTTAAGAGAAGGGCATAACAATAGGACCCATATCGAGATTAGGGCATAAACAAGTCAAATAGGACACAAGTCATATTTGACCTAGAAAGGGAGTTTCTATTTGCATGTAGCATCATAACAAAACAAGAGGAAGATCATAATCATTATATTCTTCTAAAGGCATAAAGTTACTGATTTCAAGAATAAAAGCAGTTTGAGGCCCAATATAGGTCTAACATGACATTTGATCGAGTGTATTTGAGCATCAACATCAAGGGATGACATTCAAAGCAACTCAAGTCATATAGTAAAGCATAGCAATTAGGGAATGATGGGTTGATATTAGTGTTATGGAGGGGTACATGATATTGAGCTCAGAGTTAGGGTGAGTTTGGATGACCTAAAGATGCAATACTTTCACTTTGATCAAGGTTCGTCATTAATATCCAACAATAGGTCAAAAATAAGCATTAGAGTTGTCGATTGAGAAGGAAGGGGGGTTATAGGTTCCCTTATTTCTTGAAGCACTAAAAAGTTATTTATTCGATGCTTAGGAGGTAGGTTCGGCAATAAGGATCCAAGCTTTAACATAATAATGCATCACTATATTAAACATTTTTAAATATAGCCTATTTCATAAACCATGAGAATTAGGATCATTATCAAGTCATGAAACCATTTCTAGGTTGTATACCTTTCCTAGATTAACAATTTGGTATTTAGATTCATATAATTTGACCAAAGGGTTAGCAAGTTACAGTTTTTTCAAATCTTGAATCAACAACTTTAGAGAAAGAAAAGAGGTGTTACATCTAATTGTTGCAACACCTACAACTGTGTGATCTTGGTCATGTTGTTATGGATCTGTGCCCCCATACTAGTTATATGATTCTTATGGCTACTCTCCACTTCTATGTGTGGTTGTAGGAGGTCTAAAGTCACTTCCCGCCACCACTATAGATGTGTGTCTACTAGTCGCTTCTTTTGAGTGGCTCGTAGACGCTCACCACTTTCATCTCCTCACTCAGGCCACGGGCCAATGCTGACATGGCATCATGCTATTAGTGGTTCAATGCCTCTGTTGATGGGCTAGATGGCATGAACGAATCCCTTGGGCTGGTCAGTTTTCATGGCAAGGGTCATCGAACTGCTCCCAAACTCTGCTCGCAAGTTGCTACTTCACAATAGTGTGAGGTCACTAGAGACAACCCATAAAGGGGGGAAAGCCTGCAAGAAGGTTGGTAAAGAGTCTACAGTGGTTGTTATGGTCTTGTGGACCTCATGGGATATTTCCATGGTGGTGAGTGTGGGCAAGGGTGAAATTCCCAACCCTAGCTCAAGGTGGAGGCTAGTGTTACTAGAGGTTGAAGAGAAAGTGTTAGGGGAGCAACAGTGCACGATGGAGAAAAAGGAAAGGAGGGAAAGATGTAGGAGGAGAATAGATGTGGATGGGAGGTTTGATTTTACAAAAGGAAATGAGATTGTTGGTAATTGGTAGACTTATGTCGAGTATAGTGTAGCTCTGCTATAGTCTATGGCCAAAGGAAGGAAAGAACCTTCAAGCAATTGGATAGGATCAAATCCATGTAAGAGGAATGTAATGGTTAAGATTAGAGGTGCACTAGGGTTTCTCTAAGCAAGGGTGGAGGCTTTCGGGTTTTGTATCCCTAATTGGGCCCATCAAGAAACCAAAACTCAAATAAGTAAAGTAAAAAAGGACACAACTTCAATTATTTATAAGATTTGACTTATTTATCTGATCAGGATGATTTTTACACCTTCATATTGATCTATGAAATATATACCAATTGACATACTTTGGGGATCAAGAAACATATATTTAAGATATTTAACTTTAGTTACAATAGGATGATTGGTTAATGTTTGACTTTTAGTTTGAAACTGAAAATTGTGGTCACATGTAGCCAAATTGAGATGTTAGGTTGGGGTATCGCAACACCAAAACTATGGAATTGATGTTTAATGGAATAAGATGAGCTATTAATAGAGAGAAAAAGAGTATAATTTATCATAGGGGGGAAGTTAGGTTATTACAACATCCTATGACCAGAAGTACCATCATCACTCGCCATGCATAAAGAGAAGACATGTACATATGTAGGAGTCCATACTGGCATGCTTGAAGATGAGATAGGCAAGGTCCCCATGCCCACGGTCGACACCAAGAAGTTACTAACAATTCCAGACCTTTATAGAGAAACTAATCTTAAAGGTTCTGACATTATCCAATTTCTAAAAGAACCTAAAGTAAGGATACCACTGGTGGAAATCATGCAAAGCTCCTCTAAACCCTATGAGGCAATTATGTAGACACTAGGAGGGGCTTACACTCCAAAGAAGTGAGGCTAAAAACAATTGTCAACACCAGTGGATTAATCATATCCCAGTATCTAATCTCATATTTTAAAGATGAGATCTTCATCGGAGGAAGTCACAACAAGCAGTTGCTAGTCACCTCCGTCTACAAGGGCCTCAATATCCCTTCGTGCTTCATAGACAGTGGCACATGCCTCAATGTGTGCCCATCAAGATGCTCCTCGATTTGGCAAGGGATCCCTCCAACTTGCAACCTACAACAAAGAAGGCAACCTCAGTCGATGGGCTGATCAAACATTTCCTAGGAGAGATTATGATCAAACTATAGGTTGGACCAAAAATGTTCACAATTTTTAGTTGTGGTAATGCAATTGAGGCCCTCCTTCAACCTACACTTGGTAAGGCCATGGATTCTCCCAAATGGGGTGGTCCTCTTGGCACTACACAAAAGACTAAAATATTAGTTAGGATATGCTATTGTCATTGTTCATGTTGATAACCTCGACACCATAGCCTACGTCGAAGGAGACTGTCTCCAATTTTGCTTTGAGATGTTGCATACTTCCAACATTAGTTGGGTGTTGCCACAAAGAAGAGCTCACCATCTCCATTACAACCCCACTTAGTTTGCTCAATGGTTACAGGAGATGCATATCTACTCAGATCAAGGATAGTGAGGCATATGATAAGGACATATAGAGATCATCCATATTCCTCCTAACTATGCATGGAATTATAAGGCCCATACTACACACGAGATTGGATCACAATTGGACATAATAGTAGATCACCAAAGAGTTGTGTCCTACTATGATGGACTTGACCTGAAGTGGTTACCCCAATTGTATATTGTTGACTCAAGACCTAAGCCACAAAGCATGATGCATTCAGCTAAATGAAGAGTGTTGACTCAGATAATTTTATCGATGGGACCTTATCCTCGAGCATAAAGGTCCCTCACACAACTTAATTGTGTGTGCTAAATGTAAGTGTATGTGTCGAACTAATAAAGGGACTCAAGATCCTCAGAGATCAAATTCAGGGAATTGAGACAGCTAAAGACTACTACTAACTTAAACTAGTCAGCTAAGCCAAGATGAAAGAATTGATTAGTTGATTAGAAAAACTAAGAATAGAAAGTAAACAAGTAGAGAAAGTAAAGTTGGTGGAAATTCAGATGGATGGAATATTTAGAACACTAGTTTCACCATGATATTAATCTATTCATGCATTATATCATATCAATATAATTGTTATTTTGCTTCTTTAGATTTGATATCTATAGCTTTACTACTTGCCTTCAGTGTGTAGTACACTATTTATCCTAGTAATCAATCCTCTTTAGAAGAATCAATTTAAAGATCAAATGATAATAACTAACTATGGATATTCACCTTGCACTGGTAAGCCTGCTTTCCTAGTACTTTAGTGACTGCAATGATAATGGATTCTCCAACGGTTAACTCCAATTTTGTAGTAGCTAACAATTCATTATAATATGGTGAGCAATCAATTAATGGGTTCTATAACTATTAATGTCACTTTAACAATCCATCATAACTTATGGTGATCGATCATTATTAGAAAAAGTTAAGCTTTTTGTATAGCAAAATCTAAATAAATATTTTATTGAATCAAGATATAAACATGATGGACTACTCCCAGGTTCTAAAGAATGAAGGAATTTTCAACAATGAATAAGAAGGGAGGATGAATAAGAAGGTCATCAAAAACTCTTAAAAGGTGACTCTGGACTCTTCATCTCCTCCTTTTGGGACTCTAATTCCTCTAAGGAAAGTTGTTGGGATGGCCTTCAAATGAGATGTCTTGCCTCCAGGTGGTTGCCTCCTTTGGTTTATATAGGGGAAATTAGGGCACCACTTGGTTATGGATCACTAGATGTACCTCCAAATGATCGAGGTTTTCCATTTAATGTTTGTGCCACTGAAATAAGTTGGTGCCATTGAATTCTCTCTTTAGAGGTGCATTAGGGTTTCCAGTATCAGTTCCATGATTTTTTTTGGTGGTGCCAAGATGTAGTTTGACCCTTCGCCTTCTTCTCAACCCTTCCATGCTTTGGTGGACACCGCATATATCTTCATGTCAGTAGGCAAGCAACAATAAGAAGATAGTATCATATCTCCAAGCAAGGTAGCTATCAAGCTTGTGTCCACCACCCTTGTCCCAAATAGTCGTGACCAAAGCACCTCGATGTAGGATAAAGCAATGACAAACACAATTATGATCATGTTGGCAAGGTGAAAATCTCCAACCTAACCCCCGAATCAATGGAGGCATCGTCTGTTGTAATTGTCTATGAGCCTTGTTGGATTTACCTCTAGTGGCCCCGCCAAGACAAGTTCCATATTACAATTCACAGAGTCATAGAGTAAGACTATGGTGTTATATGGGATGACTACGATGATGTGTATGACATGATTGATGGGCGGGACATCAACGTCATCTTCAACACAAAAGTTTTGGAAGAGTCGCAAGCCCTCATCTATCATGTATTGAATGATGAATAAGCCCAGAATTGGTTTGTACATGACCCGAACATCTTAAGGACTAGGTCCCCTTGCGCACCCAAAAAACAAAACCCCTTAGAGGAATGGCACCCCGAACTAGTAAAGATCCCATAGTAGCTATGTAGTCATTCCCTGCCACATCCCTTCTCACCCTTGAAAAATTATAAAAATTTTGAAAAATCCACAAAATCCCAAAAGATTACAAAACTCAGAAAACCCAAAATTAATTTGAAGATGAGAAGGCTCTCCAAGAGTTAACTAGACTTTTCACTGAAGTAGCACAAATATACAATGAAAAGGCCCCTTCCCAAAGAATATGACAAAGGAGCATCAACCTTTTCATGTCGAAGATGAGATAGAGATGATGAATCTTAGCTCAAGCCTCGAGCAACACAAATACAAAATATCAGCACGTGTACCAACTGATATCAAAGACTAGATTATAGAGCTTCTACGCCACTACATCCATGTGTTTGCACAGAGCTAATCCAACATTCACAATTTGTATGAGGTGATCACGGTTTGTCGACTAACTATCATCCCTGGAGTTTCCCTTATCAAGAAGAAGGCTAGGCAGTTACAGCCACAATCGAGCCTTAAGGTCAGAGAAGAAGTTTAAAAATAGTATAGTGATGGTTTCTTAGAGTCGATTAACTATCTTATGTGGCTCACCAAATTGTATCAGTACAAATAAGTACAACAAGTATGAATGTGTTTGGACTATCGCAACCTCAACAAATCATCTCCAAAAGATGACTTACCAATTTTGCACATAGACGTACTCGTCGAGAACTTAGATGTCCATGCACTATTCTATTTCATTGACAGGTTTACTGGCTATAGACAAATTAATATGGTCAAGGAAGATAAGGATAAGACAGCATTTATCACATAATGGAGAGTATTTTACTTTTGGGTCATTCTATTTGGTCTCAAGAATGTCAAAGCTACATATCAAAGGGTGATGGTCGCTCTCTTTCACAAAATGATGTACAAGGAGGTGAAAGTTTACAGGGATGGCATGATTGCTAAATCTAAAATTCTAGGAGACTATATAACCAATCTCGACAAGCTATTTCAAAGACTACAAAGATTCTCCTTGATCCTAAATCTAGAAAAGTGAAACTTTGGGGATACATCTAATAACTTATTGGGGTCCATCATCAGTCGAAGAGGAATCCAAGATGATCCCAGCAAGGCTATAGCTATTCAGGAGATGCCCTCCCCCAAAATAGAGAAGGAGATATGAGGCATGCTTGGTCATCTATAATACATCATCTGCTTTATTTCCAAGCTAGCACCTATCTATGAACCCATTTTCAAGCTACTATAGAAGAATTTTGACTCTAGATGGAACGAATAGTGAGAAGAGGCTCTCTAGAATCTTAAATATTACCTTGAAAATTCCCCAGTGTTGAGACCGGGCATGCCAGGATACCCTTTCAACCTTCCCCTATCAGTCTATGAATCATCGATAGGAGGAGTTATGAGTCAAGCAACAACTAATGGTGAGCATGCTCATTCCAAGAAATTCAATGACACTGAGGCTCGATACACTAAAATCAAAAGTATTGTCTGGCCTTGATACATGACACAAGGAAATTGCACCACTATCTATTTATTTATCCTTACAGATAATCTCCAAGCATGACACCCTCCTCTACTTGTGCAATCACCCTAACCCTAACAAGACGATGTGAGAAATGGTAATTAATGTTGGTGGAGTTTAAAATCACCTATATATTGATGAAAGAAGTCAAAGAACAATCTTTGGCTGATCAACTAGAAGACTCCCCAAAGAAGCAACACATGAATATGAGTAATCCACAAAGACATAGGGATGATAAATACATTAGACATGGTGGTTCTTTTAGTCCCAAACATGTGAACAATCTTCTTCAATGGAGTTGTCAATTGAAAAGGAGCCAAAAATAGGCATAATCCTTCAAAACCACTAGGGAGAGAAACTACCAGTAGCAAGATGATTGGAGTTCAACATCACTAACAATGTGGTCGAGTATCAATCTTGCATCTTAGGACTCCATCTTGCTAGTCAACAATGGGAACATCACTTAAACGTCTATGGTGACTCCCTTCTGGTAATATCTCAAGTCTAGAACAACTAGAACACGTGTCATATAGTTATGTATCAAGAAAATAGGTTCTCTCTAGATCAAGACTTTAAGAACATCTCCTTCTAGATGCTTTGGCAACTGTTGCTTCCTGGATCAACATCCAAGGAGACCAAACCTTCTCTTTTAAGGTGCAGACGCTCTCTCTTCCTGCCTATTGCATGGTCGTTGAAAATGCTCATAATGATGAAGAGAGAACTTGGTTCCGTGACATGAAGGCGTATCTATCAAATTAAGCCACCTCAGAAAGCCTCTCCCAGAGAGAGCAGCAGGCACTCAAATGACATGCCAAGCAATATGCCCTAGGGGTAGAATATATATATTGTAGATCCTACAACCAGACTCTTCTCAGTTGTGTTAAAATGATGGAGGCATTGACTCTTATAAAGGAGTTCCATGCAGAGTTCTATGGCACACACATGAGTCAATGTTAGCTAAGAAAGTGTAGCTCTTGCAGTAATACTGGAACACCATGTAAATGAATTGTTGCCAATATGTATGTAACTTTCGAGCCTACCAAATCCATGGTGATTATATTCATTCACCCACCAGTCAACTATACAACATGACCATGTATTGTCCATTATCATCTTGGGGAATGGACATGATCAGGAAAATCAATCCTAAGGCGTCAATGAGAATTGCTTCATCTAATCAAAATTGATTACTTCACCAAATGGGTAGATGCAGTGTCCATCACCAATGAGTTAGCTCAACAAGTCATCAAGTTCCTTGAGAACAACACTTTAAGTTAGTATAGATACCACATGAGATCATCTTGACAACTGCATGGACTTTATTGCCTCAAAGAGTATTTGAGCTCTTTGGTGATCAAACGCCATTGAATGTCACCTTACAAAACCTTGATGAATGAATTTGTAGAAGTTTCCAACAAGAACTTAATAAAGATTCTTAAGGCAATTATCTCTCATGTCAATTGACAAAAAAACCTCCCAATGGCTCTCTAGGCCCATCACATTTTTATTAGAACTTCCATGGGAGACTCACCTCCCAATATACTGCCTCAACACCCTAGAAGAGCGACAGACAAGAGCACAGTGTCATGCATAGTGTTATCAAGAAAGGATGGCTCAAGATTTCAACAAGACTAATTGGACCCGCAATTTCTAGAATGGTGACCTGGTACTATGCATCATCCAGAATGTTAATTCTAGAGGCAAGTTGAACCCTAAATGAGAGGGACCCTACATTGTCCATGACGTCTATGTTGGGGTGTCCTACACCTAAAGGAAATGGATGGAGACACTCACATTCATCACACAAATGCCAGACTTGTCAATCGCTACTAGTGTTGATGGTCAAGCTTCAATGACAAGCAAGCCTCTGGCAAAGTGCCTTGTAAAAACTCATATCCCTCTAAAAAAGACATAAAGTCTACTTAGATACCTTATTGTCATGCACCCTAAAGCGAAAAGGTTAAAATAGAATGTAGGGCCTAGGATATAAGGAGTATATCCATTATCATGAGGTCTGATGGCTCACCAACCTTAAAACAACTCTTTAAAATAGGTCAACCTTGATAATAAAAATTTACACTGAAAAATACTCATGATTGCGGCAAAGGCGAGGTGAATCCTTGTGATCAATATCATAGGAGGATGACAGAAGCTATGAGTCACAAGAGGAAAGTTTGATTCAATCCTCACAATCAGCATCATGACACCTATACCTAGGTAAATGCAAAAATGTTGACATTTGTCGAAGGCCAACCTAAAAGTGAAGGATTGTAGGGAGAAATAATTAATCAAAACTCCTTACAGCTATCCTCACCTCATCTCTTGAAAAGAGATGACTAAACTCCACATAAACTAACCCAGGAGCATTGAGGTGGAAAACCTTCGCTAGGAAAACCCCATTCATTCCCCAAAATATCCTAGGCTCTCATACTATGGCCATGAGCATCAGTGCCCAATCTAAAGCTTCAATTAAAGGATCAACAGCTAGTGGACACCGTGTGGTAAATTACCCAAAAGCCCCATAATTAGGTACATATATGATGCGACAGATCACTATACTAAGTCATGTTGGGAGTGAATTTTACAGGATGTATCTGGTACCTGGTGCCTTGGCCCAATTGGGTAAGGACTTGTTGCTAATAAACTTTCTACATGGCATGAATTTAGCACTTAGTGCAACATCTAGGTCTAGTTGATCTTGTATCCATCTCCTCCCTTAGAAATGGGATCCCCTTATGACAGAAGGGGCAACAAACATTCAAAAGGAAGAAACACTTATTATCTGGAGATCAAGATAGGCGATAGATTAAAAATGCTTAGGGTGTCAACCTTATGACTTTAGGAAAGTGGACAAAAAGGAGGTGACCCCGACATATGGTGCCATGAATGCATAAGAGGTCTAGATTGATCCCAATCGCTTGATTTATCAGACAGGGTCTCAAAGTGATATGTGCCTCAAAAAATTCAATAAGGACCTAAGTCCATATATGCATTGTAAAAACATTATGGAGGGTGTACCTATAATGAATTTATTATAAAATCTTGTCTCCTTGTGCCTACAAATAAAAGACACATACATACAAAGAAAAATATCATTTTTATTCTCCAAAAGAATCACATGTTATTATCTTTAGAGACATTGATGCAAGTGACTATAGATACTCAAGAGAACAGTCCTAGCCTACAAGAAAAGAGTTGTGGGTTAGCTTCTTCCTATTCAGCCACATATGTGCCACCTTCTCATGAACCTTTTGGGAGTCCATCATTAGCTTCTTGAAGAAAGCAGGAAACACTTCGACCTGATACACATTGGGAAAGATTAAATTGCCTCAGCACTAACATAGGTAGTAGGAAACACAACTCTCTAGACCTAGAAGGATGATTAACCATTAAAGACCAAGCATGGTAACTCCACAATCTGAATTGTCAAGATGGAACTCTATCCATCCTCAATGCATGTCAAAAGATATCAGATCCATGATCCATTGAGCTCGATAACCACTAGTTAAAGGGGCTCTCCGAGCTGAATATTCTTCAACAAAAACTCCTTTTCCATGCTATAATGAGGGTTTGAAGACTATATATAGCTGGCATGCACGATGTGCATACTAAAATAAATTTATAGGACCTTGAAGGGTCCCCTCATCCTCCTGGTCGATTGGGCCTCAATTAAGCATTCATGAATTTCAAACAGTATCAATAGGGTGACAATCTCCTTACTCTAAAGGGCAGAAAAAACTCCAAAAGTATCATATATCACTCACCCAACAGTCTCACTAAAGAATAGCTCCACTAGGATAATCAAGATGTATGCTTTCAAGTAAGGCATGTTAGAAGAACTGCAACCATGTAGTGCCTCTCTCTTAAATGACTCGTATAGGGGGCATTTGAATAGAGAAACCTTCATTCACCGACAATCGAGCAACTTGGGACTTCTTCGCACCTAATAGAATCCTCATATTGGAAGCCCAACTCAACTTTTTTGGTACCTCATGCCAACGGTCATGGAGTGGAAGTCAGGTAATCTTGACCACGTCCCACATCTTCTAAGGTAGGAATCAGAGTGACATTCCCAATATGGAAGGAGTGGCTTAGAGGATTCCAGAAGGTGATCGCCACCGACATTAGATTTCTCACAATAGGGACCTAAGACAGATGACAAAGATGACGTCTCAAGTCAAAGATTTATAGTTTGACTTCTTTAGTCTTAGAGAGATTGGTGATGCAACAATGCACTAGAGACAGGTTAATGGGAGGATGTTGCGAAAGTGGGATTTAACTATCACCTTTTCTCCCATGGATTTGGGTGCAAAAGACAAAGATGTGTAGAAAAGAGGAAAGCATGTATCCTTTTTTAAAGGCTTTAAACAAGATAGATTTTTAGTCTAGAGATTAAAGGTAATTATCCTTTTCCTAGTGGAATGCCACAATCTTCCATAGACATCTACATCAACATCAACATAGGCACACATACTAAGACAATATGACTCTATGTCCTATAGACCTTAGGATTGCTACAATCTGCCACCATAGCTAGCATGTGGATCAAGGAAATCTGTTGAATCTATCAGAGATCTTCCAAATATCAAACTCCTAAAATGTGACTCCAAATCAAAAATTTAAAAAAAAACTAAAACTCTGATTTAACTCAACTTGGACTTTTATTTTAAATAATAAAAAAGAGTCTTGTTGGCTAAATTAGACATGTGTATACCCTTTGTTTTGATGATGACAAACATTTCACACTTGTGGATCTAACATGTTATTTGAGTATTTTAGGGTTCAAGGGAATAAGGAAATCCTACTTAGTGGGAAGATGAAGATCAAATACGCTTAAGTGTATAAATGTTCATAATTGTACTCAAATGTAATTACTTGTACAAAAATATAATGTACAAGTACTTAGACATCATGTAAATCAAGCGTTAGATCTTCCCTACCCACTTATAACCCTTAGATAGACTTCCCCCAAAAGTTAGAGTCACCAACACACATTGTAACACACACTTAGTAGGTGATTCAAAAGTCTAAAATAGGGACACCCTCAGTCGAAGAACTTTTCAACCACGACACACTCGGTTGAAGTTATTTTCGACCAAGAAACACCTCGGCTAAACTTAAGAGCACTTTTAAACAACTTACACATTTTTGCTTGAAAATAGTATTCGGTCGAAAATATTCTCGACCAAGTAAATATCGGTCTAAAGCTTGTGATTGTTAGACTGAGTGGTTGGTAGTTGGGAGTTGGAAATATACGTTACAATGCTTTTGCATTAAATCCAAGCTCGATCAAAGAAGATCTCGACTGAGACAGAGTTTGGTTGACCAAATTGTCGACCAAGTAGGGTTCTAGATTTTTCTTTTCAAGCACGAACAAATTAGCAATTGCTAGCCAACTAATGTACACCTAACAGCTAGTTAAACACTAAGAACACTCTAGACACTCCCTAGAACATCCCTAGACACTTTAAAACCATTCCTATAAATAGGAGAGGCCTTAGGACACCTAAAGCACCTAAGCTACACTTGAGCATTCACTATAGAGAGCAATCAAGCTAAGATTCACTTGTTGTCTTCCTCCTTGAGCTCTAGAAGGTGCCCTATAGCTACTATATCCTAGCCACCACATATATCCACGTTCATATTAAGTGGATAGGATATTCTAACGCTTGATATAGGATCAAAGCATTGTGCTTCATTGTTGTATTCCTTTCTCCCAATCCCCCTTCACAGGTACAAGTTGTAATTGCTCCTTGGCTACTCCAAGATCGTGGAGACTGCTTGAGGAAGCATTGGTGAAGCTACTTTGTGGAGAAGGCTAATTCTAGAGGAGCTTGAGATTAATTCAAGGAAGGCTACTTCAAGGGTGGTTGGAGCTACTTCCAAAGGAAGGCTATCTCAAAGTGGTGGAGTTACTTCTAGGAGGAGAAGGCTACTCCAAGTGATTGAAGTTACTTCAAAGAAGGCTGCCACAAGGAGGATTGAGGCTACTTCTAGGAGAAGGATACCTCAAGGAAGGAGATTGTATTTTATGTAACATCCTTGAGAGGTAATAAAATTAATCACTTTCAAAATCCCAATTGGAAACAATTGGGTAGTGGACTGGCAACCTTTGTATTCAAAGGTTGGAACCACTCTAAATACAAGTGTCTTCCTTGTTTCCTCCTCCTTCTTTGCTTGAGTGTTTTAATTAACTTTAAATCACAAAAAATCTCTATACACCCCCTCTAGATTTTTCAAGTCTCACAAAGACAAACATGACTAATACATTATTTTTCTTGCAAGAAAGGTAAATACATAAAATAATCTAGAAATGCCAAAACGACTGCTACTTCTTCGGATTCTTCTTCATCCACCCTGTCAAACGCTTGTCCAAAGGTTGATAATCAATGGAAGAAAATACAAAGGATCGACACTCCCTGTTCAGATCAAAGTGAATAGCATTGGTGTACCATCAGTGACCCAAAGAAGAACTGATGGACGACACCTCCACAGCCAAAGAAGCATCCCTACAATGAGAGGAACCTACTCAAATGCCAATTGATAGTGGGTTTATAGTCTAAACCAGGACCTTTGAAGGAAAGTCACCAAGTCCATTGGATCCCCTAAAATGTTGACTATGTCCATATCCATGTGGAACAGTCAAGCTAGAGAGTCCATCTGATACATCTGTATCCACATCTACTTCATGGAAGGATGAGGTCCAGCCAAAATCACCAGGGAAGTGAAATGAGCCTCCAACACCAAAGACCCAGTGTGATCTTAACTCAGGAAAATCATAAAAGCCTTAAGTGCCAACAAGTAGAGAGGGTGGAGATATGTAAAGGAGGAACTTTCTTAGGAGAAACCAGATGACATAGCTCGTACATGTAATCATCTTGCTTCTCAATAGAATCATATTCAATCACCTATAAAAAGAAGCATGTTAAGACAATGCAAGCAAATGATGATAAAACTAGATTCAAAATGCTTACCATGGGAGGATGTTGAATGTGATCATATGCCTCTCTGGAGAAAATTAGTGGCTCAGCATGGTCATAATACCACTCAAGGTACTCTTCATGTGTCACCAGGCCCCACATCAGCTCCCGAGCAAGATGACAGATCCTAAGACTAGGAGAACCAACCCAGGAAAAGGGCCTAAGGGAATATGCCAGGCACTGGCCCACTGACGAGTAGCATGCTCACCCATATACAGAATGCTCCCATAGGGTGACTCAAACTACATCTAGAAAATATCCAGAGGCAATACCTCAAAGTAGGCAGCATAATGAAAAAACACTAGAGGGGGGGTGAATAGGGTTTTATAAATATTTTATCAATAATTCAACTCAAACAACCAAAATTGAGATAAGGAGAAAGAGGAAAGGTGTTTAGAGTGGTTCCACCCTTAGCAAAAACTAAGGGAGTCAGTCCACTACCCAATTACTTCCAATTGGGATTTTGAAAGTATTTAAATTTTATTACCTCGTAAGGATGTTACATAAAATTATAAATACTTTCACCACCCTTTAGATAGCCTTCACCTAGAAGTAGTCCCACTAACCTCGAAGCAGCCTTCCTTGAAGTAACTTCAACCTCCCCCTTGAAGTAGCTTCCCATTGAGACAGCCTTCTTGAAGTAGTCCAAAGTCCTCCTTCTCCACCGAGAAGACCCTTCTCCACCTAAGAAGATAAACCCTCTCCAATCCACAGCCTCCAACCTAGGAGTAGCAAGGAGAGTACAAAATAGATAAAAAGGAACAAGAAAGGAAAATGGAAATTACAATTACCATTGTAGCACAAGGCTTGATTTCCTATATCAAGCGTTTTGATCTCCTAACCAATGTGTATGAAAGTGTGAGTGCAGTGGGTAGGATATGCTAGCCTATAGGATATGAATTTGGAGTAATGGAAATGAATAGAAAATGTTGGAGTTGCTTAATTTCTCACAAGAATGGATTACCAATTGCAAGTAGGTATGCTCAAGTATTACACAAGTGTGTTTTGGGTGTCCTAAGGCATGTCCTATTTATAGGAATGGCCTATGAATTCTTAAGGACGTTCTAGACACTTTATAGGGGGTTCTTAGTGCTTAACTAGCCGTTAGGTATCCACTAATTGCTTTAGCAATGGCTAGTTAATTACTTCTGAAAACTGCAGATAGAGTTCTTCTCGGTCGAAGAATTTGTCGACTGAGTGTCTCTCGGTCGAGGAGTTTTTTGACCGAGGGATGGTCTAGAGCAAGTGTATATAATGTTCGATTCTAACTCCCAACGACCTTGTATGCTGGGTCTAATAGCTATTTGGGTCAATTCTCGGTCGAGGAATTGGTCGACCGAGAGTGTCCCGGTCGAGAAGTTTGTCAGCAGAGAATGACTATGTTTCAATGTTTTGAACTATGTACTAAGTGTTTGTATTAGTGTGAAGTTGTGACACTATTGTAGGGGATGACCTATCTAAGTTTTGTGAATGGCTAGGGAAGATCTAAATGCTTGATTTACATGATATCTAAGTACTTGTAGATTATATACTTGTACAAGTTTTTACATTTGATTACAATCATAAAACTAAAACATTTTGGGCATATAGATCTTCAAAAGTTGTGTCATCCACCTAGTTCTTGCAACACTTAAGTAGCATGTTAGATCCACAAGAATGAAATGTTTGTCATTATCAAAATAAAAGGATTTAAATGATGTCCATTTAGCCAACAATCTCCCCCTTTTTTAAGATGACAAACATTTCCAAAATATAAAATAAGAAAATATAAATCATATGAGTTTCATACCTGAAGTTTACCTTTTGTAGCCATTTTCTTGTGTGCAACCTGGGGAAAAAAACCTGGGGAAAAAAGCCCCCTTCCTCCTCATCTCAGAAGGTTGGATCGAGATGCGCAAGGAACTGAATCTTCAACTTGAATGGTCGATGTTCCTTCAACCATTTGGTGATTGCACCTTTCGTGTGTGGGTTCGGGATTTCTTTCACGAAACTCCCCCAGCTCTTGCCTACCTTTACAAAAGACATGGTCAAGATAGTTCATCATCCTCCAACTCAGCGGACCAACTCTTTGTCAGAGCTAAACATCAACCACCTATGGGTGCAAAATCCTGTCCCATCTCCATCTCTTCAGGGTCAGAGGATGAAGACGATGATATCACATCTCCCCCGGTTCAACAAGGCAGTTCCATCGCTGAAAGGTATAAGCTTTTTCCTTCTCCATCCATTAAAGGAAAATTTTACAAGCCAAAACTATCGTCCTTATACAAAACCCTCCCTCCCATATATCCCCTGCTAGGGGACATCATCCCTAAGGACAATATTCTCCTAAACCTCTCTTTTCCCATTCTGGGCCATGCAAAATCTTCCTATCTCATAAACGACGCCCTAGAAAAAAAAACCACCGCCCAAATCTGGACTGCGGTCCCCCCAAAAAAACCTTTTCGAGCCCTTTTCTGCTCCCTCTGCCATAAAAACAACCACTCTACTTCCAGATGTTACTCTCGACGCACTTGCTTCGGCTGTGGTCGCCTAGGGCACATAAAAAGGTTTTGTATGGTGCGTCCCCACCCTAAATGGAAAATATACCAGCCAAAACTCCACCACTCTTACATGCACTCTCATTCGACTCAAATCCCTCCTTTCCAAAGTAGTTCTGCTGTCTCAAAAAGGCTTTCTCCTGCCTCCTGGACAAACGTTGCGCCCACCCATCATCATTACCTTTCAAAAAACCCTTTTACATGTCTCACAAATCTCCCGCCCGAACATGCAGAAGCATCCTTCTCTTGTCGCTCAAACTCAAACTCAAGGATACCTCCTATTTCAAAACCCTTTCACTCGCCTAGAAACCCTACTAAGCTCTGTACTCAACAAAAAAACCCTACTTCAAAGACCCCATCCGCCGAAACCCCCAGTGAAAACCACCCTCCCTCCCTACCAACAATGAAGGTTCCTGATCACCTAGAATACGCTATTGCCATGGATCTCCCTGCAAACTCCATGCGCTTACTCAAAGTCTTCTCCCTCAAAAGCATCCTAGTTTAAATAGAAAATAATTTGGACAACAACCCAATCAACGTTCTTGACATCACTAGAGCTTTGGCTCTTCTACTTCCTGGCCATACCATCCTCAAACCCAAAATCTTCTCGCCCACCCAGCTTATTTACACTGTTCCTGAAGGAACGAAGATAAATCATATCTTCAACCACGTGCTCACCATTCCTTGTAGATCAAGCTTTATTACGGCTAGACTATCTAAATGGTCAGCTGACTCCGGTTCTTTCCCTACCCGAGCAGGTGGCTCATACTGAGTAGCCATTTCAAACCTTCCTCCCCATCTGTGGGAGATTGAGATTTTTATAGGCATTTCTCATTCTATTGGGGCTACGCTCTAATACATTAGCCCAGATACGCTCCATCCCTCCCAATACATCAAAGCTTATTGCCTCTTCTCTGTCAAAGCAGCCATCTCCCTTCCACCATCCATCAACATTAGGATTGGTGAATCCATCTATCATCTCAAGCTCGCAGCTGAACACCCTACTATAAACA
Organism: Alisma plantago-aquatica; assembly: GCA_963693085.1. NCBI lineage: Eukaryota > Viridiplantae > Streptophyta > Magnoliopsida > Alismatales > Alismataceae > Alisma > Alisma plantago-aquatica. The sequence continues at coordinate 722,909,180 of OY856409.1, forward strand.
GCACTGCTTTTTCCGATCTTACCTCTCATCCACCATCCTAGTTCAGCCCAAACAAAGGAAAAAACCCTATCTCGCATTCTAGAGCTCCAACTGTCAGAAACCACGTCTGGACTAGGAAAACCTCAAACCATGCAGAAAACTCCTATCTCCTCCCAAATAAGAAAAGAAACAGATCTCCAGAGCCCCCTCTCCCATCTATCTATGTCAAACCGAGTAGTAACACTTTCCCATCACCTTCTTCTTCAAAGGAAAGTTGGCTTTCACCAAACAAAAAAAATCAAACAGCTGTGTTTCAAGACTCATCTCAGCAAAAAAATGAAAACTCTCTGCAGAGTTCGGATCAGGAGAGCTCACAGCAGAAGCCCAACTCAAGCTACCTTCAAAAGATTCTGCAGCCACATCAATTCGACACCAAAGGGTCCAACATTATAAACAGGACAAAGAAAGGTAACACTTCTCCTCGCTCTTTCAGTTATGTTTCCTCTGCGTCAACTCTTTCTACATCTCTATCATATAAAAAAAAGCAAATAAAAAATTTGAGACTTTAGAAGATATAGCTTCTTGGTCCAACACAAATAGTTTCACATCCTTTGCAAATAAGATAGGCTTCCACTTTGCAAAGGATGTTGATGCTCAAAATGTTCTTAACAACCTCGAATCCTTCATGGGTTGGTCGAAGAGAAGGTGTTAACAGGCTCGCTCTGTATCTGTGTCTTTCTATTTTTGCTTTAAGCATTCTCTTCATCATGAAAATCTCATCTTGGAACATTTTTAGTGCTTCTAATTTACAAAGAAGAAAAAAAATACGAGCTCACATTTATAAAAATAATATAGATCTAATTTCCATCCAAGAAACAAAAACCTTTCTCACCCCTTTCGCCCTCAAAACTATAGGTGGCAATAGAAACACAGACTGGATTCAGCTACCCCCTAAGGGCTTCAAAGGTGGCATCATTGTGGGTTTTAACAAACAGGCTCTAACCTTGCAAAACTCCTCTATTCTAAACTTTTCTATAACTATTGACTTTAAAAATCTTGCTGATGATTATCTTTGGTCTTTCTCTGGTATCTATGGGGAACCAGGTCACGATAAATCCCTATTCCTAGCGGAGTTAAATTACCTTTTCATAAATTATCATATGTCTCCCTGGGTCCTTGGTGGCGATTTTAATCTTATCACCCAAACCTCAGATAGACACCACTCAAATCCTTACTCTTCTTCGATGTCTGTTGCTGATAAAAAGTTCAGCCTGATGCTAACAAACCATTCTCTTATTGACATTGTTCCCTCAAATGCCTTATATACGTGGTCAAGAAACCAGTCATTTGCTCGACTTGATCATTTCATTTGTTCAATCCTTCGGGAAGACAAGCATCCACTCTCTTCTGTCTATATCTCCCACAGAACTATTTATGACCACTTTCCCTTAATTCTTGAAACCGCTTCTTGCTCTTGGGGGTCTCGTCCCTTCAAATTTGAAAACAACTGGCTCTCCATGGAAAATTTCTCCAGATCTTGTCTTGAAGCCTGGAAGCTTGCTAACCCTCAAACAACAAACATGGGTCTTCACATCTTAAATAACACTAAACACATCAAAAACCACATTAAAAAATGGAAGGTTCAAAATCCCTCGACCTTATCTGAAATTCAAAAAAATCTCGAAGACCAACTTCTCTTTGTTGAAAAAGACCCATCAGCAGATCCTGCTTTGGTCCTTTCAATTAAAGCTGACCTTGATCACATAAACAGCAGAATTGATACAAGATGGAGACAACGGGCTAAGATCACATGGGCTCAAGAAGGTGACAAAAATACAAAATACTTCCATAAAATATGTAACCAAAAATTTAGAAAAAATGACATAACTCTTATGATAAATGGTAGACTCACTTCTCATAAACAATCCATCATAACACATAAAAAAACCATTTCAAAAAAATCTTCAATAATAACCACAACCCATCTTGTCTAAATAACCTTCAATGGAATACTATTTGTCAAAACAAAATAAAAAACCCTCAAGATCTCATCAAATCTTTCACACTTGATGAATGACAAGCTGCTATCTCTGACCTTGGCAAAAATAAATCCCCTGGACCTGATGGCCTAAATGCGGAATTCTATTTGGCAAACTGGAACCATTACAAACATGACTTTCTTGCTTTTATCTCGGCATTCCATGCCAGCTCAAACCCACAAAACATCATCAAATACATCAATAAAACCTTCATCACTCTGATAAAAAAAATAGTCAGCCTGAATTTATCTCTCACTTCAGACCTATTAGCCTCATAAACACTTCTTACAAAATCATCACAAAAACATTAGCTAACAGGATTAAACCTCTCACGGATGACATCATCCCTCTTAACCAATCCGCCTTTCTAAAGAACAGAAGCATACAAGATGCCTTTTTAATGGTCAACGAAACGATCCACCTCTGCCACAAAAAAATCCCTCTCCTAGCCATCAAACTGGACTTCGAAAAAGCATTTGACTTTGTTAACTGGCAATGCCTGTTGCAGACTCTCAAGGGTTTTGATTTTCTTGACAAATGAATCTCTTGGATCCAAGCATGTATTTCTACAAATCATTTCGCCACCATCATCAATGGTGTTCCTTTTGGCTATTTCCATAATTCAAATGGACTTAGACAATGGGACCCTCTCTCTCCTTACCTCTTCATCATTTTAACTACTATTCTCTCTCGCATGATTCAAATGGGATATCAAAATGGCCTCTTCTCGGCTCCTGATGTCTACAAGGAGAACATTATCCAATTCGCAGATGACACCATCATCTTCTCCTCCCCAGATAAATCCTTTGTACAGAATATTTTTAGGATCATAGGTATCTTCTCCTATATCTCTGGGCTAAAAATAAATATACAAAAATCCTCCATCTTTGGGGTAAACATTCATCAATCTGCTTTGGAGAACCTCAAGGACTTCCTAAAATTCAAAACTGAAGAATTCCCAACCAAATACCTGGGTCTCCCCATCACTCCTTATAACATCACAAATGCTATTTGGAACCCCATAATTTCAAAAATAAACTCTAAACTCTCCAGCTGGGCTAACAACTTCCTAAACCTCGTGGGAAGGCTCACCCTACTTAACAGTGTCATCACACCCATAACAACCCACTTCTTGAGATGCATCCCCTTACCCTCTAAAACTAAATCCATTCTTGATAAAATCAGAAGAAATTTCCTTTGGAAAAATTTCCATAAACTAGAAAAACCTGGGAAACATTACCATCTAGTTAATTGGAAAACGATTACTGCTCCTCATGATCAAGGTGGTTGGGGAATAATAAACATTGGAACGCACTCGCTCTGCCTCATTACCAAAATCATTGATTGTCTTATCTAAAATAAAAAGAAAATCTGGATAAATCTCATCAAAAACAAATATTACCAAAACTCACCCCCTTGGCACCAAGTACATCGGAAAACAGCCTCCCCACTTTGGAAATTCATAAATAAAAATATACAAATGATTTCACAAATCTTAAATACACCTCCACATTCTCACAAAATCATCTCCTTCTGGTCTGATCCATGGTACGAAAACAGCTCTGTTTTAAATCTCAAACCATCATGGTCTATCCCAATTAATCTCCTCAACCTAAGGATTGATAAAGCCCTTTCGCTGATCACCAGTAACAGATCAAACTCCTTTAAAAGATGTATCCTTTCACAGGTAAGTCAAAATGAATTCTGACATCTCTCAAGTTCTATGGAAAACAACACCTCAAATAACATCACTTGGAAATGGGGGAAAGAGTATTCGGTCAAACTTGCTTACAGTTTTCTCTCTTTTAGAGGTATCTCCCCTACAGCATCAAATATTTGGAAACAAAAATGGCCACAAAAATACAAAACTTTCTTATGGCTTCTTTTCCAAAATAAACTTCTTACAGGTGAAAATATCACTAAAAAGGGTTTCACTGGTCCATTCAGATGTGCCCTCTGTGAAAATAACAGTGACTCGGTCAGCCACATCTTCTTTATTTGCTCATTCTCTCGAAAACTCTTTTCACATTTCATGCGACATTGCCTTCTTGATCTCCAGGAAGTCTCTTTCCCCATCCAAATAAGACCTTTAAGACATTACATGCATTTCAAAAGTAGTGATCTTTTCACCACAATCTGCTGGAACCTTTGGAAAGAAAGGAACAATAGAACTTTCAACAATAACAAAAATTTGGCTAGAAATGTTATAACTCAAATAGATGTCGATCTTCACATCCTTACTAAACTGCAGGAAAATTAGCAGAAGGGAGGTTGGTTGAATCAGATGAAGGAGAATCAAAAGTCGCTTTTCTCTGTGATCTTAAAGCTATGGTGGATGATGAGGCTGGAGTCAGTTTAGTACAGCAACAACTGTGACAAATCTTTATGATTCAAGGGCAGCTCAAATCAGGAAAATCTCTAGGATGCAAAACTTTTTTTCGTTAGGGGCTTGTTTAAGGGGTGCCTCCCCTAGTTAGCTGAACAATGTCTTTCTTACGCTTATTTTCTTTTCATATTTTTCTTTCCGCTGTAGTTTTTTTCCAAAACATTATGTAGGTGTTCCACATAAGCAGATTTTCGCTTGCTTGATGTGTTAATTTTAATATATCACATTACCTTTTCTCAAACAAAAAAAAATTCTTGTGTGCAAGTGTGTGCTGGCTGAGATATTATGAAACTCATTTTATTTTATGGTATTGATTTTATATTATTTCTCCCCCTTTGTCATTTCAAAAAGATAACCAAGATAACCATTAATTATGAATTTTTATATCTCCCCCTTAATTTTAGACTTAATGCAAACCACTTATTTTTATGTGTAATTTAGCCATAATTTATTTCTCAATCATTTGCAAAGGATGTTAAGCCTTGAAATGATATGAGATCCATTTATATTTATGGCATATGTGTTTTGATTTCTCATCCATTTTATAAGGGATGTTAAGCCCTAAAATGAAATGAGATTCTTTTAAGCTTATAATGAATGTATCTCTAACCAAATGCATGGGATGTTAAGCCTTGATTCCATTATATTCATACATATTGTAGGCTCAAGATTACTTTAAAGATACTAAGGTCATAACTAGTTTCAAATTTTCTTTATGATGTTTACAAAGTTTTGTAAGCTCCTTCTTAATCTTATAGTCAAGATAGTTTTTGTGAGCTCCCCCTTAATCAAGATAATTTTAAGGATTCTAAGGTCACAATCAGTATTAGATCATAATAAGTTAACCTTTAATGAGAGTTATGCACTAAAATCTTATTTTCATTGAATAGGTAATTTTATTCAATAGGATTGGCAAACCGCCAACCCTTGAGCATAAATGCTCCATAGTACAAGATTGTTTTGTGAGATAAAAACCTATCATGTCTAAGAGGCCCAAAGGCCATGACCCGCTAAAAGGTCCTAAGGAATACCTGAATTGCATTTTAGAGATTCCGTCCCCACTAGGTGGGTTCGGAACTCCCCAAAATTCTGCCAAGTATTGACCAACAAGATGGTCCATGGTCAGCCCTTTGACTAATTTTGGTCGTCCGCCCCCACTAGGTGGGTTTGTCCAGACCAAAACAGACTAAGTGTTGGGATGCTTTTCCAAGGGTTGGGCAAGTCATCAGAGACCCGGCAGCAAAGGTACCGGCCAACACGAAAGGGTTATGCTTGTCCAAGGGTTATGCACTAAAATCTTGTTTTCAATATACTAAGATTGAGTGCAAGAAAATGATTTACAAATAAGCATTTGGTCAAGCTTATTTTAGGTCGACCTTGACTTCGACCAGGGCGCCCCTTGGTCAAATTTGATTTCAACCAAGAGGCAATTTCTGCATATTTCCAATTTGAACATTCTCATTGAGTTACACATTAATATGTATATCAATTTGAGGCACTTTGAGTGATACCTATTTTGAAGAAGTTTTATCAATTGAAAACTTAATATAGGCATCACAATGAAGTCTTTGTTCTTAATTTTAATATCTAGAGTGATTGTTCTTCAATTGAACTACATCTTTAATATGTTCAATCATGGCAAGAATGTAGCTTTCAATCATTTATTTATAAGCAAGATTATTTGCATCAATAGAAATTTCCATAAGGCATGTTGTCACCGTGATGCAAAATTATATCCTATGAGCAATTTTGTGTAGAATTTTAAGCAATATATGAATTTAGTACCTTGTTCTTGAAATAGATTTTAAATGTAACATTAAAATAGCTCTTTATTCTAAACAAGTCTCTTATTAACTCTTTAGAATCAGTCATTCTTGAGTATAAATTAAGAACAAGTTTTATATCTCATACAACTCAAGTTCTTTAAATCAAGATTTTGCTTTTGATTACTTAGAACAAACAACTAGATAAGACATTAATATTCTTGTTCTAAGAAACAAACTATTTAGCTTGCCATAGTGTCATCTAGCATAAATCATTCATTTATTACACAGAATGATACAAACCATGCATACGATAGTCATTATCTATCATGTCAAGATGCATTTGTGCCATAGAGTTTTACTGTTATACAAAATGGCATTTTTAATGATAAAATCATTTTTATGAGCTGAATCACAATGATCATTTTGAAAACAATATCCATTCATGGTTTGTATATATAGATCAAATATTATTGTAGACACACCAAGTAAAAGATAGAACACAATGATCATGATGAAATAGTAAAGGTATATCCACAATGATCATAATAGAAGCATATCCATGAAATACAATGATTACGATTATTTAAAAGCAATTTTCAATTAAAAACAATTTTCAAGACACATGGTTTTTATATGGATAGACCAAGGAATACTTAGGACAAACCGTGTGGATTATTATAAAATAGTATCATGGTTCATAATTTTTGAATTTTAAGCCAAACCATGTAGGAGATTATAACAATTAAAAATGAACTTGCAATTTATGCTATATCTTTAAAGAATTTTCTCCAAGATTCATTCTTGATTTGCATATTAAATCAATCATTAATAGAAAATTGATGGAAAACTAGATCAATTTAAACAGGTTCAATAGAACTGGATTCAGTCGAACTTTTCTTCGATCGAATTTATCTCGGTCGAAGATTTTCTCGACCGAGTATTCTGCTGTTTGTATAGGTTTTATCAGATTTTTGCAAGCTTAAAAATAGTAACCTACTCGGTCGACTAATTCTCGACAGACAGTGTTCTCGGTCGAACATTTTCTCGACCGAGAAAGTTTCTGTATCATTTTTTAGTAATTATTTCATAGATCACTTCCAATTCAGTTATGCAAATTTAAAACTTAGTTTAGTTGAGATAAAACATTTAAGTTTCAAAGTAACATTTGAGTCAACTAATCATATTCAAATCTCTAGGTTTTAGGAACCTAAACTAAAATAAGTTATTAAAGATGTGTCTTTGCAGGTTTATATAAAAATGTGTATTTTCAAGTTAGAAATTTTAATTACTTGAATCAATTTGTTATCTCATTATGTTAGGTTGAGATAGACATAAGAATATACAATTTAGAGTCTTTGGTCATATCTCAACTTAATTTAATCTATTTAGTTTGGGGGTTTTGGAACCCATACCAACTCAACATCCTTTTTCTTGCAAGGACATGAGAAGGAATAATGTCTAAGACACAAACAATAATGGCAACATATAGAATCAATCTCATTTCTCTTTTTATGAGTTTGATCTAGATTGTTCTTGGGTACATATGTATACTTGCCTTTGGGTACATACATGGATTGAGTCTTTGGAACTTGTGTCCTTCTCCCACTAGGTTTTTGACATGATTTTCTTTTAGGCTTGTAACCTAGTCCTCTCCTTCCAATTTGACCATGACAATTATTTAAGATCTTATCAAGAACATCATTGTTTCTTAAGCTACTAACTTCTTGTTGTAACTTAGCAATCTCATACATTCTCTTTTTGATATCTAACTTTTCTTGATCTAGATTAGATAATAAAGAATCTCTTTCTTTCACAATAGTATCATAATCTAGATGAGTGCATAGGATAGGTTGAGTTTGAAAATCATTTAACTTTGCAAGTAGTCCAACCTTTTCTTGAGAAAGAATATCATAATTTGTTTCTAGAGTAAAAATCTTCACCTTACAATCACTTAGAGATGATTTCAAAGTACTATTTTTAGAAATAATACTATCCTTTTCAAATCCAAGATCATTTAATTTATCATACAGATTTTCATTTTCAGATGTGAGAGCAAGAAGTTTAGCATGTAACTCATCATTTGCTTTATTAGATTTCTTTAATTTCTTCTTGCACTCAATATACTTATCATGTGTCTCTTGAAGGCTAGCAATTAAATCTTCTTTAGATAAATCAAACAGACTTACCTCTTCTTCTTCTTCACTTATTATAGCAATAAGGCATTCTTTATGCACATCTTCCTTCTTTAACCTCCATGGAAAGCTAGGTGTTGTGTGCCTTGTTCCTAAGCACCAATTACAACTTGATGAAGATTGGTCCAAGCTTTGCCTTTGCTTGTGGTTGTAGACACCACCACCCTCCATTCTTCAAGACTCGATTAGAGATCCTTGAAGCCTGCTCTGATACCAAATGAAAAAACACTAGAGGGGGTGTGAATAGGGTTTTATAAATATTTAATCAATAATTCAACTCAAACAACCACAATTGAGATAAGGAGAAAGAGGCAATGTGTTTAGAGTGGTTCCACCCTTAGCAAAAACTAAGGAAGTCAGTCCACTACCCAACAGTTTCCAATTGGGATTTTGAAAGTATTTAAATTTTATTACCTCGCAAGGATGTTACATAAAATTACAAATACTTTCACCACCCTTTGGATAGCCTTCACCTAGAAGTAGTCCCACCAACCTCGAAGCAGCCTTCCTTGAAGTAACTTCAAGCTCCCCCTTGAAGTAACCTTCCTCTTGAAGTAGCTTCCCGTTGAGACAGCCTTCTTAAAGTAGTCCAAAGTCCTCCTTCTCCACCGAGAAGACCCTTCTCCACCTGATAAGATAAACCCTCTCCAATCCGCAGCCTCCAACCTAGGAGTAGCAAGGAGAGTACAAAATAGATAAAAAGGAACAAGAAAGGAAAATGGAAATTACAATTACCGTTGTAGAACAAGGCTTGATTTCCTATATCAAGCGTTTTGATCTCCTAACCAATGTGTATGAAAGTGTAAGTGCAGTGGGTAGGAGATGCTAGCATATAGGACACGAATTTGGAGCAATGGAAATGAATAGAAAATGTTGGAGTTGCTCAATTGCTTACAAGAATGGATTGCCAATTGCAATTATGTGTGCTCAAGTATTGCACAAGTGTGTTTTGGGTGTCCGAAGGCATGTCCTATTTATAGGAATGGTCTATGAATGCTTAAGGACGTTCTAGACACTTTCTAGGAGGTTCTTAGTGCTTAACTAGATGTTAAGTATCCACTAATTACTTTAGCAACGGCTAGTTAATTACTTCTGAAAACTGCAGGCAGAGTTCTTCTCGGTTGAAGAATTTGTCGACCGAGTGTCTCTCGGTTGAGGAATTTTTCGACCGAGGGATGGTCTGGAGCAAGTATATATAACGTTCGATTCTAACTCCCAACCACCTTGTCTGTTGGGTCTGACAGCTATTTGGGTCAATTCTCGGTCGAGGAATTGGTCGACCGAGAGTGCCTCGGTCGAGAAGTTTGTCGACCGAGAATGACTCTGTTTCAATGTTTTGAACTATGTACTAAGTATGTGTATCAGTGTGCAGTTGTGACACTATTGTAGGGGATGACCTATCTAAGTGTTGTGAATGTCTAGGGAAGATCTAAACGCTTGATTTACATAATATCTAAGTACTTGTACATTATATACTTGTACAAGTTTTTACATTTGATTACAATCATGAAACTAAAACATTTTGAGCATATAGATCTTCCAAAGTTGTGTCATCCACCTAGTTCCTACAACACTTAAGTAGCACGTTAGATCCACAAGAATGAAATGTTTGTCATTATCAAAAAACGGATTTAAATGATGTCCATTTAGCCAACACACAAGACGTGGCCACCTTATAAGTTCCATAATCTAGAGAAAATCTTGAATTGTGCATACAATGACAATGGATTCGAGTCAGCTAGACTACACATACACAATATAATACAGTGTTAAAGTATTATGTGTACCTCATCTATGGTTATCATCTCCAGTTCACCCCTCTGTTGCTCGTATTGCACCCTGCTACTACACCTGGCCTAGTGGTGACTGGTAGGGAGGCAGGCATGTAGGTAACCCTCTAGACCACTCATATTGATAAATATGTGGATCCATCAGTTTGCAAAGCTCTACAACTACAAAGGAAATATTAACAAAATCAGTTATTGTAGATATTTCAAAGCAAAAATACAAGGAAGTAGGTAAAGAATTACTACAATAAAGCCTATAAAGCTACTACAGCCTTTTGTAGCCCAGACCATCTCCCCCTTGAAGTTTCCCAAAAAACACCTCGGGTTCATCAGTAAGTGGGCATACACACCTCCACCCCAATCAAATGAAGGGAGTATGTCTAGATCTAGAAGGAAGGAGAACCAACCAATGTATCTCTTATCCTTTGTACAATTGCTAAACAAGCAACCATTGATCAATACAAATAAGAACTCCCTAACCCTTAGGGATACATGAAATGGATCACTAGCACCCCGCCTCTCACCCTCATGAAAGAAGGCGGTGCTCAACCAAGTAAACTTGACCTCATACCTAGATGTCATCCCAATATAATTGGGGTTCACCCCTAATATCCCAACCATACGATGATTCCCCACTCCTATCGGTTAGGCAGAGAATGGATAGGGATCCACTAAACCCTAGCCTAGTAATCCTAACAAACTTGCTAGGTTTTATGGCCAACTTGCTGAAAGCAAACTGAAATGTGCTAGTTATAGGGAAAAACTGCTCAATCAAAGGAAGGAGGTAGTGCCTATCAACTATCCCACACTAAATAATGTTGCCAAAGTTGGTTCCCTCAAGAAGATCTACCTCCTCAAAAACAAAACCTTCATACAACATCCCCAGCTCAATGTAAGGAGATTGCAAGTACACATTTGAAAATCTAAGACCCTAAAGAAATAAGGCAAAATATAAATCCAAGACCATTGAGAGGAAAATATTGATTCAACCTTGGCAAAGCACAAAGAAGATAACACAAAGCAAAGTTTCCAAGTTATACCTCATTGCCCACTTGATGACCTTTGTGATGCATGTTCATCTAAAGCATGCATGGATGCAGCAAGCCACTCAACTGGGAGTGGCTCCCCCACGACCCCGTCTGCACCATCGTGACGCTTGCCTGGAGAAAATATCAATCAAACATTTTAAAATCATATATAACTCAACAAAATAAGCTACCATGCATACGCCTTAGTCCCCACATCAATTTTGGCATCTTTCTCATCATGAAAGGGTACTCCGCATGTCAGTCATGAGCTTCCATCTACACAATTATGACAGCAACAACATGAGCTTTTCACAACAACTAAAATCAACTCAATCGAACAATGAACGACCAAGAAAATGTCAAAATTGCAAAATCAGTCGAACCACAAATCAAACATGCATCCAGGTCATCTTCAATCTCGAGACTATAAATAACGTTGAGAAGATGAAAATCAATTTTTCCTTCCAGGCCACAATGGCCAAAATAAAGTGCACAAATGAAAGTTATACCTTCTTTGAGATGAGTGTAGTTGAAACCTACAAAAAAAACATCATTGGAGAGGGTAACTCAAAGCTCCACTAATGTAGGGGATCTGCCACTCTCAATGATTCCTGAGAGGCCTGGTAGAACAGAGCAATCTACTACATCAAGGTTGGAAGGCTAGAGCATTCTATCAACTCTCTCCTCTCTGCTCATCATTGTTGGTGCCTCTGATTGTCTCTAAGGTGGTCATCGTTACCCCTACTTCATGCAAGTGGAAAAATAGGAAGGGTACTCAAAACCCCGCTCTCATTTCCCCTCTTTTAAATACAAAAACTTTTGCAAAATTGAAAATGGGTCCATGTATTTTCAACATAATTTCCATAACCTTCTAAAATCAAAAAATAATTGAAAAATCAAAAAATACAAATAAAATAGCAAAAAATGTAAAAATCTGAAAGTTCCCAATATTGGTTTAAAATCCTAAATATCTCTATTAAACAAGAAAATTAATTCTTTGATTTAACTATGATTGTCTGATCCTGGACTATGACCTTAAATTAGACCAACCATATTCCTCATCTTCCAGATCATTTTAGGGTCCCAGATCGTGACCTAAAATTGAGCCAATACAAAACTCATATTCATAAATCCAAGGTCCCGAATCAGGACCTAAAATTGAGTCAACTGAAAGCCTCATTTTTTATACACAAGATTATGGACTATGCCTAAAATTGGACCAATCATACTCTTCATTGATCAATCTTTTTAGGGTCCTAGATCACAATCTAAAACTGAACCAATCTCATGCTCATATTTCTGAATTCTTTTAGGGTCATTTCTTATAACCTAAAACTGAACCAAATTCACACTACAAATTTCAATATCTTTTGATAATCTTGGATCATGACTTAAAAATGAACCTAATTGCCAAAACCATCAATCAATATCCTAAATCATGACTCAATATACAATCTCCAAGAGAGAGATATAGAGTCAGGGATAATCGCTCATTGCACTCTAGGGGATGAATGATGAACAACGAACAATGAACAATGAAGGAACATGTCATGGAGGCCACCTTTTACTAGATAATCACATGATCCCCATCTTAGCTTGTTTTGATACTCTGGGAAGATAGATCATTGATCAATACAGTCAATGGTCAGAAGGCCACCTTAAATCTATAGCTTGTTTGATGCTCGACCACCTATCTCAACAATTGAAATCTTGTCTCAAATAGGTAAATCTCCATATTGAGCCTTTTTAAAAGTTCTAGTGCTAAATCTGAAACGGCCCACTCTTAAACAAAAGAAGATGACAAAAACTAAAAATGTGTAGGATAAGGTATGATAACACTTTCTCAAAGATCTTCTTATACTAGAGTAGTTGCTTATTTTTCATGTTCGTCGACTCTTGATCTTAATTACTTTTTATAATTCATCAATTGTATCCATTTTTCACATCTACCTTTTTGTCATTGAGGCATGAGTTGTTGAGACAATAAAACATGTATTGGTTTAAGAAGTGAGGCAATGATGACAGTCGCTTTTGTGGTCAATTAATTTCAAATGGCTCGTTTACACTTCAGGGGAATATACGATTGGTCAAGTATCGGTAAGTGTCTCAACTAGAGGCTACCCTTACTCTGAAGAAATTATTTAATATTAATCTTATTTTTGTTATGAATGGTTTCTTTGTTAATTTGTCCTTAGAAGAAAAAGAAACCACTTACGATTTCTAGCCTCCACAAGGTTTGTTAGAACATCGTTCATGAGTCCATCCCTTTTTTCCTTTTGTAACAAAAAATAGGGTTCATAATTGTTCCAAATATGTGGTTCTCACTCTTATCTTGAATCTTGCCTTGAGAGGGGCAAATTGGTCCATTTTATCTCACTCAATAAAAACTCAAGAATAATGCTAATTCTCTGGCTAAATGGAGTCATTCCACATTCCATCTATTTTCCACATTTATGATTTTTTACATTTACCTTTTTCCACATTTCGTGACATAAATAATTCACCCATTTCACCCATTTCTACCTTATTTGGGGCTTTCTATAAATAACTCTTCTTTCTAGACCAAAAGTGTAATTTTCTCTTCTGTTCTGCTTTTCACGAGCTCTTTTTTCATAAGTTACATGTTTGAAATATCCTGAAACAAATATTTCTTTTTCCAAACATATATTCAATTGATTTTCCTCAATATATTCGAGGGATAATCTTGAATTATCTCTCTCTCTGTAATTTTCTTCTGCTTTATTTATAACATTCCTAAAATTACTAGAAAATTGGGAAACCAATTTTTATCCAACCGAGAAACCTAGAGGATCTCAAGCATTTGGTACATGTCATGTGGCAAATTGCCTTGATCTATGCTCCCCACTTACGTGGTATATTGTGGTGATCTACTGCCACTTTCTGAAGGTTCTATCCAAAATCAGGAACCCTAATATCCATGCACCTATAAATACCCTCTGATATCCACCATATTCTGAGCCCCTTTGAAACCTCTTGAAGATAGAGGATTGCACCATCTCTCTCTTTTATTACTACATTACTCGTGGTCATAAGATCTTTCCTATGACACCACATGTCATGTTTGTATCAGTAGGTTGTTGAAACGGTAACCTAAACTACTATAATTGCTTTGTTTTAGTTGATCTTCTATAACTTTGTTGTTATATTGCTCTGTTATTCTGTTCCAAAATCAGCTCTTATTATTAGCCCATGTTTGCTAATCATCCTCAAAATCCTACCCATTGGCCCTAGTCACCCATGAGGTATCTCTGTTGTGGAAGGTCTTGAGGTTATTAGGATCCCAATTTACCTAAAAAGGGACTTTTGAGGCAATAACGAAAAAGAACATGGACATCTCTAGCCGTAAAAGTTGCCTACAACCAAAAAACATACTTTTTATCGCTTCACTTTTGTCTTTTTTTAATCCACCTAAAGACGCTCTTTCTCTGAATCGCATCTAAATGGCTCGATATCAGTTTACTGAGTGAGTTTGATCAACAGTCTTCTAATTGTGGGAGTTTAATGTCTAAAATGCACGATTAAGACCTCTAATCATGAGGGATTATGACCGATTTTATTAATTCATTTCAAAATCGTCAATCATAGTGATTGTCGAATCATAATTAATCATTGATTTAATTAGAATTCTCGTGGAATTTTGGATCTGAGGAACATTGCATTGAATCGTCTCTAGGTATCTTACTCGGAAGATATTCGTTTTCTTTCTCTCACTTACAACCTTTCATACCTCAGGGATAGATTTAGGTGTTGTGATTATGCCCATAGTTTATTGTTGAAATTATTTTGATTTTAAATATTATCTGCATATTTTGAGTTGATGCATCAATCATTTCGACTGACATTTGTGACGAATTTAACTCAGCCAAACCAAAAACGGAATGTAAACACGGGGATTATATAAGTTGTTGTCGAGAAGGGCCACACTATAGACGTTAGAGTTATTTTGATAGCTAGAAATCGATAAC
Organism: Alisma plantago-aquatica; assembly: GCA_963693085.1. Taxonomy (NCBI): domain Eukaryota; kingdom Viridiplantae; phylum Streptophyta; class Magnoliopsida; order Alismatales; family Alismataceae; genus Alisma; species Alisma plantago-aquatica. The sequence continues at coordinate 722,924,343 of OY856409.1, forward strand.
TATCTTTGTATGTCTACTCCAAAAACATGAAACCGACCCCTAACTAGTTATATTGTTTTTTGTCTCCTTTGCTATCCTAATAGCATGAAGCTAGACAACGGAATAACATGTGAAAAGTTAAGCCCTTGTCTGGATGCAGATCTGGATGTTAAAGTCAACATTTGGACTAGATTGGGTCACGTGACAGATGTAGTTTCGATCTAGATAAAAGGTTGTTTGGAATTCAGTCAATTCTGGTCATAATCTTCATCATAATGGAGAAACTAATCCAGACTAAATCTCATAATCTAGTACAAAGTGGTCTCAGTATCCAGACTTACATGAGATTACGCCAAACCTCATTCTACTTCAAATCCAACTTTAGGCAAAAGTTTCGGCAAGTCATGCACATGATGTCGGGTCAGTTTTATTAAGTAAAGATAAGTTGCGTTTATATATCTCATCCCAACCAGGATGTAAATCTTTTTACTTTGCTTGGAGGAAAGAATCTCTTGCTGTCACGGGCTCGAACATTGTTGAGTAGATGCTGACGTATGAACAAAGTACAATTTCGATTTACACTTTTTTCAGGCGAGAGAGACCGTTGCACATGCCTCATTTCACCCAAAAAGAACAGCTTCCACCGCTTATATTCACTCAAAGTAAACGTCACATTTTTTTCATCAACTTAAATAATAAGTTGGTTAATGTATGTTCCGCAATGACAACTCTTTTTAAACATTTTTGAGATTGCTAAACTCAAGGATCTTGGATTTTATGGTGGTCTTTTTACTTCACAGTTGAAATGTATCCACCACCACCCCCCCCCCTCCACCCAACACAACACCCAAAAGAAAAAGACAATAAAACACACGCACACACTACTTTGTCAATGTACCTACTCATTTGAATCCACACCCTGCAGCTTACTGGCGTACCAAAGTGCACACACAAAGGTAGATCAAGACAATTAAAATGCAATTTATACATACAATGCCGTAAACTCCGCAAATGCTTATCATTTACACGGAATGCTAGGGGAGAGAAAATATGTGGAGCAAAAAATGTAGAAATAAGGATGTCGACGTGAGGAGAGAGCTAAAGCGTACAGTTCCTGAAAGAAATCGTAAAGGCCACCTAAAGTATAAATGAAAGCGGTTATCTATACGTGAAGATGGAAGATCAGAAAGATAAAAGATTATACCATATGACACAAGTAACAGATTGATAGGATACAAAACTAACTAAACTTGCAACAAAAAAGTTTGATGGTTACGATACTTAAATGAATCTCTTTGTATCCAACTAACTGAAACGATCACTACCACCATCTGGTAGCTTACAAATTTACCACGCTCGGTACTCTTAACAGATAAACACAGTGAAGGTATTTCCCAAAAGCACTAGCATTGTGCTTCCCATCTGTAATTCATACATGAAGTTACAGGTATACATAAATCTTACAAGAATTAAGGTATTTAATCTAGAACTGTAGCACTCGCCTATCAGCATTCCCCACAGCATGAAGGCGACGTTGATCTATCCTCCTCCATCATATACCTCAGAAAACCAGGAAATGCAGGACTTACAGAAATTCATAAACTGACAAATGAAGATTTGGACAAGCATATTAACTATGGTCTCGTCCTCTTTAACAGAGAGCCAGCTCTCAGAAACACCTTATCCACCTCATCTAGCTGCAATTGCTCAAACTTTTTGGCAGAGTCGTAATCCCCTGAGGCGGAAGCAATTTTTCTTAAGTGGTCCTCGAAATTCTCTACTTCTGTGTCGTCCCTAGAGGGAAGTTTATCGATCACATCCAAATACAGAGGCTTATCTTCTTCTTCGCCTTCAGAAGCAGTCTCAAACATGTCTGATAAAGCTTCTGATTCTGATCGATAGTCTGATTCTGTTGAGAGCTCATCCTGGGACAGATCTTCATTTTTTTGTGTCTTTTCATCAAGCATGAGTAGCTCAGCTAAGCGTGCATGTTTTGCAACTTCTTGAGTAGTGCTCCTTTCAGGTGGATAGTCTTCACTCATTATTGAACTCTTGGATGCTCCGTTACACTTTGCTTGATCATGCAAATCTTGGAGATCCTGCTCGAGCTTTGGGATAAACTTTCTGACAGCTCTTAAAGCATCTCTGTATTTCGACTTGTCCAATGCCTTTTAAGAACATTGATAACAAGAATAACAAACGAGGAAATGTTAGGTGATTTAATAGACAAAGATATGCAATCAACAAATTATATGATAGAAGACTACCAATTTGACTATATATAAAACTTGAACGGGAAAAAGAGCTGATTGCACTCATCGAAGATAAAGCTTATGTAAACAAATTAAAGATGGCCCCAATCCCGTCTTCAATAAAGAATGCTCACCTTTCTCCTAGAGAGTGTAATCCTTGGTGACATGATTTCAGTTGGCGGTTGTACATAGTTCTTTCCCCTGTACATTATGATGGTATCTTCTTCATGTATATCGAGCACAATTCCTCCACTTAGTCTTGCCAACTCAGCAGCAATCTCTCTGACTTCCACAGGAGTGAATGTTTTCACAATCACTTTCAATGTCTGATGCTTCTTCCAGTGCAAGTGCATATTAAGAATCACACCTTGATATATCCCTCGCCTTCCGACAGGTACATAATTCCTGCTGTTGAGTCCCATCTTCAGAAAATAGAAATGCTCCTCTGGTGTAAGAATTTCAGGATCATGGGTAGTCTCTGTGCACTCTTGTGGGTCAAGCTTCTTCAATGCCTCAACAAGACGAGCTTCCTTGTTTTGAGCCTATAGGCAGCCAAGAAATCACTCTTAAATAAACAGTCTTTTTTGGGTGGTGCATTATTAACTTAATCCTGAGAAACTTAGTGATAACACAAATGATACATGCAGCCTACTAATTTGCTCAGAATTTTGCAACCATATAAGCTAATTAAAGACATTGTATCTCGTAAATTCTTGAGTCGCATTCGGTCTCATGTTTAGCACCTACATCCCAGCCAAATACTTATACTGTGGAGCATAAAATCGTTGTCTTTTGTGTACCCCAATAACAAAAATGCAGCTTTATTACCAGTTAGATGAAATATGGTGAACTGACAAACATAATACCCATAAGGCACATACAAGTGAGAGATATAGCTTAAACTAAAATAACTGAAAATGACATCAAATCCAGTACGTTAAATGCTTTTGCATGAGGAGAGAGGACCCAACATCCAATTTCACAGACCTTGTGAACTTGGATGAAGTCAAATAATCTATAGTCTTAATACAGTAACTCCAACAGTGGCCCTCTAAGAGTCCATCTGAAGAATGCCAGTCATAGGTGAAACCATAGCCACTATCAACTTGAAGCACTTGATATAGGGCTATAACTTACAAATTCTAGACCTAGATTTAGAGTTTACAGTCTGACAAAACAGAAACATGTTTCGCATGAGCCAATATACTCAATTGTCAACGATTTTCCACTAAATCAGTTGGCAATAATAAAGCTCAGTGAAGCCATGGTGAGAGGAACACTTAAAAGAAGGCAGTTTCTAGGTAGATTAAAAGGTGAACTTTAACACTTGTTTTCCATTTTGAAGCACAACATATCAAATATCAACATCGAGTTAAGATCTTCGTTCTAACAATTTTTTATTCGAAGTCTAACCTTAAGATCGCTTCTCTAGACCCCCCCCCCAACCACCACCACCAGCTCACCAAATAACTTTTTTGATGTCGAAATCATTTGTTCATCTGCCATTTCGCCCAATGTAACCAGGGGACAAGGTTTTAAAAAGCGCGAAGCGAGAAGCGTGCGGATGGGACCTTGTAGCCGATTAATCGCCAGGCGGGCGATTAAGCGGGCACTTTTTAGAAAAGCGGATTTCCAATTCCTATAAACTTTTAGGCAATATTACATACATATGTATATAAATACTATATTTTTGAAATTTTTATAGATATCTAAAAATTGTACAAGAGAATATAAAAAACCCAAATAGTTTAGTTTATAACACAACTATACAACAATGATTGTATCTATATAATATAGTAAATAATATACTTGTCATGTATAAAGCACCCTACACGTAAAATAATAAGTGTTTATACAAGATGCAACAACAATTTTGTATCACATGTTTACATAGCTAAATAGTAAACAATAAACCCATCATAGCTAGCTTACAAACATATTATATCATCAAATAGTCATACATTACAGCAGTACATTTAATCAAAGTATGCATTCTAAATTAGATAATAGTTACCTATAATATACTTGGATACATCACAAAAGTACCATATCATACAGCTTACATACGAAGTATGCATTCTTAATTTGAACTAGGTATATCATAGTACATTTAATGTATGCTAGTTTAATATATTATAGTAATGTACTTAATGTTATATGCTTGCAACAGTTTTTTTTTAAAAAGCGGGCAAAAAGCGGGTTAAGCGGGCAAAAAGCGCCCGCTTTTCTCAAATTCACTTAAGCGGCGCTTATGGCACATTTTAATCGGCCACCACCTTGTGGCGATTAAGCGGCCGCTTAAGCGTCCGCCTGGGACGCTTTTTAAAACACTGCCAGGGGATATAAAGTTATTTAAAGAAAATCACCCAAGAAATCTTGGCTAATATCCACCCTGGCCCCCACACCTATATAAAGCACATCTTGGACTCAAACATTTGGAACTTAACTTCAAGCTTTGCTGGTCCACTCAACCCACCAATCACGGAAACCCCAGTGAGAATCAAGATTTCCTGTGCAAAAAGACAACGTGAGCATCCTTCACACAATGAAGATATGGGATACTGCTTCAGTGAGGACGATCCAGACCGACGACCTAAAATAGGGTTGCTCAAGAGATGGCCCAAGGAAAGTTTGGTTTTTTTCTATTTCTCCCCTTTTGTCTAGTTTAATTAGATCATTGCTTTTTTTCCAGACCAACTCCAGTTCTCATGTGTGCAGTTGGTATCTCTATATTTGAAATTTTACAAATCATTAATAGCAAGTGTATCATGAAGATCCACAAATCAGAGTTCAATGGAATGAGCACGGTTGGCACTACAGTTGTGACACCACTCACGAAGGAAAGAGATTCTCAAATATGTGTGAAGCATTGATCAAGATCGATGAATGTGATAATACCCATGGAGAAAAGGTAGCGTCCAAATCTATTGACAACTGAAGGCCCCTACACATGCCCGTCATGGATGGGTCGTTTTTACACACTTTTCCAACTCTACCATTATACATAAAAAGCACACCACGTTACATGTGCCACTAAGTTCAAAAATCTCCCCTTTCCCAGGGCCTGCTGCATGAGCTCCACCAATCCTACGGCCATTCTTCACCCAACCCCAATATCTAGTTGAACAGCTTTGCATTACTAAGTGCATTTTCCCACACCCATCACACCCTACAACACCAAAAACATCACACCTTTCAACCGAACCCCTCCAACCCTAGCTTACCTCCACTATCACCATAGTGCCATCCATCACCACAACCATAGTTTTAAAAAGCGGTATGCGTTATACGTGCGGAGAGGTCACCTTATATAGTATATGCGGTATGCGGGAATATATGCGGAAGTATATACGTTGGATTTTTTTTAATAATTAATTAGTATATATAAAGTAATCACACAATTGCATATTTGATTTGTAGATTACATATTTAGACCCTAAAATTTGAGATAGATTCTGATATAAAGACTCAATGAAAAGTAAAACACCATTTATAATACATTCTAGAATCATTTAAACATAAAATCCGATGAAGCACGCAGAAAATGGTTTAACACAAGTACATAACAATGAACACCAACCAAACAATACTAAAAATGTCTGCTTGTCCTACAGGTCCAAAATAACAAACGGTTAAATAAGCATGTGACTCGTGTACAAAACATACAACAAAATAGTACATCAAGAGCATGTTATCAATAAATATATAATCTAGTTTGGGCTGAGATAACAAAAGTCCATCTAAAAATCGCCGACTAATTGGCCTTATAAGCGGCTAAGTATATACGGGCCGCTTATGCGGCCCGTGCGGCCTTTTTTTGAAACACTGTCCACAACCATCTTTCTCACCTTGGTCACACCCATTATTAAGATTCTTAAACCCAACAATTACCAATCTAAACACGATAAAGCAACAGCTAGCATGACATTAGCTTGGATGTCATCCTCAAGGCACCAAAGAAGATAGTTGCATCCACATCTACTCCATCCCCACCCAAACACTCACCAACACACAATCATTTTCAGGATGTCTAACAGAGCACAACACAAATAATGGCAAAAAAAAACCCTTTAGGTACTCCGCACACGCTTCCTCCACAACAATCACTGGACAACCCAAGGATATACTCCTGGGTTTCTTGTTTGCTTTTCATATACCAGTATATGAGGAGTTCTCCGCAAGCAAAACTTATGAAGTTTGCACATGTGAGTTCCTAACATTAGTTCAGTATACCTTGACAATGAGAATATCCCAACAGAAAACTTGAGGCATCCTTTGAATCTAGGGGAGATTACCCCTCCCCCACTTTTTCAGGTGAATTTTACAGAATAATCCAGCAGCGAACGCACATCCAGGCCATCTGAGGCCATGACCTCACGTGGCATCAGTACAAATGCCTAAGGCTTGGTTGGCCCAAGTTCTGCCGGATATTACTCGCCGCTTGTATAGACAGCTGACCAGTCGTCGACGTGCAAATTTTAAAACGGATCAAGTAGGAAAAGATGGTGTTTCACTGAGAACTTGACCACTTGATAATGTGGATAGTGCTTAATACTGGAATAAGAACCAAACGAACAAAGCTCAAAAAGGGAAGCATCATCAGTGGCTGTTGTTAGTTTTTCATGATACCTTGACATTAGTTCAGTATACCTTGACAATGAGAATATTCCAACAGCAGAACTTGAGGCATCCTTTGAATCTAGGGGAGATTACCCCTCCCCCACTTTTTCAGGTAAATTCTACAGAATAATCCAGCGGCGGATGCACATCCAGGCCATCTGAGGCCATGACCTCACGTGGCATCAGTACAAATGCCTAAGGCTTGGTTGGCCCAAGTTCGGGCGCATATTACTCGCCGCTTGTATAGACAGCTGACCAGTTGTCGACGTGCAAATTTTAAAACGGATCAAGTAGGAAAAAGATGGTGTTTCACTGAGAGAACTTGACCACTTGATAATGCGGATAGTGCTTAATACTGGAACAAGAACCAAACGAACAAAGCTTAAAAAAGGGAAGCAGCATCAGTGGCTGTTGTTAGTTTTTCATGATCATACAACAAATAGAAATTAAAACATATATAAGGACCGGCTAATTTAGGATATGAACATATCTGAGTGTAGAAGGGGGGATAAAGATGGAAGTACCAAAATTCCATGGGTTCTTAGACAGTGATACACAAAACACGCTCTATGCTCAGAAACGTACCATGTTAACTGTCCAAACGGCCATGCATCGGCCGAAGTCCAATGTGTATAGTTTTTTATAATTCTATCAAACTTCATGTTTTGTGTATATGTTTTTTTTTATGATTCTATCATATGATTATGTAATTTTTTATCCTCACAAATATACATTTTGTCTAACTGTTGGGAAAGCCCTCATCACCATACCTGCTATGGTGAAAAACATCATCATTGTCATCTAAGCCTCAATCCCAACCATGTCGAGGTCGGCAACTATTGTGAAAACCATAGTAATTAAATTTTCTGATTTAAAGGATAAAATATATAATACATGAGCGCATTGCAAGTTGTATCCATGGATCTAAGCTTCAATGAAAAGAGACAAAATTTGTCAAAAGAAAATTGAGTTCAATGCTTGGTGAAAATCAATGTCCAAAGAATTTGGGTTGATCACAGTTTCTGGACAAAATTTTGGCGCTATCAATGTGAAACAACAGGGTTTCGTCAAAGTTTGCTAACAACATTAATGAAGTTAGACAAGTTGGGTCGAATTTATATCTAACATGTTGATGCACATAGACCACTCATTAAGTTGGTTGTGTGGCACCTAACTTGCACCTGCTAGTTGAGCTTCTCATTTAGTTTAGATCTAAACTAGATGTTAGATCCAGCTTAAATATGTGTTAATCATGTGAACTAGGGAATGGGATTGGGAGTTGTTATATTGTCATATATGACATGTATTATTGCTTACCCAATTAAAACAATACATGTAAGATAGATAACATTAGCATTACTAGAAGTTTTCTTATAGAATCGTCCTTACATTCACAATGTTTTCTTCCAAAAATCCCATCTAAGTTTTATTCAATTATGTGTCTAAACTTCCATGGATGCCACAAACTTCCACTTCCATTTCCACACTTGGTGAAGCCAAAACAAAAGCAATGTCCTATACTACACTTGTACCTTAAGGGCAAATGTCTCCAAAACTTCAAATAAATACAAAAGAATCACATTTTATTTCATTATTAACTGTGAATTCATGTTTTACTAATGTAACTATTGTTGTTGTGATAAGTCATTCCTCAATCTCATTAGTATTCACAGTATTAAAGATCAGTGCTATTAATTTTAATCGCTCATAATGTTGGTGCTTGCATTATAAGAATTTTAAACCTGTTGTTAAATGATTGAGAGTTACTATATATCAATTAATGTGGAAAACGATATGAGTGGGGGAAATTCCCAAACGTGTAGATTTTTCTTATTGATAGGAGGCAGCCACCCTTTCCTATAAATAGGATAAGGGGGAAGCATACAGACACAGGACAAACCCTCATGGGCCAATAAACAATTTGGCCCATGTTACAAATAGTCTAAATAGAACTTAAGTAAAAGACCAAACCACTTAAGTAAATAGACACTCTTAACACCCCCCCTCAAGCTGGAGCATGGGAAAATCCTAAGTCAGCTTGCAAACAGACAAACTAATAGAATAAAAAAAAGATAACCAAGCCCATACAAGAATATCTCCCCCTCAATATTACAATAAATCACTCAAGCACTCAAATACACAAAGATTGCCCCTGAAGTCGATACTCCAAAGCAGCAGATATCTTGATAGGCATGAAGCTTCTTGATCATCATAATGGCATCTGGAGCAACCAAAAGAATAGTAGATAGGCACCAAGATCTTCATCACATTCGTCGTCGTAGTAGCCAGAGAGTGTTGGATCACAAGTCCTAAACAATGCTAGGTCACAAGAAGCAGCAATAGTCAACGTGCAAACACACAGCCGAATCGAAAGTGTTGGATCACAGTAGCAGAAAGTCAGCATGCACACAAAGCAAGGACAAGCGGAGAGTCAATGTGCGCAAAGCAGGGACAAGCTAGAGAGTGCTGGCGAAGCAGAAGTCGACGACATAGGCAGATAGAAGACCAGTGTGCAAAGTAGCAAACAAATAAATAAGTCCAATATGCAATGTAGACAAAGCTCCATGTAAAGTCAACAACAAAAAGTCTTCATCATCTTCCCTCTTCATAAAGTATCGATCATAGTAGCAGGCGTCAAAAGTCCAGAGAGTGTTGGTTCACAGAGTTCAGAGAGTGTTGATTCACGGAGTCCAGAGAGTGTTGGTTCACAAAGTCCAGAGAGTGTTAGTTCACAGTAGAAAGTCAACGTGCAGACATAGCACGGACAACCAGATAGTGCAAAAGCACAAAGCAGCATGTAAAATGTGCTAATCATAGCACAAGTAGCAAGAATGACGCCTCGGTATGTAACTTCATCGCAGCAGTCGAGGTAGATGATGAATAAACAATAATAGCAGCAGAAAGCTCCACATAGCAGCAACAAGCATGAATAGTCCACATAACGATAGAAGGATTCACATAGAAACAAAAGGAACATCATAATAGTAGCAAAGGATCCATATATCAACAGTAAAGAGTGGGATGAAGATTCATATAGCAGTGGAACTAAAGTCTTCTTCATCTTTCTTCATCTTCTTTCTTCAACTCTCCTCCCTCTCATCTCTTCCCTCTACTCTTCATCCTTTATTCTCCCCCGCACGCCAACCACGAAAAGAGTCAAGAGAGTGGTTGGAGTGGAGAGTCAAAAAACAATGGTAGAGGTAGGGTTTCGTAGGCAAATATGTGGAGGAGGTAACCGACATTGTGAGTCAAAGTGCAACATGACCCGATTACAAAGATTCGGTTAGAAAGTTAAATGGATCTTTTTACGGCCCGAAAAGAGATTTGTCCGCCCTTAGGTCGACAAATCTGGGGGTGCAATTAGATTAGGTCAAAAAATAATATGGGGGTAGTACAAGTATTGAGGTAGGCAAAAAGGTATGTAGGGTTGGAAGACTGGGAGACGTGTAAAAAAATATAAAATTGCTAGAAAGGAAAGATAATTGTTGCTAGTAAGAAAGGGATAGAAGCACGTCATATATAGAACCTTTCGCCATGAGTAGATGATGTAGCACGCCAAAATATAGCAACAGGAAGCAACAGACACGGCGTGTCGTTGAAGGGACACGTTGTGTTGCAAATAAGATGGATCAGCAGTAGTCAACGTCGGCAAGAAGCGGGCGACATGCCGTGTCGATAAAGAGACATGCCGTGTCAGTTGACATAGTAAGCAGCAGAAGCAAGCGACACACCGTGTCGATGAAGAGACATGTTGTGTCTGATATCACATTAGAAGTCAGCACCAACAAGAAACCGGTGACACACCGCGTCGTTGAGTGACACGACATGTAAGTTGACATAGTTTTAGGACAGAATGTAAGTGACACACCGTGTCTTTACGGGACACGTGTCATAGTGCAGGCAATACGTCGTGTCAAGAAGCCAAACGTCGTGTTCTTACAGGAAGATGTTGTGAATGACTTTGTGAACGAAGCAAACACCGCCTACGCGTCGTGTCTGGAAGCAACACGTTATGTTGACGACAAACAGCAACAAAAAAAACCTGAAGATAGCAGCAAAAGGGGAAACCTTCTGGATTTCCGCCATAGCAACATAGGGACGATGTATCAGCAGAAAAGAGAGATCTTTATCCAAAATTTTAGACTAGATCTAGATGGTAGTGGCGTGGAGTAGAACGGTGGCGGAGTAGATCTGTGATTATGGCGGCGAATAGGATAGTGGCGGCTTCATTAGCAAGCAAGATTGATAGAGGCATGGCGGCCCTTATAGAGGCAGACAAATTTCCTACAAATGAAGTGGTCCCCTTCCATTGTTATGCGAACCGATGCCTGTCTGCCCACTTCAACCAGAAAATATTATCAAGGCCCCAACCGCTTGCATTTCAACCAGATTTCATCGACTTCTTTTCCTTCCCGCCACCTTCCTCACAACTCGATTGCTTATCAACTCCAGTCTTGTCGTTCACAGGAAAGACAAGCATAGGCTTAACTGAGCTTAGAAAGGGGTTTTAGACTGCAAGCAATAGGGAGGAGATAGGAGGAGGCTCGACTGAAAAGGACCAGCAACTTCATAGGATGATTTTTGTTGATGTTGAAGATGGAGACGGCTCCAAGAAGAGGTGGGGATGGGAAAATCCTTGCGGGAAGCCATCAGCAGCGCCTAGGAGCAGTCGCCCGCAAGGGAAGGCATCTCTCCCTTGTGCTCTCTCTCTAGGATGGGAAAATCCCTACGGGCAGCCATCAGCATCGCCTAGCAGCAGTCGCCCGCAAGGGGAGGCATCTCTCCCTTATGCTCTATCTCTCTGTCTTAGGGTTTAGGGCGGCATAGGACCAGCTGCTCTGATACCATGTGGAAAACGATATGAGTGGGGGAAATCCCCAAACGTGTAGATCTTTCTTACGGATAGGAGGCATATAGACACAGGACAAACCTTAATGGGCCAATAGACAATTGGGCCCATGTTACAAATTGTCTAAACAGAACTTGAGTAACCAAACCACTTAAGTAAATAGACACTCTAACAATTAATATAATATAAATTGATCCCAAAATTTTCATGAATAGTTGACTGAACTTCAACCAACCTTTTTCCAAATCCTCCATATAAACTATGAACCAAAATTTTTAAGTCCAGCTGAATGAATGTTGAATACCATATTTTAATATACTAAGGGCAAAAAAACTTAGTTTCTTTTCATGTGTGCACACTTGGCACCTCTCTACTATGCTCCTTGTATAAGTAGATGATGTCATTGTTCCTAGAAGACAATGGATATCTAGGAGCCCTACAATTTGCATGCTCTCTATTATGGACAGAAATTTTGCATTGACATTAGCATATTTCAAGAAATCACGTCAATTGTTAGCCAATGTTTGGTTCTATTAGTATATATATATTTTCTTGGCTTTAATTTATTTTGTTATTGTGTTATGGGCCTTTGTCTATTAGCCCATTAGTCCTTTTTCCTTATTCTAGAATATTCATGTTTCTAGGTCTTTCTTACTCTCTCCTATATAAGAGAGTCTCATGTACTTGTTTCACCAATCTAATGCAAACCATCTTTGTATTTGAGATGGTATCAAAGCGGGTTGATCCTCCTTAAACCCCAACCCTAACCTTGCCCACATAAACCCTAGTCACCACCCCTCTTCTCCTCTCTCACCCGCCGCCCCACCCCCCCCTCACCAGACACCCAGTCCCTGCCCTCCTCCTTTCCACCACCCCTCTACCTGTCACCCCTTCTTCCTCCACCCTTACAACCACCGCCGCCCCTTCTTCCTCCACCCACACACCCACCACCATCAGCCCCTGCTTCCTCTCCTTGTCCACCGCCCCTTCTTTCTCTCCCTGCTCGCCGCCCTCCCCACCTCCATCCAACAGTCCATGCTGATGTCCCACTCCTCCGGCTAGCCACTACCTTCTCCACTCGGCCCTCTTTCACCTCCTCTTCTTCCTTCCCTCCTTTCCCCACCATCTCTCCCTCCGGTTAGCCTCCACCAGCACTCGTTTCCTTTCCTGCCAATCTCCGGACATCTTTGGTAACTTTCCAGTTATCGCACGTTGAAGGCGTAACCAGATCTTGCTTTGTCTCTGCCTACGCCTCATGAAGGTTTTCCTCTGTGTTGGCGTAGGTTTCCTATACTACTGTTGCCCCGACACGGGTTTCTGGGATCTGATGCATCAGATCTCCTTCTACTATCTTATGCCCGTGTACGGGTATCTTTAGACCTACCCCTGTGGTTGGGTTTCTACTGCTCTCATATGCTATGTGCCTACTGTTGCTGCGTGCCTGTTGCTCTGTCTGCTAACTGCTACATACATGCATGTTGCTGCTACGTGCATGCTACTCTCTGTCTGTTGACTGCTACGTGATTCCTGCTCTGGCCTGCCACTACTGCCTGCTGTGTCATCCTATATTATGTCACCTCCTGTGGCGTCCTTTGATTGCTTCGCAATCTCTGTGTGACGACTACCAAGTTGGACGACTCCAACTATCACACCTGGGCAGCCTCCTTTGAATTGTATGTCAAAGCTCAGGGGCGCTATTCCCATTTGACTACTATCGGGCCGGCACAACCGACTGCTACTGCCGACGACAAAACTAAACATTCGTATGATTTGTGGTCCAAGGACGACTCTGGGTTGTCCTGGATGGTCAACAGTGTTGAACCCAAAATCAGCCAATCCCTTCTGCGCCTGCGCACGGCTAAGGATATGTGGGATCAACTCTCCCACGTCTATTCTCATCAATAGAATCTCAAGAAGGTGTTTGATATTTTCAAACACCTGGCAGAGGAGTATTCTACCTCATATGCCATTGAAGATTACTACAATCAATGTTGTGCCCTTTGGGATGAGTTTGAGGTGTATCATCCCCAATCCTCAGATATTAAGGAAGCACAAAGACAACGGAATGATCTACAAGTCATTCAATTTCTTAATGGCCTACCATCCTCCTTTGCGGGTGTCGTAGACCAGATTCTCTCCAGTGATTCGTTGCCCACCTTACGCGATGTTCTGAAATGCGTGCAACGTTTGCCTTCTTTATCTCAGGAAACTCCTGAACTTTCTGACAGCATGGGATGGGAAGAAGATCAACATGGGTAGGTATAGGTGGAGGATCGAATATTGGTTATTGCCTCTCATGTTTGGATGCAACTTAGGATAGGATTAGCTACAATGACATGTCAGTCATTTTTTCTTTTGTGTGTGTAGAGGGGGGGGGGGGGGGGGGGTACAGATTATAATACTTTATTCATCTCGCTCTTTCATGCAAAATATAGGCATGCATAAACTAACATCAAAAGGTTGTCAAGGAGGCTTAGCCGTGGTAAAAGAAATAGTACTAAGAGTTTCTAGTGCGGATTCAGCAAGGAAACCCACAACCTGATTAAATTGCCTACGGATATAAGCAACAACCAGGGCGGTGTGATGCAGCTGCTAGGTGTTTGAAGCGCCTAATAGACGGGGCTAATTTGCTAGTAGTTGGGAGAGTTTGGTTGATCAAGGAGAATGCTTGGGCACAGTCCGAGAAAATAATGCAGTTCATCCAGTTATTTGAATTGCAAGCATGTTCTGCTTCCAGTATGGCTTTGAGCTCAGCGTTCAAGGCCGAGGTTGTTGAGGTCAGAGAGTTCTTTCCGACTAAGCATTGAGCAGAAGTGCTGACTGTATGAAGACCTAAGGCTGACTTTTTTGGATCCATGGTTGTAGGCTGCATCAGCAAAGAAGGAAATTGAGTCGTCTGCTCTCACAGTGAGGCTCTGTGCGACAGGTTCTTTCTTGGCACTGTATTGCAATGTAGGTAGCTTGGGAATGGCCAATGAGAGTAATTTCCTGGCACTGTGTTGCAATGTAGGTAGCTTGGGAATGGCCAATGAGTGTTCTTTGATGAAGGCGAGTATTGACTACATGGGCATCAATTACCAGTATGAGTGAAGTTATTGCGTGCTCGCCAACAATGCCAGCACGTTATTGCCAATTGAGTGGAAAACAGATTGTGATGGCTGACCGACTTAAGGATGAAGGACAGCCATTCTTCTTCATTGAGGGAGCCAACAGAATTTCACATGGTTAGTTGGGTCCATACCAAATTGCTAATGGAGCAGTCATGGAAACAGTGCCAAGATGGTGTCCTCACCATTCCCACAAGCTGGGCACACAGTAGAGACATCCATATGTCATCACTTCTTTTGAACATCAGTCAATAAGGCCTTGATAAGTATACTTTAATCCGTTCAGGCAGTTTGCAGCTCCATGTTGATTTCCAGTCATCATGGATATGAAACTTTTTGTCGGTGTGGATCCATCAGTAAGCTGATCGTGAGGTAAGCTCTCCCAAGATCTTGTGGGGCCAACACCAAGAATTATTGCAGGAGTCACAGAGGGGACGTGGAAGACATTCAATGATTGACTAGACCTAGGAAGGAATGTACGAGTGGATCAACTCCCAATCTCAATGGTCATTTCAGTAATCATACAACCTGCATTGAGGTCAGCAAGCTTGCCGGGGATATTAAGTTGGGTTCAATGTCCTTGAGTGAGTTTTTACTTTCTAGTAAGCCATCGATCAAACCATACATTGGTGGAAGCACCAATATTGATTATTTTGAAACATTGAGACAGGATTAAGGGAAGGCTCTTCTTTATGAATCCCCAAGCAGTCGAATGTAGGGCTTTTTTATGATTTCTGTTACGCATGTATTTCTCTCACATAACATTGATCCAGTGAGCTTTTTTTGGTTTAGGAGATCCCATACGTTCTTCATCATTAGGGAAGTGTTCTGATCGCGTGCATCTTTGACCCCTAGACCACCAACGTTTCAATTGGAGATCTTTTTCCACAAAACCGAATGAAGCTTCTTTTCTTCTTTGGTACCATGATAAATGAAGTTCCCAACATGTATATCAATCTCATCACACAACGTCGGGGGAGATATTAATGGATTGCATTGCGTAAGAGGGAATGGCTTGAAGAGTTGACTTGGAGAGTGACTCTGCCAACAAGGGATAAGTGTCAAACTGTCCATGGAGCTGTCTCTACAGCTTGTTATCATCTGATTAATCAAATGTATTTCTTTGCTCCTCCAGATCTGCGTGTTGTATCAAATCTTGATTCCTGATTCAACTCTTTTTTCACTCCTCCTAGAATCTCTGCAAGAACTTGTTTTGTTTGA
This sequence comes from Alisma plantago-aquatica, assembly GCA_963693085.1. Taxonomy (NCBI): domain Eukaryota; kingdom Viridiplantae; phylum Streptophyta; class Magnoliopsida; order Alismatales; family Alismataceae; genus Alisma; species Alisma plantago-aquatica. Next base: position 722,940,371 of record OY856409.1, read on the forward strand.
AATTTTCATCTGGCACAACTAAGTTGGATCCTCGCTCCAGAAAATGCATTTTTTGGTGATACTCTAGAACCCAGAAAGGGTATAAGTGTTATGATCCAGTTGCTAAGTAGTGGTCTATCAATGTTGTGTGGTCTTCTTTGAGAGTCCTCCATACATCTCTAAGTAAGGTGTCTCTTTGTCCATGGATCTTATGGCTAATACTCCTTTACATGTTCATGTTGAAGCAGACATTCACCAGTACAGTCGTTGAATAAGCCTCTACTTGTCTATCAATGCAGAAACCTCGATGCGTTGAAACCATGCTATTACTATCTTCATGGCCCCCCACAATAACCGATCATCCCTCCTCGTTTTTAGATCCAAGTACACCTAGGGTACATTCTAGCTCTTCAGATTCATCCCTCATTGGCTTGCACAAAGGAGTTCACTCTTGCACATTATATTCGGTGAGTAACTTTCGTTCTGATGTTAACCATCACTTTAGCCTTGCTTGTTTTATTGATGCATTGTTTGTTGTGTATGTTCCAAAAACTACAGCTCAAGATGTACAAGATCCTACTTGGCGTTAGGCAATGAAAGCTTAAATAAGTACCCTAACTGACCAGGGTACCTGGGAATTAGTTGATCCTCCTACTCACTGCTCTCCAATTTGTTGTCGCTAGGTTTCCACTGCTAGATATTAACCACATGGTATTGTTGAATGGTTGAAAGCCCGCTTTATTGCGAAAGGCCACAAATTTATAGGGTTGATTATTTTGAGACATTCTCAAATGTTGTGGTTAAATCATGTCAGTGTTCTTATTCTCATTATTATGAACCATGAGTAGCCTTTGCATCAACTAACATGAAGAACGTCTCTTATATAGAGACCTATAGGAGGATGTCTATATGGAGCGACCTCATAGGTTTGTTGTTCAGGGAGAATGACTCAAGAAGGCAATTTGTGACTTGAAACAAAGCCTTAGGGTGTGGTCCATTTAATAAATCAAGAAAAATTCTTGCTGTTCAGTTTCAGACACTCCCATGTTGACCATTTTGTCTTTCATAAAAAAGACTGCTTGTGGGATTGTCATCCTAATTTTGTATGTTGATGATATTATACTTTTTGGTAGTAACTATGACGGGATGCAGGCTACCAAAGAATTTCTGAGGAGTTCATCAAAAGGCTACTTTTGAGATTGTCATCGTGACTGCGTATGTTGGTGATATTCTACTCTCTTGATGGGATTCAGGCCACCAAAGAATACTTGAGAAATGCATTACCAAAGATCTTGGCAAGCTTTGATACTTTATGGGGATTAAAGTATCCCATTCTTCTTCTGCCACTATTTACCTCAGTGCAAGTATGTTCTTGATCTCTTACAAGAACGTTTGCAAGGAGCCAAGCCAGTGATTAGTTGATCCTAACAAAAATTGGTACTAATCCTGACAACATATAGTGCAAAAATATATTTAGAAAACTAATATACTTGACTGTGATTAGGGCTCATATTACTAATGTTGATGTACTTGTTGGTAGGTATATGGAGAAACCTCGGCAATGCATCGGGAAGTAGTGTGTAATCTAGGAAGCACGGACACTTCCCGGGAGGTGCCGTGGCCGTGTCTGCCGCGTGTCGGACGCGGACACGCCTGGACACGCGGTGGACACGGCCCCGGAGTGTCCAACTTTTTTTTTTGAAGAGTTTTTGGCTTGGACACGGCTAGGACACGGCTGGGACACGGCTTGGACACGGCTGACCCAGCCCAGCCACATCCAGGTCCAGTTATGTTAGGAAAAAAGACTAAACTTGTCCATGTTCCCTAACCCACTGATATTTGCTCCCCTTCTCCTCAATTTCACTCCAAATTTTCGTTGTTTTCTTACTGTAATCCTGCCCCTCTATCAATCTATATCCAATTTTTCTAATAAGTCTTTTTCTTCTATTTTGTTATAATGTTAACAATAATTGCTGTTGTTGGTTCAGTTATGTTATACAAATATGTAGTATTTACTGTATTTAATCATACATCATTCTGAGTTGGATTTCTTTATTGTTGAATTGGTCTAATTATTGTTTATTTACTGTTCCAAAGTCATTGCGTTATGATTTAAATTGACAATTTGCTTTAATTGATTGGAAGCATGGACATGGATGCGTTTACATAAATTTATAAATATCACTAGGCCATGCTTGTTGTATCTGATGGATTTTTCCTATTTGGATGAATGTGTTGGATGGATGATTGTATGTCTTTTAAGTAAATGAAATGCAAACTCCACAATTAAATTTCTATAATAGAATGTGTTTATACATCAATAATGTATACATATATATGTGGAAAAAATAATTTGCCGTGTCCGGCCCCGTGTCCGTGTCCTACATTTTTAAAAATTGCTGTGTCCCGTGTCCGTGCCCGTGTCCGTATCCGTGTCCGTGTTCGTGCTTCCTAGTGTGTAATATTCTTAACTATCTAGAAAGCTCTCGGGGGAAAAGACTTCTCTTTTAAAAAATATGGACATTGTAAGGTCAGTGGCTACTTTGATTTTGATTATGCATGCAGTAAATCTGATAGGAAGTCCACCTCAAAAAATTACACTTTCGTTGGAAGAAATGTGGTCACCCGAAGAAGTAAAAGCATATTGTTGTAGCAAGCTCAAGTGCAGATACCACCTATAAACTGATGTGGGCCCAAATCATTCTAAAAGAACTTGATAATTTTGGATAATGAACCTATCCTTGTGTTTCATGACAACAAGGCATAGTGATCCTGCTTTTCATGAGTGAACCAAACAACTCGAGGTGGATTGTCATTTTGTGAGAGAAGCAATTATGTCCAAATGTATCTCTGCTCCCTACATCCGGAATGGAGACCATCTTGTTGATATATTCACCAAGTCACATCCGAAGTCCAGATTTACTATTGTGGTAGAAAAAGTGGGCATGATAAAAATCTATGCTCCAGCTTGAGGGTGTGTTAACATATATATATATATGCTTTGTGTTATTTGCTATTATGCTTTATGTTATTTGTTTTCGTTTAGTCTTATATTGGTTACCTTTGTACTAAACATCTCTCTTTAAAATCCTATATAAAGAGAGGAATTGCATTTATTTTGAAAATCCAATAAGAAAGATTACTCATTGACACCATATAGAAAATAGCAATAGGTAAGCTTCAATCAAAGTTGTAGAAAGTCATAAGGAAGTCCAGAGAGTGTTCGGTCACAGGCAACAAAGTCCAAAAAGTGTTGATTCACAGTAACAAAGACAGCTGATGTGAATGATAAGGCCACAAGTGTTGCATACTTGTCAAGGCACGTGCCTAGGTGGCCACCTAGGCAGCAAGGCGCCCCAAGTGGGTATGTGGTATGCCTTGACCCCACGCCTTGACCAAAATGGCGCCTTAAGATTTATATGGACCCCGATAGGGATGGCAAAATCAGTCGTTGTCATTCAAACCAAATCCAATATATGCACATTGAATTCAATTCAAAAGGATAACCATTCGTAGCGGAGAGAGATGGATCGAATAACCATTTTTTCTGGAAGTTAAGTGCAAATGATGGTATTTAAACCACACCAACCAAACAAATCCTCACTTCTTCAACATCATTCCGTCCTATCCTTTTCCTTCCACTTTGGATCTCTATCTAACTTTCTCTTGTAAGCCAAATGATAGAAGAACGGGATGCCATGTGATCTCATGCAACAGCGGTGGATATTCAGTGACCAACCTTCTATTACACATAGTCTACATTAGACAATCATGCGGCTTTGGCGATTCTTAGTGGCGGCGGACTGTATGCCATGGTAAAGCAGCTCTTAAAAAACACACCTATGCAACCATGTTGGCAGCGATCTAGTGCCTATCGATTATCCTATGCAACGGTTTGGCAGAGAGAACCTGACGTTCACACTAGCATGTTGTCGTCTCGGTCGGCACCAAATTTGCAGTTGCCAAAGTGGTCGACTTAGTTGCCTTCGGATGGGAAAGTCCATCAATCACAGTGTTCTTTGTGTTGTCCGAAGACGTCCGGGAGCCATTAGCCTAGCCTTCTACTGCATATATAGCTCTAACATCTACTCTTGTGGTCTATGATGGCCTAGATGATATCTCAATTGGCATCGGAAGCCCCTATAGCACCCATTGCCTATGGAATATCTACACCCCCAATGATTTTCGATGGTCCCATGTTGACTTTGGCACTGCACGCTGGCTTCACACTATTCTTTGCAAGATTGCATGCCGCCACTACGCTGTCGTGCTTAGTAGACCAGGAAATTCATGCTAGTGTTACCGTCCCTCAAGCAAGCATGGGGTTGGTTCCCCTATTTTCAATAGAGAAAGGAGGATCGGAGAAAGGATCATGGTGTTATTTTGAAGACAAGAAGCAGCAGCTACAGCCAGTTATATATATTGTCTTATGACACTATGAATTCAAAGTTTTTCTTTATGCCCATAATAGATATGCAATGTTTCCATTGCTTCCCTGGCGATTCAGATGGTTGTTGGTAATAACAAGGACAACCGTCCCCATATCCATTCCATCCATTTTGCAAATGGTGTAGAAAATTGAGAAATGATACAACCTTGATTGAGGATGGGTGGTGGGTGGTGGATGCAAACAACCGCATTGTGCCATCCTAACCCCTGACCCTATATATAGGCATTCATTTGATATACATGTGTCCTAATACTCAAAATAAGCATATTAATCTATGTTTGTTGTACAATATCGTATTATCTAAAATTAATACTCTTAATATTTGTTTTATTGTTTTTAGGGGTGTAAACGGTGCGGGTACGGTGCGGGTATGACCATATCCCTACCCATACCCTATTTAATTTAGTGGGTCCGATTCCGATTCTAGACCCGTATCATAAAAATCTAGACCCGCACCATACCCATACCCGTAATAATAGTGGATATGTGGTGCGAGTATGCGGGTAAGCGGTTCTATATGTAACGTCATATTGTTTAGGTAAGAAAATTTCCAAATATGTTCTATATATTATAAAACAATGAGATATTGCTATCATGTAGGATGTTAACATGATATAGTTACATTAGATAATGTAATACTTTTATATATTTAAGATTAGTTGAGTTAATTGTTTACATATTTGTAGTCATCGTCACAACGTTTTAGTTATGTAACATATAATGCTATTATTTTGATTTTAAGTTTACATATGTTGTTCATGATTTTAATTAGAATAATTAATTCTCAATTAGATGACTAGTCTCAACCTTATTATAATTATAGTATGATATAATCTCATGTATTATATTAGTTGGACTGGCAAAGTATGATATAAATAACATATTATTTATGTAGTTATTTATGTATAGCGGGTCCACGGGTATGGGTCCAAGCATACCCATTAGTGGACCCGCATATATGCGGGTCTAAGGGTATGCGGGTACAAAAATTTAGACCCATGACAGGTTTTGAAAGGGTCCGGATTTGCGGGTATGTGGGTCTACCTGTGCCCATTTACAGCCCTAATTGTTTTCTTGGTAGTTGCTTGAATCTAAGTTTGATGTTGAGGAACTTTCAATAGCTATCCAATTGCAATAAATATATCATGTTCGTGATACTAAATCCCTTCTCGCTTATCATAGTAACTCAAGCAGCCAAATTCGTTGCAAAATTTATGTATATAAGTTGAAAATAACCCTAAGTGATGAAAACTATCAATCGAGATGAAAATTATAAACTGATACCATGTACTGATACCAATTTTTTAAAAAGTGGGAAGCGGGAGGCGTGCAGATAGCACCTTGTGGCCGCTTGAGCACCAAGAGGCGCTCAGGCGAAGGATTTTTGAAAAAGTGGGTACTTAAATTCTTATATAATTTAATAGAAAATAATACATTTGTATATCAGTAATTTTATTTATAAGGAAATTTTATACTTATCTAGACACCCTACATAACACATAAAGCACCCAAATATACATATTTGTATATAAGTAATATATTTATAAGGAATTTAATCCTTATCTAGACACCCTACACAACAAACAAAGCACCCAAAATAGTTTATGACAGTTGTAATACCCAAATAGTTTACTATTACTGTAGTAAATATATCTAAAACTTTATATACTAAAATGCAGTAAGCAGTAGAAGATATATAATGTATTAATGTACATTATGCAATAAACAATAGAATATATGGAATGTTTTATATAATTTATTAATATCCAATAAACGGTAGAATATATATTGTACTATAGAATGGATTAATGTATTATATAAGGTAGAGAGGTACAGAAATATAGTATGCTATAGATAACTAGATATATAATGTATATTTTAATGCATTATAGAATGTATTGTACAGTAATGTTTCATATTATACAATGTACAGAAGCAATGTATCATACTATTAGAGATGTATAGTATTCTATATTCTATTACATTCACATATAGTAAGTCATGCACATAGAAAGTCAACATATAGTAGCACCAACAATATTTGATTACAAAAAAAAGCAACAGTACAAAAAACCAGTGCCCAAAAATTAGGCAGCCAAAAGCAAGCGCCCAAAGCAGGGACCCAGGCAGGCTAAGCGGGTCTGAGGCGGCCGCTTAATGGGCTACCGCCTGAGACGCCGCTCAAGGCCATAACATGCGGTTGGGCCTCTTGGCCGCTCAAGCGGGTGCCTGGGCCGCTTTTTAAAACACTGACTAGTACTAAATCCCTTCTTGCTTATCACGGTAATTTGAGCAGAAAATATAACCCTAAGTAATAAAAACTATCAATCGAAATGAAAATATCCATTAGTGCCATGTAAAACACTACTATCCTAAATCCATTACTAAAGCCAAAAACTGATATATAGTGGATTACAGAACTTACACAAGAGTATGGTTTGCGTACTAGTGGAACCTCAATACACATATTACCACAAAATGTGTCTATGCATGATCCAAGTTTAACTATTTAGACAAGTATATCTCTATGTATGCAACAATATAATTGTATATATCCAAGTTTAGCTGCCTTTAATATGTATATATCTATACATAAAATAATCACATATATGTCTCTTCCCATATAACATATGTATATAAGTGGATTAACCCTAACTTCTTGGATTTACCTACACATATTTGTATTATATGAAATATAACATATATATGAAGGTGGAAAAGTTATAATAATCATAACACGTGCATATGTATAGGTAAAATATAACATATATATGAAGGGTGAATGTTATTAAAATCATAACACATGTATACATATATGTAAATTGTACAAAAAAATCATAAAGTCAACTAGGGAAAGTGTGCCTATGCGCAAGGCACCGAGCTTTGGTGCCTTGACGCCTTAACAAGTATGGTGTAGCTACATAGTAGCCAATAAAGTCTTGAAAGTACTTGAACGCGTGATTATGTAGCACTGATGAAATAGCCAGAATGCCAGATGAACGACAACTCGCACAGGAACAACCTACTAGGACAAAGGGTAAGAGGGGACCTATAAGAACGTCTAAATTCACATACATGTAGTAATTGAAATTTGGAAGAAAAGAGTAGCAAGATAAAATTATTAACCATGAGATACCAAGATAATATGTTGTAAGCTACATCATTATCATCATCGTCGGCGTCACCATCTAAGCCTTGGTCCAAACTATGTTGAGGTCGACTACATGGATCCTTCGTTTCCATTCAGCTCTATCATGGGTCATATTTTGGTCGAGATGTAGAGATTCAAAATCTCTCTTTATAAGCTCTTCCCATGTTAATTTATGCATTCCTCTTCTTATATTAATTGTGTTTGGCTCAATAGCATTGCTTAGTATAGGCGCATTAGTCGGTCTGCATTGCACATGTTCATACCATATGAGTCGGCCCTCGCGCAACTTGTCCTCAATGCTCGCCACCCCTACTTTATTCCTGATATGGTCATTTCTCAAGCGATCTTTTCTCGTCTTCCCACACATCCATCTCAGCATACGCATTTCAGCCACGTTCATCTTGTTGAGACCTTGTTTCTTGACCGCCCAACATTCACTCTCATAGAGCATGGTTGGTCGTATAGTAACTCTATAAAACTTGCTTTTTAATCTTGAGAGGGATCTTCCAATCACATAACACTCCAATTGCACTCCTCCATTTCAACCATCCTGCAGTTATCCTATGACAAACGTCATTTTGGGCATCCCCGTCTATTTGAATTATAGAACCCAAGTAGCGAAATTTATCAAATTTTGGTATATCTACTCCGTCCAACTTGGCTCCACCATTAACACTGCGAGATTGGCTGAAATTGCAACATATACTCAGTTTTGCTCCTCTTAATCATCAATCCATTTGATTCCAATGCCTTTCCTCAAAGTTCAACTTTATCATTCAATCCATCTTTAGTTTCATCAATCAATACAATATAATCCGCAAATAGCATACACCGAGGGATATCATCCTGAACATTCTCTCAACTCATCCATAACAAGAACGAACAGATATGGGCTGAGTGTGGATCCTTGGTGTACCTCAACTGTGATAGGAAAAGTTGGTCTCTCTCCTCCAGGAGTCTTCACACTTGCAATAGAGCTATCATACATGTCTTTAATTAAGTCAATGTATTGGATTGGCACACTCTTTTTCTTCAAAACCATCCATAGCACTTTCCTGGGTACCCGATGATAAGCCTTTTCCAAATCAATAAAAACCATAAGAAGATCTCTTTTGCTTTCTCTATACTTCTCCATAAGCCTCCATATTAGAAAAATGGCTTTTGTTGTTGATCTTCCAGGAATGAAACCAAATTGGTTGTTTGATATATGCGTTATAGATCTTAGCATCTGCTCAATAATCCTCTCCCAAAGCTTCATTGTATGACTCATCAACTTGATACCTCTGTAGTTTGTGCAGTTTTAAACATTACCTTTGTTCTTGTAGACGAGGACTACAGTACTATTTCTCCACTAGTCCGGCATCTTCTTCGTCTATATGATCTTTTTAAAGAAATTTATTAACCACATAACTTTTTCATTCCCCAAACTCTTCCATACATCAATGGGAATACCGTCTGATCCGCATACCTTTCTCATTTTCATCTTTTTCAAAGCATTCTTGACCTCAAATAGTGAAACTCGTCGTGTATAAAAGAGATATGTATTCATGTCACATGAGTCTCTAACATTATTTATAGTATCTCCATTGAAAAGCTTATGGAAATAATTTCTCCATTGGTTCTCGATATCATCGTCCTTCACCAACACTCTACCGTCTTCATTCTTGATGCATTTTACCACAATAGATAGAAAAACTGAACCATCACAAATTATGTATGAGAATGTGTGGTATTCAACTCAAAACATTTGGCAATGAGTGAAGGGACCACACACCTTATAAGCCCAAGGACCACCCGAGAACTCATAGGGTGTGGGACTATTCTAGCATCCCCCCTCAATTGGAGCCACTTTTGTGTGCTTGCACTCGTTATTAGGGTGTGGTTCTCACACTTGTTTCGTGGGGCCCGCTCCGGTACCATATTAGAATGTATGGTATTCAACTCAAAACCAATTCGCAATGAGTGAAGGGACCACACACCTTATAAGCCCAAGGACCACCCCAGAACTCAAAGGTGTGGAACTATTCTAACAGTATGAAACTGGCAACTTTCGACACAGGGAAAATGCGATTTTTTTAAAGCACTCTTCTAATCCCTAGAAAGAATTATGGTAAAATAGATGGCCTTGAGCTGTGAAGGGTCCAAATATTAGCAAAACTCTATTTCCTAGGGTGTTTTAAACATAAAGGAACTTTGGAGTCGAAGTGAGAAAAATTTAGAGGTCTAAACAAATAATTGTTGATGCCTTAATAAGACAGTACTGTATGGCATTGTAAATACTGATACCAACTGTCGAGAAAGATAATGGATTGTGACCATACCTTCTTTAATTTGTACAAAACTTTCTCTTCTGATGTCATCCTTTCATATTCTTTTTTCTTCTTCCATCTAAACTGCTTTAGCCACCTTACGACGGCCCTTTTTCCTTTAAGTTTTTTGCGTTTCACCTTGAAAGTTTCAGAATCAGAATCAGCAGACGGGTCAATGCCTACGGATGTTTCCACAGGAGCCAATCTCTGGTTGCCTCCCTCATTGTCTTTAGGATTTGATTCCATGTGCATGAATGTGCGTTGAGAATTATAACTCCATGTGAGTGAAGATGCATGTGCAGGCTGCAGTCCTAAACCCTTTGGGAAAACATGAAAAGGACTATCACCAGATTAGAAATAATTCTAGAAAATTACTAAGCGGAGTAAATAATATGAACCTTCCAGAGAAAGTACTTAAAAATTTAGAATTTCAATTATATGTCCCTATCAGTAAATTTCAAAAGTACCATGTCATACCCATTGTACATGGCATAACCATTGCCGCAACAAATCCAGATGTAGCAAGGTTGATAAAGGCTATGCAGTATGTACTAAGCTCTTGTATAAGACAACAATTTGATCGAGCTGTGTGGCTAGGTGGCTGCTCAAGTGTCAACCTGCTCCAAGAAAGGTTCCCTTGGTGTGTGCCTAGACTTATCACATCTTATTGTTTTTCTATTTGGGTTCCCAAACCAACTTTTGGGTCTTGAATTCTAAATTGGAGATCATTCTCCATATAAGACCCTTATTACTAAAAGCTTCATACCACGATTGTCAACGCGGCTAGGCAATGACAAGGCTCTAGCACCTAGTGGCTTAGGCATTTCTATCATTTTTTATTTTCAGATATTTCTTTAGTAGTTTCCAGGTAGTTTGAAATACAACTTACTATTTTTTTGTGTATTTATTTACTCAAGATTTATAATCCAGAACTAAACTGCTATATTGAGTTGCAAATTACTACTTAAGTTGACTTGAATTGACCCAAATAAAACTTAAATCAAGTGTAAACTAAAATTTGGGCTACGTTGACCTACATTAAGTGATATGGTAGTAATTAACTAATTGTAACTAAATTGACCTAATTCCTCATGGACTCAAATCAAACTTGATTCGAGTTAAATTGGTCGGTAGACACTTAAACTGAAATTGCACCTAAAATTAACTAGTTCAGGTAAAATCTGATCTAAATGACCAAAATCAAACTTGATCAGATCGGAATTGAACTGAAATGATCTAAAGTAGACCTAGTTTTTCCTAAATGAGACCAAAATTGACAAAATGGAACCAAGTTCAACAAATTAGACATAATCTAGCCTAATTCACACCTATAATCAGCCTAGCTTGATTCAAATCCAGCTGAAAAGGACCTAGCATCAACAAAGCCCAGATAAGACCTAAATGCCCAGGGAGTGCCCCTCCCCTCTAGTGTTTAAGCCACCTAGGTGCTTCTCAGAAGCATCTCCATAGAAAGATCCAATTTTCTAAACGCACCTCATTTTGCACTTAATTTGGATTGCAAATGTTAGAACCTATGTTTCACTTCTTGACTGATGTATTTGATCAAGGTTGCTATATTATAACACTTATGTCTATTCAAGAAACCCTAAATTCCTATAACCACCAAATAAGAAAAAACTTGTACTAGAAAAATGGTTGCAGAGGTGTGCTGCCATCTATTGATATATATGCTTTAAGCTATTTATACTTTAGACTTATCCTTTTTTTTATTTTGCTTTTCCTTTTATTTTATGTTTTTCACCTACTTTCTTATCCTATAATAGAGAGTGTTTTGAAATTGTTATAAACACATCAAGTAAACATTGCTTTGTCTACATGGTATCATACGTTTATGGTCCACCCTAGCATCCCCACCCCCTTTCCCCTCTCACCCTAACCCTACGCTTTCTTCCATAGACTCCATCCTTCGCTTCCTTTATCTTTATCTTTTCTCTTCCCGCCACTCAGCCCCTTTACGCCCCCTGGCCTTCCCACCTACCCCCCCCCCATCTATCCTATGGTGTCTTATGTTATTGTGTGCTTCACCACACCTTCTCATTAACCCATGTCGTCTATTGATCTCCCTAGGTTGCTATGGGCTACAACTGTAAAATTGAATGGCTCCAACTACCATCTATGATCGACTTCTTTCGAACTTTATGTAAAAGCCCAATGGTGGTATTCTCATCTCAATTATGATGCACCGGCACCACCTGCTGATACGGCTAATGATAAAGCCAAACAAGTCAATGGACTAAAGATGACTCAAGTGTGATGACGTGGATGCTTAACAACACAAAACCATATATTAGTCAATCTCTCCTTCGCCTCCAAATGACTAAGGCCATGTGGGACCAACTCTAACATGTGTACTCTCACCAGCAGAATCCGAAAAAGGTTTTCGAGATCTTCAAGAATCTTGCCAAAGAACTCAATTGATGACTCTATGGAGGATTATTACAACCAATGTTCGGCTCTCTAAGATGAATACAAGGTTTATCATCCTCTATTTTATAATATAAAGAGGTTCAGCGCCAACGCAATGAACTACAACTAGTTCAATTCATGGCTGACTACCTAATACTTTTTCCTGGATAGTTGATCAAATCTTATCTAGCAATCCCTTACTCTACGGGATTTACAGAAGAGAGTTCAGCAGCTTCCCTTGATGTCATCTCTACCCTATGAATCTTCTGAAAATTTTGCACGTTCACTCCGGCGAGGTCATGACCGGGGACGCGGTCGTGGTCGAGGTCATGGACGTGGTCCTCTTCCACCTAGACCTCGACGTGGACAACCCCCTCCAGGCAGATTTTGTAAATATGTGGTTGTATCAACCACATTGAAGATTGCTATTGGGCTAAACATGGTGAATCCACATGGGCAAACCAAGTCACCACTAACAATACTAAAGCTACCTCCATCGATGCTTCCAATTCTATATTGCCCATTGTTGAGTGGATATGCTAAGTTTGAGAAACTTCTTCAAACACGACTGCCTTCTCAAACTACTACTCATCAAGATGGAGGTTATTCTGCATTGCTTGCCTCATTTTCTTCTTATGGTAAAAATATTGGGTTATTCAACTCTGGTGCATCTTATGGAAATTCTTACTTATTTTATGACCTGACTAAAATGAATACGATTTCACCATATTAGTGGTTGATGGAACTCAAACTCATGTGTGTGGCACTGGAAATATTTATACATCCAATAATTTACCTTTGAAATCAGTGTTATAAGTTCCAAGATTTCCTCTGAATCTTTTGTCTGTGACAAAAACTATTAAGAACCCTCAGTGCTCTACCACATTTGCTCCCGAGGGCTGTGTGTTTCAGGATCTCTGCACAAAGATGAGGATTGGTTTGAGCCGTGAGGGACCAAATGGACTGTATTACCCAGACGTACCACAATCTGTTATTGCTCTACTATCTTCCTCGGTGGTTGTACTGCAATGGCACTATTGTCTAGGACATCCTTCTATTGCAAAGCTGAAATGCTTATTTCCTAAGCTCCGGCAGAAAGTTCTCTATTGTGAAGCGTGTCAATTTGGCAACCAGACTAGGCTGTTTTTCCTAAGAAAAAAAAGGCATTAGTAATAAAAAAGTTTTGATGTGGTGCATGTTCCGAACAAGTATATCAAGATTTAGATAACTTATGACTTTCATTGATGATTGCTCTCTAGCAACTTGACTATTTTTATTGAAAGATTGCAGCAACATTATGGATACTATTGCTACCTTTTTGCTGAAATTAAACCCAAGTTGATAAACCAACCAAAGCCTTTCACATTGATAAAGCCTTAGAATTTATGTAAAAATTGGTCAGCCAATTTTGTACAAATCTGGGCACCATCCATCAAACTTCCTGCTCCTACACACCGCAGCAAAATGGTGTTATAGAGAGAAAAAATCGCAACCTTATAGAAGTTGTTAGTACCATCCTTCACTATCATGTCCCAAAAATGTTTTGGTCTGAAGTTGTCTCAACAGTCTGTTACTTGATTAATCGGATGCCTTCGTCTGTTTTGAAAAATCAAGTGCCCTACACACTTCTCTATCATGATGCCTCTCTTTTCTCTGTTCCTCCTCGCATCTTTGGCAGTTAATGGTTTGTTAAAAATCTTCGCCCAGGGTTAACAAAGCTAGATCTCAAATCCACTAAATGCATTTTTTTGGGTACTCTACAACTCAAAAAGGGTATCATTGCTATGATTTGTCTCCCGATAGTGGTTTGTGAATGCTGATGTGATCTTCTTTGAACATTTGACATAATTCGAAGAGCGGATCTTCTTTATCGCTTGATCTTCTGGATAATACTATGCTACCCCAAATTGTCTAAGATGACTCCCATAAAGACACTAATGTTCTCACTCCGCCTCTCAAAGTCTACATACGTAGACCTAAGGTTACAATTCCCTCTATGGCCCCTCAACAACCAAATCCCCCTTTGTCGGGCAGATCATAATACCTCCTAGGTAACTTCTAATTTGGACCTTCCGGTTAGTCTATGGAAAGGCGTTCGTTCATGTACTACTAACCTTAGTGCTAGCTTTGCATGTTTTATGTTTGCCATCTCTGCTATATATGTTCCTAAAAATGTTACTCAAGCATTTCAACACCCTGCCAATGTCGACCCATGGAAGTTGAAATGAATGCTCTTCGTGATCGATTTGGGATCTTGTTGATCTTCCTCCAGATTGCTCTATTGTGGGTTGTCGTTAGATATTTACTGTGAAGTACCGGCCAGATTTAAGATTGAATAACTAAAAGCTCATCTAGTTGCAAAGTAATATACTCAGACTTATGGAGTTGATTATTTTGAAACCTTCTCTCATGTTCTGCTCGACTGAATTATTTTAGGGTACTCATCTCTGTCGTTGTCAATCATGATTGGCCCCTCTATTAGCTTAATGTCAAAAACGCCTTTTTTATATGGAGACATGCACAAAGAAGTATATATGGAGCAACCTCCTGGTTTTATTGCTCAGAGGGAGTGTTCCAAAGTCTGCAGACTTCACAAAGCTATCTATGGTCTAAAGCAAAACCCGAGAGCATGGTTTGACAAATTAAACCATATTCTTCTTAAATTTGGCTTCAGACGCTGACTCTGATCCACAGTTTTCATAAGGAGGACTACTTCAGGCCTTGTTATCCTCATTGTGTATGTGGATGGTATTATACAATCTGGAAGCGACAAGGAAGGTATTCAAGCAACTAAAGAATATCTTGAACAACATTTTGTTATTAAGGATCTAGGGAAACTCAAATATTTTCAAGAAATTGAGGTTTCACGCTCCTCTTCTGGCATGTCTATGACAGTGCAAGTATGTCCTTGACCTTTTAAACAAAACAGGCATGCTTGGTACTAAGCCCACAAGTACCCCTCTAGATCCCAACACAAATTGGGATGATGAATCATCTCCACCTTCTCCCGATAACCACTAATACAGAAGATTGGTTGGTAAGTTGATGCATCTCATTGTCACTCAAGCTGATATTACTTTTGTTGCAGGACTTGTCAATAGGTATTTGGATAAACCTCATTGGGATGTTTGTCACATTTCTAAATATCTGAAGAATTCTCCTGGGAAAGGATTACTACACCGGCGACATGGACACTGTAAACTTAGTGGGTACTCTAATTCAGACTATGCTAGTAGTAGAAGTGATAGAAGGTCCACCTCTGGCTACTGCACTTTTGTTGGAGGAAACAAGCAGACAATTGTTGCTCGCTCTAGTGATGAATTGAGTATAGAGCCATGGCTCATAGCCTCATACTACATGTGAAGTTATGTGGGTCCAGGGACTTCTCAAAGAATTTGATATATGTGATCCAAACCTATTCCTATGCTTTATGACAACAAAGGCTCCATCTTTAATGCTAGCAATCTGACAATTCATGAGCGCACCAAACACATAGAGGTGGATTGTCACTTTGTTATGCCAGGTTGCATTTACACTCCTTATATCAGACAGAAGATCGGATCGCCGATATCTTCACAAAGTTGCTTCTAAAATCTAGATTTGCACTCTTGTAGAAAAGTTGGGCATGCGACACATCTATGCTCTAGCTTGAGGGAGAGTATTGATATATATGTTTTATGATATATATGCTTTAGACTTATAGTTGTTTTTTACTTTTCCCCATATCTCTTGTTTCTGCTTTTACCTACTCTCTTGTCCTATAAAAGATAGTGATTTATAATACACGTCAAATAAATATTGCTTTATTTGAAGCATCAAAGGTGCTTTAGTCAGGTGTTATGCTACTTGCAACATTGGAAATAGATTTAAGACACATAATGGACAGTGGGATCGCCAAAAGGAAGATCAAAAGATTGCCTGATTTTTCCATATGCCACAGCACCGCTCTACACAAGAGGATAGTGTTGTATAGAAGTTTGGCATCAAATTAGCGGGCACAGTGAAGTCATTGGTGACTATAATTGAATTATCTAGGAAATCCAAGAGTAGGGAGGAAATCATCAACAAATAAGCAAAATAAAAATAAACAAAAAGTAAAAGAGGCAAGCAAGTAGAGATGTACCTAGGGCATGAATTCACTGCTAGGAGGGATCGCGTAGTATTTTGACTAATTAGTATACTAGACATCAAGTTTTTTACATTAAGGGCTACAAGATTCACTCAACTCTCAAAATAAAAAGAACAATGTTAGGTTAAGTATGTCTAGTAACTCTCATGATTAAGAGAAATTCCCCAAACAAGTTAGAATTCTAACCTGAAGACTATTCTCTACCCGCTCTCAAGGTGCATATAACATGGTCGTGTTAAAGAGCAAACTCAATTTGGGTGTTAGGCTTACATCAGCTGGATGAGTGGTTAACCTAGCAAGGACATGTCAAGGAATGTGCTCATACTTAGGGCACGTTTGCTTTCCTGTATCTAGCTGTATTGGATTGCATTCCATGATCCATCAATAGAAAAATTAGCTTTGGTTAGCAGGAGAGGACAAATGAACATAATCATGCATTTTTTGGCATTACACGAATGCTGGATGAAGCCCCCCTTTTCAAAAGTGTTGGGCGTCGTCATCCAGCTGGCTCCACACGATAACTTTGTGAAAATGAACAGCGAGCACCCTACCGTCCGTCACGATAACACAGCTGAAACAAACTTAAAGTTTCGCTCTACAGAATTTGATAAATCCACAAATCGATTTTACTGGGACGCTATGAATGTTGCATCTATCAAAATCCATCCGAATTCAACAAATCAAACGTGCCCTTAGTGGCTAGACTCTAGGAGGAAAGGGATTGTATATAGGTGACTTGAAGTTGTTCTCAAGGTTGTGTCCAAGGACACAAAATAGATTGTATATAGGTAACAAGAAT
The DNA here is from genome assembly GCA_963693085.1 of Alisma plantago-aquatica. Taxonomy (NCBI): domain Eukaryota; kingdom Viridiplantae; phylum Streptophyta; class Magnoliopsida; order Alismatales; family Alismataceae; genus Alisma; species Alisma plantago-aquatica. Next base: position 722,957,615 of record OY856409.1, read on the forward strand.
TTGTTTGTCAAGGTCGTGTCATAGGCCGCATGACTCCTATGATTCTTTGATTAAAGTTGCCAGATGGACATGGTCATTTTGAGGACTCTATCCATGAGTAAGCTTTGTCACTTGGTCATTGTCTTCAACAGATCCGATTAAGTACACCCATCTTGGTGAATATAAGCATGCTCAATAAGGTGAGTCCATTGAGTACATGTGTCGTTGATTACAAGCATAAGCTCAATGAGGTCAATTGGAGATAGCAATCTTTGTAACACGGTTAAATTTGTGAGTGTGGTTGTTTTAAGCACTACTAGGGAACGCAGTCCTGGTTGAGCATGGGACGATTGAGGATGCGTCGATCAATGTTGCTAAGTTCAAAACTACAACTCTAATTTTTAGCTTCAATAGATGTTGGCTTGGAATCAAACTAGGCCTCTATATTCACCCATTTTTCCCCAATGAAAGCTAAATTTGGCAACGAAATCTTAATTCTAAAGACTGAAACAAAAAAAAATAAACTGAGTAGGTGCATCTAGGTTAGAATTAGTGGGAAGTGAAGAGAACTAAGGAACTAACTTATGAGGAATGGATTGAGTTCATATTATCAACACATGTACCTTATATTGCACATAGAGAACTATCAAAATGTAAGGACCTTAGCTATACTTCATTCACTTAACTTCAACATTCTATAGCATAAATGTTAAGCATGCCCAGCTTGTTGCAGAACTCCCAAATGCACTTCCATCAGATAGACTTAGTAAAGATAAAAGATATGAACTACTTGGTAGTCCTCAGCAAGGATGTAGAGATCTTCTTGGTCATGATAGCAACTCTCAAAAAATGGCAATCCACTTCAAAAGGTTTCGTCCATTCATGGAAAATCTGATTACTAACAATAAAAGTAGCAGCCCTATTATCATAATATAAAAGGATTACAAATATACGGAACATCCAATCTAAGCAAGAATGATTTAACATATAGAATGTTGCAATCACTGTGTAATATCCCTATGTTCGGCTCAGCTCTGGATCTAGCTGCAACATTGTATTGATTGCTTCTCCAGGTAACAAGAATGCCACCAATATATGTGCAATAAGCTGAAGTGGATCTTATATAAGAGCTATTGCAAGCATAATCAACGTCAGATTATCCACTTAGACAAACACGACCATGCATCCTACAGAAACAAGTCTTTCGTCGGAAACGTTGTAAGGTATTCGAGAATATTACAAAAAATGTTTGTCAAATCAGTTGTGCAACCACTTATACCCCACCCAGCCACACTAGACATTACTAATCGGTCCACTAAACGGTCACGGGCCATATATGTGGCTGGAGCGGCATTACAGTGGTTGATTAAACACCGTTTTATTTTAAAAGCCCACTTCTTACAACCATACATGCATACACAAATGCAGGCATAAATACACATATATCGCCGAAAAGGAGTGGCTCAAGTGGTCAAACACGGTGTCTCCTAACCATGGTTAACAAAACCGAACCGGACCGGCCTGTTGAACTAGGAACTGGTCACTCTACCGAGTCGGTTTCCTCCCAAAGCCAAAAATGAAGTCTGACCAGCATCAAACCGGTGAACCGACCGGTTGAACCGGTGAACCGGCAAACCGGTCTGATTTTAGCCCGACCAGCCGGTTCTCTCACTTGACAAGTATTGTTGCTGCTATTTTTTGTTAATTAATATTGGATACTATATAAATTTTGGTATAAATGTCCATGAATAGAATAATATTTGTTATTTGATCTGTTTATCAAGTTATTGTGAGCAGTTGTGCTATTATTCATGTTTCATAACTTTTGCAGCGATATTTTCTATGAGTATCAAAGACATTTATATATTTTTAAACTATCGATGACGTCATGCTGATGTCACCGGTTGAACCGGTCAGACCACTTGAACCAGTGAACCGGGAACCAGAGGTCTCACCGGTTCGCTGACCGGTTTGAATCTGACAACCTTGCTCCTAACAAAGGGACTCGGGTTCAAATCATAATTGCCACCTTGGTTTACCACCCTCCCAGATGTTTGGCCTCCGTCACGGGCCTTCGAGAGGGGGAGAGAATGCCTCTCTTAATCCCATACATACATATATATCGTGTGTATATTTTGGTGTCGAGGAACCCCTCCCAGGCAAGGCCACCTTAGATCCACCCCGACAGAGTAAACCATGTGACCAGACACGTGGTGGCAATGCAAGGTTGGTTATACTGTATATATAATACATTTGATATAATCACATATATACACAAGTGCAATAAACATGCATATATGTGCGAACACACATTCCACCTATATATATTTGTGTATACATTTCAATGTTTGTACATATATGTATACATTTAAATAATTATACATATATGCATACGTTTAAATAATTATACATATATATGCAATAACACATGTTTCAAATTATAAACATATATATACATTTTTATACATGTATATTTATGTGTATATATTATGTATGTATATGTATATTATATATTTGATATAATCACATATATACACAAGTGCAATAAACATGCATATATGTGCGAACACACATTCCACCTATATATATTTGTGTATACATTTCAATGTTTGTACATATATGTATACATTTAAATAATTATACATATATGCATACGTTTAAATAATTATACATATATATGCAATAACACATGTTTCAAATTATAAACATATATATACATTTTCATACATGTATATTTATGTGTATATATTATGTATGTATATGTATATTATATATACGATTTGATATAATCACATATAAACATACATATATGCACGAACATTCCACATACATTCATATATTTGCGTAAGTTAAAATTGTGGAAAATAAGATGGAGTCTAATGAGATTATTCTTATTGAGAGACGGCAAACTCTCCTCATATATATAGGAGAGGATGCAAGTACAACGAAGCGAACTTAACCCTAATGGGCCAAGACAATTATGTTCATATACATGATTAACTAATAATGTCAATACTCCCCCTCAAGCTGGAGAATGAGTGGACACGTGTCCAGCTTGTTAATACATGAAGCTATAAAAATAGTCCATACATAGACTGAACCCCCTTCACAAGAAATGATCTCCCCTTGAATAATGCAGTACAACAAGTGAAGACTCTAACACTCCCCCTGATGAAGATAGCACGTAGCAGTAAACAAGTCTTCTCCCCTTGGTAAGGATAAGATTAATGCAGAAGCCAGAGCAACGTAGTGGACCCCCCCTAAAATTGATGATTGCTAGACCCCTTGATAAAGATAAAGATTAGTACAAAAGCAAGAATAACAGTGCCCCTTGAAATTGACGATTGCTAGACCCGCAAGAATAATCATGAATAAACATTTGAAACTTTAGCAAGCATGTAAAGAAGTAGATGGTGGAGAATATGGGTAGAAGTCATTCAAGTCGTCATTGTTGTCGAAGTAGTTTCGCACAAGAAGCACCAATACCGGAAGAATTTGCAGTAGTTGGGATAAGAGCATTGTTATAGGTTCTAGAGCGGGTGGGCATATGTTTGAGACGCGCTAGTATAGGAAATATGATATAGTAGATGTCAGTACCACGAATTAGTACGCAGAAACTAGACAACGTGGTCAGATGACACGGCTTCTTCTCTTCATGGGGAAGAGACTTGGGAAAGGGACAACTAGACTTGACTTGGAGGAGGCATATAATGGTGGACATATGTTTGAGACGCGCTACTGTAGGAATTTTGGTAGGTGCCATTAACATGGATTAATATGCAAAAACTAAACAACATGGTCGGATGACATGGCTTCTTCTCTTCATGGGGTAGAGACTTGAGGAAGGGACAACTAGACGTGACTTGGAGAAGCAGATGGCGGTGGTGATGGGCGGGAAGACAAGCATTGGAGCGGGAAATTTTTATGAAGGAACAAGGAAAGAGATGACCATCGAGACCGGGATGATGTTTGGCTGGCGTCCAATCCAAGAAGAGACGGCGACCGCCCACAGGCAGAGACACTCTCCTTTGCTCTCTAAGGTTAGACTTATGATCTATGCTCCTTATGGAAAATAAGATGGAAGCTAATTAGATATTTCTTATTGAACATATACGAGAGGCGGCAAGTACAAGGAAGCGAACTTAACCGTAATGGGCCAAGACAATTAGACCCATATACATAATTAACTTATAACTCCAATAGGTGCAATAATGCTTTAGCAAGATAGAAAGTGTACCTAAATTTAATACATGAAGAGTTGAAAATTCTAATAACTCACAGACTTATGAAGTTTTCATAGCAGACAATTTTAACAATACCATAGGACTTGGTTGAAAAATAAGGCAAGTTGTGCCACCTGAATATTGAACATTGAACATTGAGAGATGTGGCTTATCAAAACATACAATCAATTAAGTAGATCATCACCTTCTAGAGCACAGTCAACAAAATAGAATTAAAAGCAGGTGTATTCACTAGTTTTCTATAAAAAAAAATTGAATCAATAATGCCCACTTTTTCAAAAAGCTTCCGCTTCAAAACCCGCTTCACGCTTAAGCATTTTAGGGGATCAATCCACTCACTTAGTGCTTCGCGCTTTCCAGATGCTTGCAGACTGGTGATCAAACTGTTGATATCTTGACTAAGCCACTTTCTCCATCACTTTTTCAGTACATGGGTGTCAAGTTGAGACTAAACAATGTCTATTTTGCAGCTTGAGGGGAAGTGTTAGCATAAATGGTTTATTTATTTATTTGTTAATTGGGTATAGCTTATTGTATTTGCAATTCATGTTATTATGTTAAGTACACACTTAAAAGAGGATCCATTTATCCACTTAAGTGTACCCATGTATATACAGGAGACCAAGGACTTCTTTACAAACTACTAAGAATAATGTTCTTTCATTCTACACGAAAGTTGATCACGAAGGATTCATATATAGCAAATTTAGACTGACTCAAAGTATAGGGACAATATCTTCACAAGACACCCATATAATAACTTGTAAGATGATATAAAAAACTTAGGCAAGATAAGATGCTTACCAGGTCATCATTATGGGCTTAACATTGGCAACGTATGCTTGCTTGTAATGTGATTCAAAGGTAGCCTTTGATGCTCCCAACATTTTTTCACCCTACAGTATAAGCTTATATAAGAACGTACAGGGAGAAGGCTCTTTCACAATGATTTAATTATATCTAAATTGCTCCAATAGAAATCAGACATAGATAGCTGTTCACTGGACAGGAGGTTCAAATAAGCAGAAGGCAAGAGAGGCATTTGAATAAAATTGTGACCGTAGATCCATTACTATCACTCAAACCTCAGCTTAAATATTAAAATATGAAATTTTTTGAAGTTGAAAACTAGATTATGCATTAAGTAAGTCCCAATCATTTACAGTCAATCTATGCCTCAAAAAGACAAAACATAGCTTATAAACATGCCACTTCAGATGTACCAACTCTGTATGGGACTAAATGCCAAGAGATGAGCATGAATTGACAAAAGAACATGAAAACCAATCAATGTCCTATGATGCATAGCTAACACAGTGATAGGTGGATGTTGCCCCGCATCACACTTGAGCTTGCCAAACAACATGAGGGGTACTATCTGAATTCACCTTCACCTATTTCTCCTATTGCGCCTTTACCTCTTTCTTCTACGACAGTGTAGGAGTTAGGTCATAATGCAAGGTGAATGGACAAGATGTCATGCCAAGACGAATGATGCAATAAAGAGCTACAATATTATTAAGCTTCGCTAACTAAGTATGATCTTAATCACTTCAAGCTTTTCATCTCTGTAATTCTGCCATGTGCTTTGTTGCATAATATCAACGTAGAAACACAGGCGGATGAGTATAATGCTAAGAAATAAAGGAATTTTTTTATTATTTATTTTTTAATTGAATAATGAAGTCTTTCCAGTTCAGTTCAATTCTAAAGGCTGCCACAATGTTAGGAAACAGTCAGTTTTAAGCAAATATTACACTGTGATGAAGAGTAGATCCATAAATGATATTTGCATATTTTGATACCTAAGAACACCATTGACATTTTAACAATGTCAAGAAAAGTATTTTGATGTACATAACTGGCATTTTAATACATGTTATAAGCAACTGGATGTGAACTATATAGTAGAGTACCTTAAGCACTGTAGTATCCACGGACATTGTAGCATCTGAACATGCAAATGTGGATTTAGTGGGATCTTTAGATCTATAGTATAAGCCCATGAAATTCCGAAGCTTGTATAGCACTGCACTGGGCCTCCTAGCTGTTGATAAAAATAAGCAAATAAGTGACAATTGTGTTAGAAAAAGTAGAAACGTCAAAAATCTTTTACAAGTGAAACATCAATCATCTTTCTGGAGAACCACATAGTTTAACTCTATCACTCAAGTATAAGATGTCACGAATGGCCTCATTTAACTTAATCCTAATTGTTCTTCGTCCAAGAAAAGAGAAAATGTCACACTTCTTTGTCAACTAACGATCCAAAACCAGATCAGTACATAAAACTAAGGCGAGTCATTTTGAAACTTATCACTGGATAGGAGTGTGTCTGAGAAGCCATAGCAAACATGAACAACCCCTATGAAGTAGAGTGACCGCACCCAGTACTTAGGAAAACCTGGTACTATCATGGTAAGGTGTTTTCACAAAAAGTAAAAAAAAGCCATCTCTACATTCAAAAAAGCCCTGAAGTTAGTCAATGCATCGACAATACCTCTTCTCATTGTTGTCCGGGCAATTGTGGACGCCATTTCGGAGGACGACGCGCATAGAATATTTGGCAAGCAAGCGGCTAGTAGACCTACATGAGCAGCATACAAGCAACAGTTGCTATTATATCAACCAAGATAATGATCATTCATTTCTGAAAATAAGCAGGCACAGTCAAATACCATGAAGACCAAGAAATTGAAATAAGCAGGCATATACCACGAAGGGGCAATTACCAAATGGCCTATACATGAGCAGTGAACACGGTGACGATTTCGGGATCCGTGACCACGTGATAGGAAGTACGGATACGCCTGGATTGGCCCGTCACCATCTTCAACACACGACCTGGACACGGCTGGAGAAGGGCTGAGCACTGAACGCCAACGAGAGAATCGGGAGAGTGGGAGGGAGAGGGGAAGGGAACGCCGGATTAGAAGAGGAACAAAAGTAGATGACTGAAAGGCGAGGAGGAGGATGCAGAGAAAAGTAGATAGCTATTAAAGGAGGAGGAGGACTGGAGCGGATGATGGTAGAAACAGCTTTTGAAGTTGCTACAGCCGGCGGCCGTTAGAGCTGCAACTGCTACGACTGCTTGCGGCCGCTACGGCGGGTACCCCTAGACCAGGGGGCCTAGTAGGCCGTAAATGATACGGGTATACCCGCATTCCCTCAAACCCATACCTACCAAACCGGTGATGGGTCTATATATCTCAATCTTCTATACATGCATTTTGTATCTCTTGATGATCACCTCAAACCCATACCTACCAAACCGGTGATGGGTCTATATATCTCAATCTTCTATACATGTATTTTGTATCTCTTGATGATCATTGACTTTCAATTCAGTTTTCATATTTGAAGACTTTCACTTATTTTCTTTGTTCACCTTTTTAAAATTGTTAATTTTCTTTGAAAAAAAAGTTAAACATTCATAATCAAAGGGACGAGATTTATGAGCGTAATATATGTCAACTAATGATAAATGCATCATTTTGTACCTACATGATCCGCACAACTGATATCATTTTTGTTATGAGGCATACTTCTTTTTGTTATAATATTTGTTTTGTCTGTCAAACTTGACTTGATGATGAGAGTATTTTTTGATGATTTCACTCTAGATAACACAACATAAAATGACTATGAGAGAATAGTCGTTGAGGTAAATATATTTCTACTTAATCTAAAATTTGTCCTTGTGCTTTATTGATAATCATTGTAGAGCATTGCCTGGGGGGAGTTGTAGTCTTTTGAAGGCAAATGGTAACTTCTCATGATCTTTTGGCATCAGTAAAAATCTTAGAATGAATACTCTTCGACCTTTCTATCTCTGAAAACTATTTCTACATTAGTAACGTTTGTGTTGAAGTTTCTACAAATAAGTTGTGTACCATCACAAAAACCTGAAAAGAGATCAAAATTTTCAGGTAACATGATTGGATAGTTTCTTTTTAACATGTGAGGAGGAAGACCAGAAGGAGTTTGTGAGTAATTCTTCTTCTTGAAATTGGTTGGTATTATCAACTGATGAACCATAGTTAAAATATTATTTCTTCTCTCCATAAAATATTCAATCGATATGGCATTTATCTCATCAACAAACTCATTATTAGTGTCGAAATTTCATGATTTGTTAGAGAATAGATACTATCATCATCAACATCAAGAATATTAGAAACTTTTTATGTTTTATGTCATTCTTGAAAGATATTTTATTAATAAAAGGATCACCATGCATTTAGGAATTTCATTTGATAATTGAATGTATCATCTCTTAGTACATTTCCAACTTCAAGTAGATACTTACTAAATGATGGATTAGATATGGTTCTCGTATTTCCTCTCAGTTGTAAGTGTATGGAATAAGACCTGAGAGAGGATCCACTTCTCATTTAATTTGAGAAATGTACCCATCTAATCCAAACATACTAAAAAGGTATGCTCGAATAGGTGTATTTTTTCATTTCTCAAATAATGGTATAAAAGACCAAAGTATAGAAGTAGAATAATATTACATGTCTATATTCAATTTATCAAGGTTACATAATATTCTCCCACTTGGGGTTTATATGAAAACAACTTCTTCAGGATCTAAGTAGAGGGATATCTAAACTATCTCAAGTCTATCTCCCAAGAGTTAGCTCTTTTAGCCCAGTCCACGTCTACATGTCATGTCCTCCATGTCTTTCACCTAGGGGTTGGAAGTATGTCCCATTAGAGAAGACAAAGTGGATGTTGTCAACATAAACTCTGGTATGTGCATATTAATTGGGGATTGAGCAATATTAGGAATAAGCACTTGGAATATAGCAATGCTTTCCATCCAAGAGAAAAAGTACCATCCAAGTATATCACAACAAGAATATGAATTCCAAATAAGATGATAATAAATAGTTGCGCTTGTCATTATACAAAAGTAAGATATGCTACAAAAGCACACATAAAGAATTAGGGCACATAGCATGTTATTATGGGGACTTATATGTTAAGGTCGAGATCTATTTTTAAATCTATGATTGTATTCTTTATATATATATATATATATATATATATATATATATATATATATAGAGAGAGAGAGAGAGAGAGAGAGAGAGAGTTAGGCTAGTGTACACTCGAGTGTACCGGAGGCACCGTACACCTCAGTCATTTTTGAAGATGTAATAAATTTTTAAAAAAATCTAAACCGTTGATCTTCTTAATTATCATAAGAACATACTATATAATAAATTTTAGCTCATTTGGACACTTATAGGTCATGCATCTAAAGGAGGCAAAAATCATATATTTCAAATTAGTTTTGTGTGTCGATTTTGTTGTCCTTGGATGAGTGACTTACACTCATCCAAATGAGTTCAAATTTTGTATGTGACCTATTATTATTGTAACCATGAAGATCAATGGATTAGATTTTGGAAAAACACGGTCTAGATAGGCAAACACCCTTGGGGTGTACGACGTGATCTGTACACTCGAGTGTATTCTAGCCTGACTCTCTCTCTCTCTCTCTCTCTCTCTATATATATATATATATATATATATATATATAGTCAGGCTAGAATACACTCGAGTGTACAGATCGCACGAATACACTCAAGTGTGTTTGCATATCAAGACTATTTTTTGCAAAATATAAACCATTGATCTTCACCATCATACTATAAATAGGCTACATACAAATTTTGAGCCCATTTGGATTAATGTAAGTCACTCATCTAAGGGCAACAAAATCGACGCGTGAAACTAATTTGAAATGCATAATTTTTGCGGTCTACATAACATGAGCTATACATATCCAAATGTGCTCAAATTTTGCATATGAGTTGTTCACAAGATGTTTAATAAGATCAACTGATTAGATTTTCAAAAAAAATATTGCATCATGAAAAACTACTTGAGTGTATTCCGCTCCGGATACACTCGAGTGTATTCTAGCCTGACTCTCTCTCTCTCTCTCTCTCTCTCTATATATATATATATATATATATATATATATATATATATATATATACATATTAATATGTGTGTATCCACGTGTGTGTGTTTGTCTATATGTGTGTATGATACGTGAGATAGATCACATATCAGGTCATCTCCTTCTCCCATGTTGTTAGCTACATGGTATCAGACCCTTAGGGTAAATTGCGGTAAAACCGTCAACATCTCCACCAACAAGGGAACCCTAGCGAGATGTCCATATCCATGTCTCCTCTCTTTTTAGTTGACTACTACAGTATGTTACTGAAGCAGTGCTGACTTTAAGGGAGCTACCATCCTTATGTGTTGTCTAATCCAACCCTTTCACCTTCAGATTCTTATCCCCTTGGACCCTAGGGGGTGAGGCTCTCTCTCTGCTCAATAGAGAGTTTTTTATACTAAATTTTTCTCCATACGAAATGTAAACATGTTCTATCCCTTCATTTAAAGGGACCTACATGGCTATAGGGAAGCCTTTTCCCACTAAGGGCTAGACTGTGAGGTGCGACCACATCTTTTCTGTTGGATCTAAGGGCTCTAGAGGGGGGTGAATAGAGCTACACAAATTCTCACAAAATAAATTAGAACTTCAAACTATACCAAGTTTGAGAAATAGCTTAAAGGCAATTTGAAGTCCTATCTAAACAAGCATAGCAAGGATGAGAGATATTGATAGCAAGCACTTGACAAAGGGATGTAGAGTGGTTCCACACTTCAAACTAGAAGTGAGTCAGTCCACTACCTAGAGAGGTCAGCCTCTAGGACTTTGTAAGTGATTTTCTCTATTATATCACTACAGAGACTTACAGCAAAAGACCACCAAAGGACTTACCCATCCAACCATAAGGAGATCTCCACCTTAACAAGGAACTTACCCACTTTGCTTGAGTCTTTAGCCTTCACCTAGGTCTTACCCACTCAAGCTCAAGTCTTCACCTTGAAGGACTTTGCTTCTCCTCTTAAATATTCAGCCTTTGCCTTCTCCTTCACTTGGAGAAGATCACCACCTCTTTAACATCCTTGAAGAGGACCAGCTACAACTCCTTCTTCACTCGATGGAGCTTGCTTCAACTTTTCTTCATGAGAGAAGGGGATAGGGAAGTAGTGGAAGATTTGAGACCTTTACATGTACAAAGGTGGAGTTCTCTTACAATAATCCTAACTCAATCATAAATCATGAAATGAAGTGTAAACTAGAGAGAGAAAGGGGCTCAAGGAGTAGTAGCACACTCAACTATAGCAAGGACCTTGAATGTAGTGAATGAGCAAACTTGGAATGAACTCTAAGGGATCCTATTTATAGCTGGGGGTACTCTCTTGAGTTGGGGAACACTTAGGGCCGAAATATAGCCATTTGTGCTCAAGGAAACAGATCTATTTTTTTTTCAAACAAGTCACCAATGGTTAGAATCACTTTTTCTGCATTTTCCATACAGTACATTCGGTAGCTAAAAGACAAACCCAATTTTCAAACTATCGGCCAAGTTTGTCTTGGGAAACTCAACTTGTTAGCCAAAATTGCATTTGGTTAGTAAGTCATTCGGTCGAGTTTTGTGAATGCACAACTCGACCGATGCATATCATCAGAAAATCAATCCATGGGATCGGTCGAGATTGAAACTCAACTGATCGGCAGTCTATGATCAATTTTCTAATTTGACTAAAAAGTGATTAAAACTTGGTACTAAGTGTCCCACATATTTTTCTCATCTTAGTTACAAGTCATATCATCAATACAAGTGATTACAAAATTCTTCTAAGGTCGTTTGAAGGGATTTCCTTATTAGCACACTTGCATTACTTTTGACTTGAACTTTGACATGATAGGGCTTGTGTAAATTGAACCTTTTCATGTACCTAAAACCTGAGATTAATATTGTATACACATATTAGATACACATGAATGGAATGGTTGAGTCATTATCAAAATATGGACAATGTATAACCTCTAGGTCAACATTCTCCCCCTTTTTGACAATGACAAACCATTCCTCAAATATATTGAAAAGGATATTGGAATTATACCTTTGCCTTGTGAATTAGGGGGATTCAAGATTTGAACAATGTGAATTGCTCCCCCTCAATCTATGCTTACTTTAACATGCATAGTTAGTCTTTCTACACAAAGCAATATAACATGCATGTACTATATGGTCCTTTAGCAAGTCACATGATACAACATATAATGAACAAGAAAAGGATTGCATAAGCAATAATAGAAATATGATTGAGTTTCAAGACATTGAATTTCTCTCCCCCTTTTGACATTATCAAAAAGTAAGAGGGGGGAAGATCATACAAACAAGTCTTCTCCAAACATAACCAAGCAGATATGCAAACATGCAATCTCACAACATATATCAAATAGAGACGAGAGAAACACACAAGCTAGGTCATAATCAAAATATGGTAAAATATGGCACCAACTCATAAGATATAACTGATCAAAGAGTAAGAGTGCATAGAAGATAGACTACAACTCATGAAGCATGGCCACATAAAAAAAACTACAAGTTAGAGTCAATGAAAGCTAAAGATAAAATAGTACACCTCATATCATGTGCCCAGATGTTTTTAATACAAAATAGCCTAGAAAGATATATATGATCAGCAAACTAGACTAAAAACTAAGAACAACTAGACATCTAAGCTATCTATATCCACAACATCATCATCATCCTCGACATCAGGCTTGTAGTCATTGTCTCCTTCTGAAGGTGCAACAACATCGCCTTCATCACCGGAGTCACCAGCAAAGCCATCAGAGCCATCACCATCATCCTCACCATCACCGTCATCCTCATCAGCATCAATAGTCTTGTCATCAGCCTGGTCAGGCATCTCCTCATCCACAGAAGGACTGAAGCTCATTGGAATGAGGTAAGGAAGGAACAAAATCACCCAGACTAGCAAGCAAAGTGGCCAAGGGGCCAGTAGGTAGCAGTAGGATGACTGGAGCAGGCCCACCAGCAGCAGAGGTTGTGGGAGTAGCAGCGGAAGGATCAGGAGCATGGTAGAAGTGATTGTATGCATAGGATGCATAATCACTATCGGGGTATGGTTGGTAGGAGGGGTATGGGTGTGCACATGATAAGTTCAGGTTAGACATGATTGAACATAAATCCTAGTACATATGCTCATAGACCTGGAGGTTGTATGCCTGTTGGTGTATCATGTAACCCATGAGGACTTCATTGGATATACGAAATGAGGTACAACTAGGTCAGGTAGGCTGAGGAGGTGGAGGAGCTTGGGTTGAGGTAGAGGCAGGTGCAACTGAGGCAAAGGTAGAGGCATCGGGTGTGGTGGAAGAAAAAATAGGCACATATTTTTTAATAGCACACTCCCATGTCTGTAGTGGAAGTCAGAGAAGAGTGATTTCTCAGTGGAAAACTAAAAAAGACCACATATATGGACATGATAAGGAGGTTGGGTATCACGGGTGTTCTTGCTAGAGTCAAAGCAAGTAATGTGGTGGAGGATGTATCTAGACCACTTGACTCCGACATTCTCTAAGAGGCAGTACATTATCACCGTAATGTTTTCTACAATATCCGTTTGATTTTTCTTTGGATGGATGTTGCAGTTAACCATTAGGGATAATATACACTTCTTGAGATCTAAGGATAAGGAGGGTAGGGTTCTCTTCTTCTTATAGGGAATGTCAGGTTTCTTCAAGTAACGATGGATATCGGGAAGTGTGATCTCGTTTTGCTTGTAGAAACCTTCGGGGTCCAGCAAGTTGAAATACTCACCATAATCCTTATGCCAGGTATCATTCTCATTGTCTCCTGAAAAGAAGATATTCAGGATATCCTCCGAGATTTGAAATTTCTTCCTGGTGATCATAGAAGTAAGGATAACTTGAGTATTCAGAGGGGGTACAGGGGAGTCATAATTCCAACACAAATTTGCATAGAATTCATGAATGGCTTTCGTGCTAGACATAGAATTGTGAAAGCACTCACGCTTGACACCTAGGGCAGATAAGTGATAAATAGAAAGAAACTTAGCTACTTGATTGATGATAGCTTGACGCCTCAGACTAGTCTAAAAAGGGCTCTAAAAGGAAAAGGACTCCACGGAGGAAGATCTTTATACCGGTTTATAGCCTCAATTGAGACAAAGAGGGTCTCATCAAAAGGAATCAAGCGGGAAGATGAGGAGGAGGATGGTGCATTGCTAGGGGCGGCTCTCTTTCTTCTATTTGAAGCCATGGAGACGAAATGGAGAATAAGAAGAGATCAAATGCACAAACCGCTCCACCAAAAACATTTGCACACTTAGGTTGAGCTAGGGAAAAGGTCTAGGAAGGTCTCCCTAGATCATATTAGGGCTAGGTGAGGGAAGGGAAGGTCGAGGGTTGAGAGCTTAGGGCTAGAAGGAGTGGAATTGATCGACTATTCTCTAGTTGAGAGGGAGAATAGTCGGTCGAACTCAACTTATGTTGGATTCCACCCGCCGATCGGTAGAGTTCTTGAAGTGGAAACTTGAGTGATTGGTCCTTTTTAGAAAAATCTCTCAGCCATGGATCGGTCGAGTTTGTCCTGGGGAAACTCAACCAATGGTCAACCTGGCCTAAAACCATCAAACTTAATTTCTAGCCATTTGAATTCTAATTAAATTTATTTTTCAAGTCCATTATGTATATTGAACATACTTAGGCAGACATCACTAATCATTGGGTACTGTTTTATGATAAAATAAGTGTTTGTGAAAAATACCCAAAAATAAGAGAAAAATGAGGCAATATGAACATGAAAAACCAATTTTAAGCATATTAGCAAGCAAAGATGATCAAGATAGATGCAAAACATATAGGATAGATGACTACTAGATAGAAGGCATATCAGATTCATTCAAAGCAGTTATAAGCAATTTTGATCTAATAAAATTAAATTGCTCTCTAGCTAGAGGTTTAGTGAAAATGTTTGCCAACTAATTTTCTGTGTCCACATGCGTGATATAAATATCTTTCTTGGCAATATGATCACGAAGAAAGTGATAGTGAACCTCTATATGTTTAGCTCTACTATGCAATATAGGATTGTAAGACCAGTTAATAACACTAGTATTATCATAGGAGAATCATCAAAATGAATGTTAAAGTTTTGGAGCATTTTCTTCATCCATAGGACCTGGGCACAACAACTCCTAGCTACAATGTACTCAACCTCAGTGGTTGATAATGCCATGGTGCTCTATTTCTTGGAGAACCAAGACACCAAGCATGATCCTAGGAGGAAATGAGTGCCACTTGTGCACTTTCTATCAATCAAGCATCCTGTATAATCGACATCACTATAGGCAGTAAGAGTAAAGTCCCTTGACTTGGAATACCATAGTCTAAAATTTTGAGTTTTAGCTAAGTACCTTAGAATCATCTTAACAACTATAAGATGAGATTTATTAGGATTTGATTGAAATCTAGCACACAAGCCAACATTAAACATTATGTCAAGTCTAGAGGCAGTTAAGTAAAGTAAACTTCCAATCATACCTCTATGTAGCTTCTCATCTACCTTTTCACCTTCTTCATCTTTATCAAGTTTGGTGGTGTTTGACATGGGTGTGTTAATCATCTTGGTATTCTCCATCCCAAAGTGCTTAAGTAGTCCATTTGTGTACTTGCCTTGGTTGATGAAGTTCCCATCTTGTGTTTGTTCGATTTGAAAGTCGAGGAAGAATGTGAGTTCACCCATCATACTCATCTGGAATTCACTCTGTATAAGATCACTAAATTCTTTGTCAAGATCAAGGTTAGTTACACCAAAAATGATATCATCAATATATATTTGAATGATAAGAAATTTATTAATAGTGTATTTTAGAAACAAGGTAGAATCTACTTTGCCCGTGATATAACCATGATCTAAAAAAAAGTTCTTTAATTTCTCATACCAAGCCCTTGGTGCTTGTTTGAGTCCATAGAGAACTTTTTGTAACAAGTAAACATGGTTAGGTAGACTATCATGTTCAAAGCCTGGAGGTTGTGCAACATACACTTCCTCCTCAGTTGTACCATTTAAAAACACACTTTTAACATCCATTTGATACAAAAGAAAGTTTTTATGACTAGCAAAAGCAAGCAACATACAAATGGACTCAAGTCTAGCTACATGTGCATTGTTTCATCAAAGTCAATACCTTCCTGTTGATTGTAGCCTTGAGCCACTAACCTTGCTTTGTTTCTTACCACTTTGCCGCTTTCATCTAGTTTGTTGCAGTAGACCCATTTGGTGCCAATGATCTTTCTATCACTTGGTCTTGGTACAAGGGTCCAAACTTTGTTCTTCTCAAATTGTTCCAGCTCCTCTTGTATAGCTAGGATCCATTCTTCATCCCCAGGAGCTTCCTTGACATCTTTAGGCTCTAGTTGTGAGATGAAAGTGTTGTTGGCTTGTTATTTGTTGAATGTAGCTCGCATCTTCACTCTCTCAAATGGATCACCTAAAATCATCTCCTTAGGATGATTCTTTGCAAACTGGGGAGTTGGATTCTTCTTTTTATCATCTTTGTCTTCTTCTTGAGCAGCCACCTCCTTTTCCTTTTGGGTGATGTTGATTTCTTTAAGGATATGAATTACTTCATCTGCAACATCATCATTTGAAATAATATCTTTGGGAATAGAGGGGTTAGTCTCAATAACTTTACATTAATGGATTCTTCTATCTTAGCAAGATCAACATTATAAACTCTATATGCCTTGCTAGTAGTGCTATAGCTAAGAAAGAAAGCCTTGTATGATTTCAGATCAAACTTGTCAAGAGAATCATTCGTATTCAAAACAAAACAAGAACATCTAAAAATATGTAAATACTCGATAGAAAGCTTCCTACCACACCATAGTTCATAGGGGGTTTTCTTAAGCGAGGGATGAGTGAAAACACAGTTTTGCACAAAACAAGAGGTACTGACAGCTTCAACCCAAAAATTATTAGGAGTGTCATACTCAAGAAGCATGGTCCTAGCCATTTCCTGTAGAGATGTATTCTTCCTCTCTACAAACCAATTTTGTTGAGGCATTCGAGGTGAAGAAAAGTTGTGTGCATAACCCAATTCTTGACAAAAATGCTCAAAAAGCTCATTTTCAAATTCCCCCCCATGATCACTACGGATGGAAACAATCCGGCAAGAAGCTTCATTTTCAACTCATTTGCAAAAGCTAGAGAAAACATCAAGCATATCACTCTTTGAAACGAGAAAGAAGGTCCAAGTATATCTAGAGAAATCATCAACAATAACAAGGCAATACTTGGAACCACAAAGCGATTGCATTCTCATTGGTCCAAATAGATCAACATGAAGAAGCCCAAGAGCTCTCTTAGTACTAAGGACTCCTTTGGATTTGAAGGAGGACTTGGTTTTCTTTCCTTGTGTACAAGGTTGACATTCTTCATCCTTTTCAAAATCCAATTTAGGAAGTCCCTTGACTAAGTCCTTTTTGTTCAACTTCTTTAATTGTTGCATATTTACATGACCAAGCTGGCGGTGCCAAAGAGAAATATCATTCGAGTTGGCTACAAGGCATACCAATCACATGCTTAATAGAGTTAAGAACAATAACATAAATATTACCACTTCTAGTTCCCTTATATATAACTTGGTAGGCGAGGGAATCTAGAATCAAACATTCAAAAGCAGTAAATAGTATAAGATAACCATTATCACAAAGTTGACTAACAATTATTAAATTGTGATGTAGGCCATCCACAAAAAGAACATTCTTGATGCATAAAGATTCACCTACATCACCCTCACCTTTGACTTTATCTTTCTTGTTGTCCCCAAAGGTGACAGATCCTCCTTTCTTCTTTGTGAAATTGTTGAAATGGCTTATGTCACTGGTCATGTGCTTTGTGCAACTACTATCAACAATCCATCTATCTTTTCCCTGCAAGAAAGGGGAATGTCAGTTCTCAACTCAAATTTTGGGATCCAAAGTTAGCTTGGGGACCCATTTCATCTTTGGGTTGCTCCCCTTAGGCTTGTAAGGACAATAAGTGGAATAATGATCATCACATTTGCAATAAGAACAAACCATAGGATTCTTAGTGCCCAAATATTCTCCTACAAAGAAAGAGATCTCCTTGTTCTTTTTCTTACCTTTGTCCTTACTCTTTCCCTTTGAGGCTCCCCCTACAAATCCCAAACCACTAGTACCACTTTGTTTAGTAGAATGATCAAGGATTTCATTTAGGGAGTTCTTCCCTTTGAGGAATTTTTGTAGGGACGCTCTCAATCTATGATATCATCATTCAAAGAAACAATAGTAGAAGATAAACTAGATATGTCATCCCTAGCATGCACAATATCAACCTCAAGACATAAAACTTTTGTAAGATATGAATCATTTCCAAGAGAGATAGAAGTAACATTAACACTAGGCAACAAAGGCCTTGACGATAGATCATTTACTTGATTAAGGAACCTAGAATTTTCAAATTTTAGCATTTGAATCTCTTTGAGATAAGCATCTCTCTCTCTTCTCTACGAGCATCAATAACCAACTTAAATTCAACATTTTCAATTTTAAGCAATTCAAGTTCTTTTAGGCAATTTTGGTTTTCTTCCTTAAGATTTTCAATGTTCTTAAGGTAGATACCATTCTCAACTTCAACCCCATTGGAGTGAAGTTCAAGATCAAGGTATTGCCCTTGAAAATTATCAATACTCTCAAGGTTGGTTTTCTCATTCAATTCCAAATTTCAAGCTTAGCATAAAGATCATCAATAATTTTTCCTAACCGTTTTCTTTTAGATTTACATTTAGCAAAAGAAGAACGTATAATAACAAGCATGTCAATAATAGCTTCTTTAGGCAATTCATGCAAACTTACCTCACCAATATATTCACTTGTAGAGGCAATGAGAGCAAGGTGGCACTCTCCATCTTCTTTGGAGCTAGAGTTGCATGAAGATGAAGCTTCCCAAGCCGCATGAGCTGCATTCTTGTGTCTCTTCTCCTTCTTGTCCTTCCTCTTGTGTTTGTTCTCCTTCTTGTAATCTTCTTCTTTTCTTGAGCTGCTCTTGTGGTGAGACTTTCTTGACTTTGGGCATTCACTCTTGTAGTGCCCCTTTTGACCACACTTGTAGCATCTTGGAGTAGAGGAGGAGGAGACTTGCTTTCCTTTAAAGTGTTTGCCCTTGGTGTAATTAGCTTCATGCTCACTAGGGCCTTCATCTTCACTAGAGGAGGAGGGAGAAGTCTATCAAGCAAGTTGTTGTTGAAGGATGACAACCTCCACTTGTGCTTTGAAAGCACTATCTTTAATCTTCTTGGCCTCCTTCTCTTCTTGCTTTACTTATTCTTCTTGCTTGTCAAGTCTAGGCTCATGGGCTTGAAGATTGCCAATGTGTTCTTTAGTTGGGATGTCACCAAGGCTCCTAACTTCTTTAATGGAGGTGACCTTTGACTCCCATCTCTTTGAAAGAGTTCTCAAGATCTTTGAGTTGATGACACCTCTATCCAAAGTGTTTCCCAATGTAGCCAGCCCGTTGATGATGACATTTAGCCTTGAATGCATCTCCGTAATGCCTTCTTTCTTTCCCATCTTGAAGTTCTCTAGGAGGTTGTTCAACATGTAGATATTTGCCTCCTTGACTTGCTTTGTGCCTTCATATGTGATGCACAACTTGTCCAAAATCCCATAGGCGGTGTCCCATGATGAGATCCGATTGAACTCCATGGGAGTGAGGTCTGCATAGAGGATGCTAATGGTCTTTGCATTTAGTTGAGCCTCCTTGAGAGCAGCTTCACCCCATGTTGCAACAGCTCCGGTTGGCTCCTTGTAAGGTGTGACCATCACTTTCCACATATCAAAGTTCATCCCTTGAATGTAGAACTGCATCCGTCTCTTCCAATAGAGGAAGTTGGTGTTGCCAAAGACCAGAGGATGCATGGAGAAGCCTCCCTCTAGGTTGAGTGAACCAAGTAGGTTGTCGCCCATCTTCTCGTCTCGTGGGAGATTATTGGAGAAGATCCTTGACTCTAATACTACTTGTTGAATCTGAGGGCTCTATGGGGGTGAATAGAGCTACACCAATTCTCACAAAATAGATTAGACCTTCAAATTATATCAAGTTTGAGCAATATCTTACAGGAAATTTGAAGTCCTATCTAAACAAGCATAGCAAGAATGAGAGAGATTGATAGCAAGAACTTGAAAAAAGGATGTAGAGTGGTTCCACACTTCTAACTAGAAGTGAGTTAGTCCACTACCTAGAGAGGTCAGTCTCTAGGACTTTGTAAGTGCTTTTCTCTATCATATCACCATAGAGATTTACAGCAAAAGACTACCAAAGGACTTACCCATCCAACCATAAGGAGATTTCCACCTTAACAAGGAACTTACCCACTTAGCTTGAGTCTTCAGCCTTCACCTAGGTCTTAGCCACTCAAGCTCAAGTCTTTTGCCTTGAAGGACTTTGCTTCTCCTCTTGGATCTTCAGCCTTTTTCTTCTCCTTCACTTGAAGAAGATCACCACCTCTTCAACATCCTTAAAGATGACCACCTACATCTCCTTCTTCACTTGATGGAGCTTGCTTCAGTTTTTCTTCATGAGAGAAGGGGATAGGGAAGTAGTGGAAGATTTGAGAGCTTTACATGTACAAAGGTGGATCTCTCTTACAATAAGCCTAACTCAATCATAAATCACGAAATAAAGTGTAAACTAGAGAGAAAGGGGCTTAAGGAGTAGTAGCACACTCAACTATAGCAAGGACCTTGAATGTAGTGAATGAGCAAACTTGGAATGAACTTGAAGGGGTCCTATTTATAGCTGGGGGTGCTCCCTTGAGTAGGGGAACACTTAGGGCCAAATTATAGACATTTTTTCTCAAGGCAACATATCTATTTTCGTCCAAACAAGTCACCAAGAGTTAGAATCACTCTTTCTGTATTTTTTGTACAGTACATTAGTCGAGTTTCAATAAAGGTAACTCGACCGATTAGCTAAAAGACAAACCCAATTTTCAAACTATCGGTCGAGTTTTTCCTGGAAAACTCGACTGATTAGCCAAAATCGCATTTGGTCAGTAAGACATTCGGTCGAGTTCTGTGAATGCACAACTCGACCAATGCATATCATCAGAAAATCAATCCATGGGATCATTCGAGATTGAAACTCGACCGATCGGTAGTCTATGATCAATTTTCTAATTTGACTAAAAAGTGATTAAAACTTGGTACTAAGTGTCCCACATATTTTTATCATCTTAGTTACAAGTCATATCATCAATACAAGTGATTACAAAATTTTTCTAAGGTCGTTTGAAGGGATTTCCTTATTAGCGCACTTGCATTGCTTTTGACTTGAACTTTGACAGGCTAGGGCTTGTGCAAATTGATCCTTTTCATGTACCTAAAACCTGAGATTAATCTTGAATACACATATTAGATACATATGAATGGAATGGTTGAGTCATTATCAAAATATGGACAATGTATAACCTCTAGGTCAACATTCTCCCCCTTTTTGACAATGACAAACCATTCCTCAAACATATTGAAAAGGATATTGAAATTATACCTTTGCCTTGTGAATTAGGGGGATTCAAGATTTGAACAATGTGAATTGCTCCCCCTTAATCTATGCTTACTTTAACATGCATACTTAGTCTTTCTACACAAAGCAATATAACATGCATGTACTATATGGTCCTTTAGCCAGTCACATGATACAACATATAATGAACAAGAAAAG
Organism: Alisma plantago-aquatica; assembly: GCA_963693085.1. Classification (NCBI taxonomy): domain Eukaryota; kingdom Viridiplantae; phylum Streptophyta; class Magnoliopsida; order Alismatales; family Alismataceae; genus Alisma; species Alisma plantago-aquatica. The sequence goes on from OY856409.1 coordinate 722,979,522, forward strand.
GATCACATAAGCAATAATAGCAATATGATTGAGTTTCAAGAGATTTAATTTCTCTCCCCCTTTTGACACTATCAAAAAGTAAGGGGGGGGGGAGAGCATACAAACAAGTCTTCTCCAAACAAAACCAAGCAGATATGCAAACATGCAATCTCACAACATATATCAAACATAGACGAGAGAAACACACAAGCTAGGTCATAATCAAAATATGGTGAAATATGGCACCAACTCATAAGATATAACTGATCAAAGAGTAAGAGTGCATATAAGATAGATTACAACTCATGAAGCATGGTCGCATAAAAACAACTACAAGCGAGAATTGATGAAAGTTGAAGATAAAATAGTACACCTCAGATCATGTGCCCAGATGTTTTTAATACAGAATAGCCTAGAAAGATATATATGATCAGCAAACTAGACTAAAAATTAAGAACAACTAGACAATTAAGCTATCCATATCCACAACATCATCATCATCCTCGGCATCAGGCCCGTAGTCATCGTCTCTGTCTGAAGGTGCAGCAACATCACATTCATCACTGGAGTCACCAGCGAAGCCATCAAAGCCATCACCATCATCCTCACCATCACCGACATCCTCACCAGCATCAACAATCTTGTCATTAGCCTGGTTAGGCATCTCCTCATCCACAGAAGGACCGAAGCGACGACCGGGCCAACGAGCATTCTGCTCATCCCAAGTCATACCAAGAGCATAAAGCTCATTGGCCTGAGGGAAGGAGAAAAGTTGCCCAGACTGGCAAGCAGAGTGGCCAAGGGGCCAGCGGGTAGCAGCAAGATGACTAGAGTAGGTTCACCTAGCACTAGAGGGTGTGGGAGCAGTAGTGGAAGGCTCAGGTGTAGGGTAGAATTGATTGTATGTATAGGATGCATAATCACTACCAGGGTATGGATGGTAGGAGGGGTATGGGTGTGCACATGATAAGTTCAGGTTAGACATAATTGAACATAAATCCTGGTACAGATGCTCCTAGACCTAGAGGTTGTATGCATGTTGGTGTATCATGTAACCCATGAGGGATTCATTGGACACACGGAATGAGGCACGGCTAGGTCGGTAGGCTGAGGAGGTGGAGGAGCTCGGGTTGAGGTAGAGGCAGGTGCAACTGAGGTAGAGGCAGAGGTACCAGGTGTGGTGGAAGAAAAGATAGACACATATTTCTGAATAGTGGTCTCACTGATACACACTCCCTTCCTAGCAGGTTTGTAGTGGAAGTCAGAGAAGAGTGATTTCTCAGTGACGAACTAGGAAAGACCACATATTAGGGTAGGATAAGGAGGATGGGTGCCACGATTGTTCTTTCCAGAGTCAAAGTAAGTCATGTGGTGGAGGATGTATCTAGACCACTTGAGTCTGATATTCTCTAAGAGGTAATACATTATCACCACAATGTTTTTTGCAATATCTGTTTGATTTTTCTTTAGATGGATGTTGCAGTTAACTACTATGGCTAATATATGCTTCTTGAGATATAAAGAGGAGGAGGGTAGGGTGCTCTTCTTCTTATAGGGAACGTCAGGTTTCTTTAAGTAAAAATGGATATCAGGAAGTGCGATCTCATTTTGCTTGTAGAAACCTTCAGGGTCCAGCAGGTCGAAATACTCACCATAATCCTTACACCAGGTATCATTTTCATCGGCTCCTGAAAAGAAGATATTCAGGATATCCTCTGAGATTTGGAGTTTCTTCCCGACGATCATAGAAGTAAGGATAACTTGAGTATTCAGAGGGGGTGCAAGGGATTCATAATTCTAACGCAAATTTGCGTAGAATTCGTGAATGACTTTTGTGCTAGACATAGAATTTTGAAAGCACTCACACTCAACTCCCAGGGCAGATAGGTGATGAATAGAAAACAACTTAGCCACTTGATCGATGATAGCTTGATGCCTAGGGCTAGGCTAAAAAAGGACTCTAAAAGGAAAAGGACTCTGCAGAAGAAGATCCTTATACCAATTTATAGCCACAATTGAGACAAAGAGGGTCTCATCAAAAGGAATCAAGCGGGAAGATGAGGAGGAGGATGGTGCGTTGCTAGGGGCGACTCTCTTTCTTCTATTTGAAGCCATAGAGGCGAAATGGAGAACAAGAAGAGATCAAACACACAAACCACTCCACCAAAAACATTCACACACCTAGGTTAAGCTAGGGGGAAGGTATAGGAAGGTCTCCCTAGGTCGCATTAGGGCTAGGTTAGGGAAGGGAAGGTCAAGGGTTGAGAGCTTAGGGCTAGAAGGAGTGGAATCGGTTGACTATTCTCTAGTTGAGAGGGAGAATAGTCGGTCGAACCCAACTTAAGTTGGATTCAGCCCGCCGATCGGTCGAGTTCTGTGAAGTGGAAACTTGACCGATTGGTCCTTTTTAAAAAAGCTCTTGGCTATGAATCAGTCGAGTTTGTCCTAGGGAAACTCGATCGATGGTCAACCTTACCTAAAACCATCAAACTTAATTTCTAGCCATTTGAATGCTAATTAAATTTATTTTTCAAGTCCATTATGTATATTGAACATACTTAGGCAGATATCACTCACCATTGGGTACTATTTTGCGATAAAACAAGCGTTTTTGAAAAATACCCAAAAATAAGAGAAAAACGAGGCAATATGAACATGAAAAACCAATTTTAAGCATATTAGCAAGCAAATATGATCAAGATAGATGCAAAACATATAGGATAGATGACTACTAGCTAGAGGCATATCAGATTCATTCAAAGCAGTTATAACCAATTTTGATCTAATAAAATTAAATGGCTCTCTAGCTAGAGGTTTAGTAAAAATGACTGCCAACTGATTTTCTGTGTCCACATGCATGATATAAAATATCCTTCTTGGCAATGTGATCACGAAGAAAGTGATGGAGAACCTCTATATGTTTAACTCTACTATGTAATATAGGATTGTAAGACTAGTTAATTGAACTAGTATTATCACAGTAGATAGGAGAAGCATCAAAATGAATGTTAAAGTCTTGGAGCATTTGCTTCATCCATTGGACCTGGGCACAACAACTCCCGACTGCAATGTACTCAGCCTCAGTGGTTGATAATGCCAGAATGCTCTATTTCTTGGAGAACCAAGACACCAAGCATGGTCTTAGGAGGAAACAAGTGTTACTTGTGCACTTTCTATCAATCAAGCAGCCTGCATAATCGACATCACTATAGGCAGTAAGAGTAAAGTCCCTTGACTTGGGATACCATAGACTAAAATTTTGAGTTTTGGCTAAGTACCTTAGAATCCTTTTAACATCTATAAGATGAGATTTCTTAGGATTTGATTGAAATCTAGCATACAAGCCAACACTAAACATTATGTCAGGTCTAGACATAGTTAAGTAAAGTAAACTTCCAATCATACCTATATAGATCTTCTCATCTACCTTTTCAACTTCTTCATCTTTATCAAGTTTGTTGGTGTTTGACATGGGTGTGTCCATCGGCTTGGTATTATCCATCCCAAAGCACTTAAGTAGTTCATTTATGTACTTGCCTTGGTTGATGAAGTTCCCATCTTTTGTTTGTTTAATTTGAAAGTCGGGGAAGAATGTGAGTTCACCCATCATACTCATCTGGAATTCACTCTGCATAAGATCACTAAGTTCTTTGCAAAGATCAAGGTTAGTTCTGTCAAAAATGATATCATCAACATATATTTGAATGATAATTTTTTTTTAGAAGTGTGTTTTAGAAACAAGGTAGAATCCACTTTGCCCATGATATAACCATGATCTAACAAAAAGTTCTTTAATTTCTCATACCAAGCCCTTGGTGCTTGTTTGAGTCCATAGAGAGCTTTTTGTAACAAGTAAACATGGTTAGGTAGACTATCATGTTCAAAGCCCGGAGGTTGTGCAACATACACTTCCTCCTCAATTGTACCATTTAAAAATACACTTTTAACATCCATTTGATATAAAAGAAAGTTTTTATGAGTAGAAAAAGCAAGAAACATACAAATGGACTCAAGTCTAGCTACAGGTGCATATGTTTCATCAAAGTCAATACCTTCATGTTGATTGTAGCCTTGAACCACTAATCTTGCTTTGTTTCTTACCACTTTGCCGATTTCATCTAGTGTTGCGGTAGACCCATTTGGTGCCAATGATCTTTCTATCACTTGGTCTTGGCACAAGGGTCCAAACTTTGTTCTTCTCAAATTGTTCCAGCTCCTCTTGCATAGCTAGGATCCATTCTTCATTCCAAGAGCTTCCTTGACATCTTTAGGCTCTAGTTGTGAGATGAAAGCGCTGTTGGCTTATTCTTTGTTGAATACAACCCCCGTCTTCACTCTCTCAAATGTATCACCTAATATCAGCTCCTTAGGATGATTTTTTTTGCAAACCGGGGAGTTGGATCCTTCTTTTCATCATCTTTTTCTTCTTCTTGAGTAGCCGCCTCTTTTCCCTTTTGGGTGATGTTGATTTATGTAAGGATAGGAATTACTTCATCTGCAACATCATCATTTGAAAAAATATCTTTGGGAATAGAGGGGTTAGTCTCAATAAACTTTACATTAATGGATTCTTCTATCTTAGCAAGATCAACATTATAAACTCTATATGCCTTGCTAGTAGTGTTATAGCCAAGAAAGAAAGCCTTATACGATTTCAGATCAAACTTGTCAAGAGAATATTTCGTATTTAAAACAAAACAAGGACATCTGAAAATATGAAAATACTTGATAGAAGACTTCCTACCATGCCATAGTTCATAGGGGGTTTTCTTAAGCGAGGGATGAGTGAAAACACGATTTTGCACAAAATAAGAGGTACTGACAGCTTCAGCCCAAAACTTCTTAGGAGTGTCATACTCAAGAAGCATGGTCCTAGCCATTTCCTGTAGAGACGTATTCTTCCTCTCTACAACCCCATTTTGTTGAGGTGTTCGAGATGAAGAAAAGTTGTGTGCATAACCCGATTCTCGACCAAAAATGCTCAAAATCTCATTTTCAAATTCTCCCCCATGGTCACTACAGATGGAAACAATCCGGCAAGAAGCTTCATTTTCAACTCGTTTGCAAAAACTAGAGAAAACATCAAGCGTGTCACTCTTTGAAATGAGAAAGAAGGTCCAAGTATATCTAGAGAAATCATCAACAATAACAAGGCAATACTTGGAACCACGAAGCGATTGCGTTCTAATTGGTCCAAATAGATCAATATGAAGAAGCTCAAGAGCTCTCTTAGTGCTAAGGACTCCTTTGGATTTTAAGGAGGACTTGGTTTGCTTTCCTTGTGTACAATGTTGGCATTCTTCATCCTTTTCAAAATTCAATTTAGGAAGTCCCTTGACTAAGTCCTTTTTGCTCAACTTCTTTAATTGATGCATATTTACATGACCAAGCCAGCGGTGCCAAAGAGAAATATCATTCGAGTTGGATACAAGGCATATACCAACCACATGCTTAATAGAGTTAAGAACAATTAGATAAAGATTACCACTTCTAGTTCCCTTATATATAACTTGGTAGGTGAGGGAATCTAGAATCAAACATTCAAAAGCAGTCAATAGTATAAGGTAATTGTAACATCCCTGACCTAGGTTATGGCTTAACCCTAGAATTTTTGCTTAAAAAAGTTATTTACAAACTTTCTTTAATATTTTGAAAAGTAATTAAGGCTCTTTGTGAAGTTTATTTTCAAATTTGAGCTTATTTGCAAACTATGTGTGCATTATATGACAGTCTGAGTGAAAAGTGCAATTTACCCAAAATGAGGGGTTACATTGCAATATGTCACACGTTGAATGTATCCTAAGTGATTTAATATCATAATAGAAAGAATGATTCTAAGTGGTGGCTTGTGGAAAGCCTAAATTTCAAGTATTAAGCATGTTTGAACAATGCTAGTGCCTTGTGTACCAATTTTGGTACAAATTGTAATTTGTTTAAAAAATATAGGGTTGATATGCAAATTACCACCTTTAGTGTGTCCATACTCCCTCTATATATCATTTAGAGGAGAGATAAAGAAGGAGGCATCATGATTGAACCAAATTTGAGTGATGGTACTCTTAGTGATGACAAGACTAAGAAAGAATTGAAGGTAAAACCTTTACTTGAGCTATATCGAGTTGTAGACTAAGAACGGGAGTCCCTATCGACCAAAGAGCCATAGAGGGAGTCTCCTATCGGTTTGTGGACTCTTAGAAAAGGCCATGACGACCTAAGCACCTCAGGGAGGTAATCCATGATGGGTTAGATGCTCCTTGCAAAAAGTGTATCGATTTGCTTTATTTGTGAGATAAAGATGAGATATCTTATTCAATAAGATAAGGAATGGCCAAGATATTATCCCTAGATTATCCTCTAGACTTTTGTATATCAAAATAGGTGTGTGTGCATGCATGGACATGTGTCAACCATGCATGGCCACGTGTCACCTAGTAGCATATGGTGAAGACACCTCTTATACACCTTTTCTCATGAACCCAAGTATATATACCTCTCCTTCCACTTACTAATGAAAATTTACGAACCCAACAACTCTCTTTCCTTGAGATATCATGCATATACTCTTAGATATCATGCATACCACTTTGGTATCGTGCACAAGTGAGGGAGTGTCAAATTAGAGCTTGGTATCAGCCATAGAGGAAGGATAACAACCAAGCAAGGTGATATCAGCCACAACAAGTGAAGATATCATGCAAAGTGCTAAGAAGCTCAAGCCTTGGACTTTTATTAGATCATATTCAACCTTAGGAACGTGAATATTTGGATCTTGGATCTTTGAAGTTGTTCATAAGGCGGGTTATATAACTTGAACCCAACTATGTTATTGTTCACCTTCAATATTGTTGAACTTGTTGATCTAATTTCAATTTCGAATTCCTTTGATAAATTAATGATCCTTTGAGTTCCAAAAGTATCTTAGGATTTTTGTCCATGAACTAGAACAGTGAGAATAAGAATCTAGAGGTTGATGATGATGACATCATCAAGGTCCAACCCGATAGGGGTTGAAGTACCTCTAACCTGATATGAAGAAGTAAATACACCATTAACTCAATATGGTGATGGGTAGATACCTCTTGCACGTTATGATCATGAAAAGCACACTTTTTGCATGATATATTATTAAACAAAACACTATAAGCATGATATGATATCAAGTCATGCACCCTATGCATGATAGGAAACTAAGCATGGACTCTAAACCGATATAGCAAAACCCTAGAGGATAAGTAATCTGATATTTTGATGTGGACCCATCTCAAAATGATATAGTGAGAAGTGTATATATCATGAGCAATATGAGTAATACATATACACCCCTTGAATACGATATGGGGTCATATATTCACATTATGCACTACATGGTGTTAGGTTATATCCTAACCCAATATGGGTTGAAAACCTAGATGGTAATATGAAAACCAAGATGAAGGGTAACCCGATATAGTGGTGAGTGATACCACATGAAATGAATGATAGGAGTAGCCCCTATTTACACCTTATATATGATACAAGGTTAAGATCATGCCTCATGCATGATATAGTGTTAGTTGAATACTCTACACGATATAGAGTTGAAACCCTAACTGATATAGAGATGAAACTTTATGTAATGACATGAAACCTGACACATCCTATCTTTTGTATGAAGGATTGAAAGAATACAACGTGATATCTAGATTGTCGTGCAGTTATATGATACAACTGATCCTTGAAAGGATATGACTCTAATGGTTTACCCGACATGGTAACCCGATATGTTACCCAACATACAAAAAAGGTGGGAACCCGATATGGTATTGAATATACATTTCTCAAACGATACCATGAAGAGGCACACACCCCATGCATGATATGGTGCATACCTTGTGCACGATAAAGTATTGAGTATACTCTTGTGCCCAATATGGAACCAAGTATTCAGTTTATACCCAATACATGGTCAAGCATCTAGCTCTTACACGATATGGGGTCAACTTGAGAATGAGAAAACCTAAGTGACAACTGACCTGACATATGTACACAATATGGAACTAGGGGATATACCCTAAAATTGATATGGTGATGTGGTTATACCACATACTCAATATAGATGGCCGATGTGATGATAAGGGTGCATCTTAGGTATAATATGGTGGCATACATGTATCTTGATGCTCGATATGGTAGGAATACCTCAAACCAATGTGTCTGGTTAAGTAATGTATATGGTGAGTCATAACTCAATGCAACATTAAGATGCAACGAATTTAATACAATTTGATAGTTGTAAACTGATGTATTTTAAGAAGAGAATTGATCCAACCTAATAAAAACATGGTGCAATCAATATCCTAATAATGATAAGAGGGAAACCTGTATATAAATGATCATGTTAAATAAGTATGCATTGATACTCCTAAGATGAGTGGAGTACGAATTAGGGTTTGATTCTAGATAATATAATCTTGAATCCTTAATTTGTTAATAAGGGGAAAACCTAACCCTAATGAATGGTGATGTTATGCTCTTACAACCTTAATCGGTTAATTTGAGAAATCATAACCCTAATAATGGGAAGGATGCATTTTTATTATATCACATAGTGATGATGTGAATCTGAAACCCTATTTGGTTAAAATAGGCAATCCTAATCCAAAAATAATGGGAAGGATGTATTTCTCTTAACTGGCATAGTGATGACATATATTGTCAGCGTTTATCATGAAATGCAAACTATTCAAGAATCACAAGAGGAAGAACATAGCCAGGTATGAGCTATGATGTTTTTATGGTACAGATTTAAATGATCCTTGTGAGCCATGTTAAATATATGCACAACAAGTATAATGATTATACAGTCTGATATCTTAAAAGATAATTGTTGCCTAGTGAGAGGTGACAAGATATTTGATGAACCATGTGAGCTATGTGAAATACTTTTACAACAAATGTGTTGAATACCTTGGTCTGAGGACCTAGAGGTAATAGTTACATGTTACAGAGGTAAAAATGCTAAGTGATGATCTAAGAGTTTGAATACCCAGATCCAGTAATCATGATGATGATGATGGGAAAGGATGAGAATTTCCAGTATTGTGACAAGGGACAGAGATCCCGAGTGTTATACATTCAAAGAGTTCCAAAGACCTTAAAAGTGTTACACCTTTCTTTAATAGCATTTGTTATAATTCATGTTTGAAACTTGATTGATGCTAAAAGAATACTGTAATGTACCTAATTAATCAAGTTAAATCTCATCATGTAGTACCCTGACCATAGATCCATTCACTGTCAAAAATTGCTGATGGTGAAACAAGTTGAACTCGGAAGCATATTTTTGAATATGCGGGGGTGAAGGATGAAGTATATCCAAATGTTCCAATGAAGAATCGGTGTCACACCTTCCTTATTTATCATGAGATGATGTGAATCTCCTGACCAAATAAGAAATTGATGTGTAAATCCTTCTTCATTTCTAAGTGGTATTAGGATTGAAGTATAAAATCTCCCGACCAGGAGAGGAATTGATGTTGATCTTTCTTATCCTTATATTATAATCCGGGAAAGCTACGCGGACTTCTCTCGAAGAGAGTACATGATACAGCAGTAACTCTATAGCGAATATGCCGCTATACTCCGACATGCTATTTGCAGATGACATAGAATGTCCTGCCAATAGCTAACACACGATGTCCTGCTAAATCTAAGTGGTCTCGTACTCACCGAGACAGGTGAGGTCTTGACAGTCAGCTATGTCATTGACCTTGTATAGTACCGATTTCGGCTAACTAGTGGTCAGTTGGAGCATGAACGGTATACTTTATCTCCTCAGGGCATAAGTGTGATTGTAATATGTAATTAGCCATGTAGCATATTTGCTTAAGGATCAAATACAAAAAGACATTGGTTGATGTACACTCCTTTTATACATCTTAGTTGGATAGATGTTATTCATGTTTCTTTATATTCGTTGCAAAGTGAATAAATTATTATTTGCTCTAACATAGATAGATGCATTATTTTAAGAGAAATGATTACTCTATTCTGTTTATAACAATGATTAAATCCTACTTATTAATATAAAAGAATCTCTGCTCAGTTTTATACTGCTTAACTGTGATAATAATATAGTCTGTGGAGAGTTATATCTCTCGCTGGGACAATTGTCTCACCCCATGGGATCCACAATTTTTAGGTGGACGTGCACAAAGCGGTAGAGACCTTTCTACAAAAGGAGAACAACAGCTGGGATAGCAGTGACAACTCAGGTTGAGTGTACTATCTGTCGTGTCTTGTAGATAGAAGTCTTATGTGTCGTCTCTGTATTCTCAGGTCCTTGGAGTAAGTACGTAATGGTTTCATGAACGATCTGATATTTTGGCTTGTATGCCTCGAGGTTTTATGTTGCTTCAGTATATGTTTTGACAAAGCAACTGTTATATGTTGTCCTCAAGATGAGATGAAACAGTGTATGTACTATGTGAACCATGATATATATAAGTTTTAGATCTCTCAGTAAGAGTTTCCTGGTAATGGATCTCCTTGCAAAATGGTTTTAATTCTTAGTGATTTTGTTAATCCACTATTTATGGTAATTCTGTAATTATTTACTGGTGATGGCTTGATTTGTTTTGGATCGTCACAGTAACCATTATCACAAAGTTGACTAACACTTAGTAAATTGTGATGTAGGCCATCCATGAAAAGAACATTCTTGATGCATAAGGATTCACCTACATCACCCTCACCTTTGACTTTACCTTTCTTGTTGTCCCCAAAGGTGACAGATCCTCCTTTCTTCTTTGTGAAATTGTTGAAATGGTTTATGTCACCGGTCATGTGCTTTGTGCAGCCACTTTCAACAATCCATCTATCTTTTCCCTACAAGAAAGGAGAATGTCAGCTCCCAACTCAAACTTTGGGATCCGAAGTTAGCTTGGGGACCCATTTCGTCTTTGGGTTGGTCCCCTTAGGCTTGTAAGGACAATAAGTAGAATAATGATCATCACATTTGCAATAAGAACAAACCATATGATTCTTAGTGCTCGAAGATTCTCCTACAAAGAAAGAGATATCCTTGCTCTTTTTCTTACCTTTAGCCTTACTCTTTCCCTTTGAGGCTCCCCCTACAAATCCCAAACCACTAGTACTACTTTGTTTAGTAGAATGATCAAGGATTTCATTTAGGGAGTTCTTCCCTTTAAGGAATTTTTGCAGGGATGCTCTCAATCTATGGTTGGGTTCTTACACCCCAAGAGTGGACCTATCTCTTCCCTGAGCTTCCCTTGGATGCACAAGAGCAATTCAAAGTAAATGGAGGCTAGATGAAGAAGTTGAAGTGGATTTTTGCACCAAGAAGCCCCAAAATGGGCGTGGCATATCACCATGGTCGTGAGGAATTAAGCTCCAAAAGTTACAAGGAAGTCATCAAAATTGTACATGAATGACTAGGGCCATTGTCAGCAAAACGACCGTGGTCATTGAAGACCCCAAGGTCGTGGACCTCAGAATGACCGTGGCCAGCCTCCCCACCTTACCCATGGTCAGCAACACAACCGTGTCGATTTATGCATGAAGACCCCAAAAATCAATAGAGACTTGGCTCAATTTACACGTGAATGACCACGGTTGTGGCCATCAGCACGACCGTGGCCCTTGAAGGACACCTCGCTCATGGTGCTCACCATGCCCATGGTGAGATGAAGACAAAATGACCTCAGAGCGACCTCACCCATGGCCACCTCCTCCAATACGGTCATGGTATCCCACACGGCCGTGGTACCCTCTATCCAACACGACTGTGGCACCCCACCGCGGCCGTGAACACCATACACACTTATACTTCAACTCCTCTTTCCACATTGTCTATTCCACTGCCCACGACCGTGCTATGCAACACCCACCACGACCGTGGCACTTCACTACGACCGTGGTGACCACCTAAACCTGCCCATCTTCTCCACTAATTTTCCCATTTTGCCCCCACTTACCCTAGTGCCTCCCACCACCTATATATACATAGGTGGTGGCTACAACATGAATGTTAGATTCCCTTAGCCTCTTCTTCGCTACTCTAGAGCTCCTTCATCCCTTTCCTTGCATTTACTCCACTCACCTACCTCCCACTCCATATTCCACTCCATTTCCACCATAGTTTTCTAGATTCCCTTCCACAATCCCATATATTCCCATGCTTTTCACCCCCGTTGGAGGAGGAGCCACGCCCTACAATAGCTAGGAGGTGAAGAAGAAGAAGTTACTTTGAGCTCCATGGATTCCTATCCCTTCTTCTCATTTCTTTTATCTTTTGTTTGAGCATGTCAAGCTAAGCCCCTAGTGGTGGGCTGTTTGGGGTTAAAATTTGACTTTGATATCATGTTGGGAGAAAATAATTTGTATTGAACATAATTTCATTCTATGATGATTGACTCTTGCTTCTATATCATTTCCCATTATCTTGCATGTGATTTGTGCTTTTAAACATAGATTGTTTTTTTTATGATGCTTGATGACACTTAAATTCTAGGAGGAAATGGAATGTATGTGGCAATCTTAGGAATGAATCCTAGGTCCAATTAGTGGATCCCTAGATTAGCCCTGTTTGTTCCTACATACATCTCCTTTCTTCTACAAATAAGTGTGAGATCTAAGTAGCTAGTGTAAGTGTGATTAGTGCAATTGCCTAGACTTTCTCAAAGGCCAGATAACAAGTAACATTAGGTGAAACACCCCCATCTCTACTCCCATTCCTACCCCTGGCTCTCAATTTTCCTAATACCACTTACCCTAGAAACCTAGACTTTCCAAGTCCTATTAGAATTACACCTAGCCTAGTTCTCCAACTAGTAGCATAATGTATATTCCAACAACACTTGCCTTGTTGTTTGGTTTGGTAATCTAGATTGAAATATGAGAATTGCATGCTATGTTATACTTCCCCCAACTAATATCAAGTTTCATCCCCAAACGATCCACCTATCCATCTTATTGCTTAAAATACACCCTTGTCTTCTTAGCTTGTTAATGCTAGCTTAGTCAATTGCCTTTGTCAATTCTTAGCTAATTGCTTAGTTCTTGATATTTAGTTCTTGCTCAAGTAGTTAGGGCTCGTTTGAGCTTGCCTATGTTAATTTAACTAGCTAGTGGTAACTTAGGCTCTTGCTCATCTTATTGCTTAGCTTGCCTCTTAGTTGATAACTTGCCTTGCTAATGTAGTGTAACTCCTTGCTCTAGTTTAGTTGTTTGTCTTGCCCAGTTTCTTACTCTTAACTTGCTTAGGGTAATCTAGGGTTTTTGTTAATCTAGTTTCTTTCTTGCTTGTAATTGTAGCATAATCAACAAAACCGACTTTAAATCCTCAAACCCTAGACTCTGATTTAGGAACATAGCTAACATTAACCTAGCTCCAGTGCCCCCTCTATCCCCGAGGATCGACCCTAATCTTACCACTAGCCTATATTACAACATGACCCCATGCACTTGCGGGTATGTGTGATTAGTTGAGCCTATGCGTTGGACTAGGTTCATATACAAATTTTGAGAGATCTATGTTTTCCCTTAGGATTACATCTAGTCACCTTTAGTTGTCTAGTGTGTGGCCTTGAGAAGATCGCACCAAGCTACTGTAGGCAGCGACACGTATCGCCCCTCGTGCATGTAGCACTGGAACCCTGATCACCCTGAAGGTGACACCTGTGGGAGCAGGTGTGCTGAAGGCACTTCATGGCATCACCTAGATCTGCATACACCCTGATCTCACTCCTCCTCCTCGTTCTCCTCTCGTTCTGCTCCTTCTCCTCAATATTCTCTAGCATGTCGAGCTCAAGCCAGGGGTCATTCTTCTACAGAAATTGGTGCTCTTATGTTTGCTGGACATCCTTGAATTTGTGGCAGATTATGGCCATGCAGTGGACCTGAAGATCTGGGGTGTCGCACTACCGTGCCAGCTGCAGCATGTCAACCATGTTGTTTGAGGTTGGTTCGTGGATACGATGGGAAACAATAATGTTTTTAAAAAATTTGCATGTACTCACACTAAAAAAATGTTCAACATAAATGAATTGGTGATAACAATAAATTTTGTGATGTTTTTGGCCCTTATTTCGTTATCAAAACTGCCCTTTTTAATTGTTTTCCTCTCTCTTTTGTCATGTTTTTGAATAAACAGGCCACACTACACTATTAACTCAATTTTATCATCTTTTGCATAGTTTTCCTTGTTTTTGAACTCATTTAGTAGCAAAAAGGCCCGTCCTGACCCACGAACGTGTTCCACCTACATCGGCCTTCTTACCAACCGGCCGGCCGATACGCTCGCTGCCCGACACGGGTGCGCGATACCATACTGCGCGACACAAGGATGTCACGCAAGAAGGAACGAACGAGCGACACGCCATTTACCCGAAAGGGAGCCGGGCTCGCCACGACAACTGAAGCGTGTCGCGCAATACATGCCACCCACCAGCAGGCGCCACTCGTCACGATGCACTACTACAGAAATAGCATTCAATGTCGCTTTTCTGGGCGTCGGTTATTAAGGAAAACCGACGCCTATCATATAAGGCGTCAGTTGTTTAAGCAAACCGATGTCTATATTTGAAGACCAGCCAGACACGGGTACCGCTTTGTATTCAGCGTCGGTTGACAATAACAAACCGACGCCTAAAAGCTCCCGCGAAATCCAATTTTTGAGCGAAAAGAAAAAGTGTCACATACAGCGTCGGTTATTTAAATAGCCACCGACGCCTATGTGTGATGAAACTTTGCGCGAAAAGTGTCACTTTCAGCGTCGGTTATCTATTGATAACCGACGCCAAAAGTGGTTCCCGCCAAACAATTTCGTGAAAATATCATCCAATTGAGCGTCGGTTGTTTCAAACAACCGACGCTAAAGTTGTTTAGGCGTCGGTTGTGACAAACAACCGACGCTATAGGTGAACTTTATATTCTGCGATCACCCGACTGTTCCCCTTTCTTCTGTTTCATCGCCTAAACAGCTTTAGCTCCCGCCGCAACTGCTGTCGCACGACCCTCCACTCCGCCGCACCCCTCCACGATAGTGCCACCACACCACCTTCTCTGGCGCAGCCTTCTCCTCCGGTGCCTCCACGCCGCCTTCTCCTTCGGTGCCACTGCCTCCACGCCGCCGCCGCCAGGACGACAGAAGCTTCTCTCCACCGCCTTCACGCCATCGCCAGGGTTTAGGGTTGGTAGCTGCTTCTCCGCCGCACCGCCGGTTCGACCACAGCTCCTCTCCACCGCCGTCGCCCACTCTGTGCCGCCGTATGCAGACCACAACTCTTCTCCAGACCGGTATGCCCTCTTCTTTGTATTTTATTAGAGCTAGGAGGCAGAGGTTGTGTGTTAGTGAATGAAGTCTAAGGCTCTTTCCTCTCTTTCAAGCTCATGAAATGTGATTCTTACTGAAATATGATGATGGGACAATTTTTTCTCTGCCATAGTTGAAATTTTCCTACTTGAAAAGGTCAACTTACCGAAAAGAATGCTCTTCTACCTTTTATTTTAAAGATGCATTCTATATACAATTTTCCTGTACCCACAATTGCTGATTAGTTTTCTTGTACAACTGGATTCTTCAAGGAAATAGCTACAGCTAGATAAGATCGTGTACACTCTGTATTTTTTCCCATCCTTTCTACAACTGGATTCTTCAAGGAAATAGCTACCTTGGGTCTTTATAGGTTATTTTAATGTTGTTCGAAGGAATTATGAAAAAATTAGTAAACAACCTCCTACAAAAAGTCTATGCAGGACTTTAACATGTGTGTTATGAATTGTGGATTGTTGAGTTAGAAATGAATGGACCCATCTTTGCATGGGACAATCATCAAGAAGGGAAGAATTTCATTACATCTAAAATTGATAAAGTAGTTTACAATGATAAATTCCTTGATATTGTTTCTAATTTTCATAGGAAAGTTGATAAACATGTACATGCGGAAATATGGTTATTAAACCAATGGTTATAACATATAATGTCTAGTAAAGATTCCTAGACCTTTTGTTTGAAACTATTGATTTCTTGATTTATGATTTAATAATGCTCTGTTGATTAGGATTAACCATGTTGCCTGTAGTTTATAGACATTTATTATATATAAGAATGACAACACATGTATTTGTTGGCCTAGAAACCCATCCAAGATTGACTCATTAGGAGTAAATCTTGGATAGTCCCCGGTTTGGGACTGTTCTTAAACACCTAATCTCACTTAGGATGTAAGTGTATAATGTGTATTGGGTTTTCGAGAAAATTTCGATAGCATTTCCCCGTTTGTTCTCTAAGTATATATGTACTTAGAGAATAGCGGGGAAATGCTGCCGAAATTTTCTTGAAAACCCAATACACATTATACACTTACTAGTGAGATTAGGTGTTCAAGGATGGGATAGGTGGTACATATTTATTATACATAAGAATGACATCAAATGTGTTTGTTGGCCTAGAAACCCATCCAAGATTGACTCATTAGGAGTAAATCTTGGATAGTCCCCAGTTTGGGACTGTTCTTGAACACCTAATCTCACTTAGGATGTAAGTGTATAATGTGTATTGGGTTTTTGAGAAAATTTCGGTAGCATTTCCCCGTTTGTTCTCTAAGTATATATGTACTTAGAGAACAGCGGGGAAATGCTGCCGAAATTTTCTTGAAAACCCAATACACATTATACACTTACTAGTGAGATTAGGTGTTCAAGGATGGGATAGGTGGTACACATTTATTATATATAAGAATGACATCACATTATACACTTAGGTAGGATGTAAGTGTATACCCTAATCTTTTCCTAATATATACTTGTTTCCTAATATATACTTGTTTTCTCTGATCATAGAATGGATAGATCATGGATGTCCATTCGTAATCGTTGCACCCCAGAGTTTATATCGGGTCTTGATCAGTTTATTAGATTTGCTGAGGAACATAGGAAAAAACCTACAGATAGGTTCTACTGTCCATGTAGGCATTGCAGTAACAACTTGAAAGTCAAAACTGGTGAGGAAATCAAAAGTCATGTCATGTGCAATGAGATTGTACAAGGCTATACACAATGGCACTGGCATGGAGAGATTTCAAAATCGAAACCAGTAGATGTCGATAGCAGTGATTGGGTGGAAGAAGAAATTGCCTCCGATGACGTAAATGTGAACGAACCAGTTCCAGCAGACATCGTTGATGCGATGCTGGATAGTTGTAGGGTAGAGCACACCGATCCACCTCCTATCTTTAGAAACATTGTGCATGATGCTGAGATACCGTTATACACAGGATGTGCTAAGTTTACAAAGCTTAGCGCTGTGTTGAGATTGTATAAGTTGAAAGCTAACAATAGATGGAGTGACAAAAGCTTCACTTCATTGTTGACTTTGTTGAAAGAAATGCTTCCTAAAGGAAACGAGCTGCCAATCTCAACATACCAGGTAAAGAAAATGTTGTGCCCAATGGGAATGGAGGCCAAGAAGATACACGCATGCCCGAATGATTGTGTATATTTCAAAAGGACCATGTAGATTTGAAAGATTGTCCAAAATGTGGTGCGTCACGGTATAAATTGACGACTTCGGGGGAGTCCAAAACTGGTTCTCCTGCCAAGGTGTTGTGGTATCTACCTATAATATCACGGTTTCAACGCTTGTTTGCAAATCCGAAAGATGCGAAGAATTTGAGGTGGCATGCAGATGTTAAGAAAAATAATGATGGGATCCTGCGACATGCGTCTGATTCCCCACAGTGGAAGAAGATTGATCTATTGTACCCCAAATTTGGTGAAGAAGATAGGAATCTAAGACTTGGGCTTTGTACAGATGGGATGAATCCGTACGGGACATTGAGCAGCCAACATAGCACTTGGCCAGTCATGCTTGTTATATACAATCTTCCTCCCTGGATGTGTATGAAAAATATGTACGTTATGTTGTCATTGTTGATATCGGGCCCTAAACAACCCGAAAATGATATCGTTGTTTATCTTGAACCTTTGATTGATGACTTAAAAAAACTTTGGGCTGAAGGTGTGATGACCTATGATGCTTCAGCAAGAGAGACATTTTGTTTGCACGCTATGTTGTTTTGCACTATTAATGACTTTCCAGCATATGGGAATTTGTCTGGATATAGTGTCAAAGGAGCTAAAGCGTGTGCTATATGTGAAGAAAACACTGATTCAATAAGACTAAAACATGGCGGCAAGACTGTATATCTTGGTCATCGAAGGTTTCTTTCAAAATTCCATCCGTATCGTAGGAAGCGCAAAGCATTCAATGGATGGAATGATGAACGGAGTGCACCTAAACCTATACCAGGGGATGTTGTTTATGAAAGAGTAAAAGACATTGTCAATGAATTTGGTAAGAAATCACAATGTAGTATGGCCACACGGAGTGACAATTCTTCATTCAAGAAGAAGTCAATATTTTGGGATCTTCCTTATTGGAGTTCTTTGACAGTCAGGCATTGTATCGATGTAATGCACGTTGAGAAAAATGTCTGTGATAGCATCATTGGTACTCTGTTAAATATACCAGGTAAGACTAAAGATGGGATAAAATCCAGACTGGACCTACGTGAAATGGGAATAAGGTCAGAATTAACAGAATTACGTGAAATGGGTAGTAAAAGAACATACTTACCTCCCGCTTGTTACACGTTGTCTAGAAAGGAGAAGAAAACTTTTTGTGAATGCTTGGTAAATGTTAAGGTGCCACATGGTTACTCATCCAACATCCGTAGATTGGTATCAATGAAAGATCTGAAGTTGATAGGTCTTAAATCTCATGATTGTCACACTCTAATGCAACAAATATTGCCCGTGGCAATTCGATCTATATTGCCGAAGCATGTAAGGTTTGCAATTACCAGACTTTGTTTCTTTTTCAACAGTCTATGCAGCAAAGTTATTGACCCTGATACTCTTGATAATTTGCAAAGAGAAGTGGTTGTTACCCTATGTCATCTTGAGATGTATTTCCCTCCTTCGTTCTTTGATATCATGGTACATCTTGTTGTCCACTTGACTAGGGAAGTGAAAATGTTGGGACCAGTTTTCTTGCATTGGATGTATCCCTTTGAACGATACATGAGTGTTGGCTAAATGGACATCTATAAATCCCTTTGTTTTGATTATGACAAACATTTCATTCTTATTGATCTAACGAGCTACTTGAGTGTGCATGAACAAGGCGGATGACAAAGTACTAGGGAAATCCATATGCTTCCATATTTATTTTCATGCAATGTAATCGCCTTGTAAAAGCTTGTACAAATATATAATGTACAAGTACTTAGATTACATGTAAATCAAGCGTTAGATCTTCCCTAGCTAAACACCACATTTAGATAAGTCATCCCCTTTAAATAGGATCACATCTGCACACTCATACATAAAATTAGTGCCTAAATTGAAACATTGAAACATGATCAATCTCGGTCGACCAACTCCTCGACCGAAACACTCTCGGTCGACAATCTTCTCGAACGAGAAAGATCCAAAGTAGCCGTTAGACACAACTGACAAGGTAGTTGGCAGTTGGAGATAGACGTTGCAAATCACTTGATCCAGAGAGCCTGTCGGTTGACAAAACTTTGACCGAGTAGGTATCTCGGTCGACCATTCCTCGACCGAGATGAACTCTGACAGCAACTGCAGAGTAAATTAATTAGCCGTTGCTAAAGCAACAAACTTGTACCTAACGGCTAGTCAAGCACTTAGAAACCCCTAGAAGTTGTCTAGAACGTCCTTAAGCATCCTTAGACCATTCCTATAAATAGGACAAGCCATAGGACACTCAAACTCACTTGTTACACTTGAGAAATCCTTGAGCATACTTTGAGCAATCTGTTTGTGAGCAATTTGAGCATTGTGACAATTGGCCACTTTCTTCCTTAGCTCAAAATTCGTGTCCTATAGGCTAGTATCTCCTACCCACTGCAATCACAAGTCCATACACTTGGTTAGGAGATCTATACGCTTGATCTAGGCAAATCAAGCCTTGGGCTACAAAGGATAAGTTGTAATTTCCTTTTTCCTTTCTTGTTCTCTATTACTGTTTGTACTCTCCTTGCTACTCCTAGGTTGGAGGCTGCGGATTGGAGAGGGTGGAGATCTTCTTGGTGAAGAAGGCGACCTTGAGCTACTTCAGAAGGCTGGTGCAACGGGAGGTTACTTCTAGAGAGGAAGGCTACTTCAAGGGGGAGCTTGGAGTTACTTCAAGAAGGCTACCTCAAGTTGGTGCACCTACTTCAAGTGAAGGCTGTTCAAGGGGTGTAAAGGAAAGTATTGTATTTTGTATAAATCCTTGAGAAGGTAATAAAATAAATACTTTCAAAATCTCGGTTGGGTAAGCAACCGGGTAGTGGACTGACAACTTTAGTATTTGCTAAAGTTGGAACCACTCTAAACACATGTCTCCTTCTTCTAATTTCAATTGTGTTTGTTTAAGTTCAATAAATTGTTAAAATTAATTTAAAACTCTATTCACCCCCCCTCTAGTGTTTTTCAATTGGTATCAGAGCAGGCTTCAAAGAACCCTAACAAGGTCTTGAAGAAATGGGTGATGGAGTGCTCAACAGCCTTAACCTTGAAGGGACACTTGTTGCTAGGCCTCCAGCGTTCGATGGAACAAACTACCAATATTGGAAGAGAAGGATGCAATTCTACTTCCAAGTCATCAATTGGGACTTATGGAGAATGGTGTCAACCCCATATGAGCTCCCTCAAACTCAATTTGCATAATGGGATGCAAATACAGTAAAACTGGCTCAAATGAATGCAAAAGCTGTAAGCATTTTATATTGTTCTATTTCGGTAGGAGAATTTAATAGAATATCTAATTGTGACACAGCCTATGATATTTGGCATAGACTGTCCATAACCTATGAAGGTACAGTCCAAGTCAAAAATTCCAAAATTAGCATGTTTAAACAAAAGTTTGAACACTTTCGTATGGATCCTGATGAATCTATTAGTGAAATGTTTGCAAAATTCTCTACTATTGTTAATGGTTTAAGTGCCCTAGGAAAACCTGTCCTTGAAGAAGATCAGGTATCAAAAATCCTTCGATCACTTCCTCCAAAATATAAGCCAAAGGTGACAGCCATTGAAGAAGCAAACGACCTCACTCGACTGAAAATGGAGCAACTTATTGGCAACCTAGAAGCTCATGAAGCAACCCTAGAAGAGGAAGAAAGAAGAGCACGTGAACTTCAGCAAGGAAAGAAGAAGGATGTGGCTCTAAAAGCTTCAAATGTCGTCACACAAGAAAGTGAGGAGTCAAGTGAAGAAGAAGGAGAAGAAGCCTTGATCGTCAACGGTAAGAAATACAAAAGATTTAAATCTAACAAAATTTGCAGTTCTTCTTCTACTCCTCCTAGGTGCTTTGAATGTGGGAAGAAAGGGCATTTCAAAAATGAATGTCCTAAAGCAAAGAAAGGAAAGAAAAGCTCACACAAGAAGAAGGGAGAAAAAGCCTATAAAGCTGCATGGGACGAGTCAAGTGACAGTGAAAGTGGAGAAGAAAAGGTGGAATGTCTAATGGCAAGAGAAGATGATGAAGACTCTCAAGAGGTAAGCCTACTTGATCTTCCTAAAGAAGAGTTAGTTACTAGTCTACAAGAAATTCATGATAAGTATGTTGATGTCAAGAAGAAACTAAAGAAGGTTATCAAATCAAATGATGAGCTAATTGCTAAATTAGATAATCTTTCTTCTGAAAAGAACAACATTGATCTTGAGAATTTGTCTTTAAAAACATCTTTAGATGATTGCACTAGAAAGCTACTCACTTTAGAAACAAATGTTGATCTTCTTTCTAAAGAAAAGACTGAATTGTTAGCTAAACTAAAAGATTTTCAGACTCAACCTATTTTGTGTAACCATCTGGACTATGATAATGTTGTAAAAGAAAGAGATTCATTGTTATCTGATTTAGATCAAGCAAGAAAAGATCTACACAAGAAGATGAATGACATTGCTCAGCTGCAAAGAGAACTTTATGAGTTAAGAAGAAAAGATATACTTGATAACATTCTAAGCGTTGGTACTGTTTTCAACGGAAGAAAAGGTTTGGGATATGCTCCAAAGAAAAATCAACCCAAAAGAACTCAAACTATGTTTGTGCCCAAGAACACAATGGCTAGAAAGAGAAATGAAGTTGATTCTATTACTTGCCATTTTTGTTTACGTCTTGGACACTATTCCTTTTCATGCCCTTATAAGACTAAGGATTCCGACTTAGTTTGGGTCCCAAAACCCCAAACTTAGTAGAGTCAAATGGAATTTAGTTGAGATATGGCCAAACGATCCATTTTGCTATTTATATTGTCTTATCTCAACTAAACAAAAGATTTCATGCATATTGTTAATTTTCTGCACTATTTTACTGAAACAGAAACTTAGTCGGTCGAAGTATTGTCGACCGAACCCTTAATTGGTCGAAGTATTGTCGACCGACCGGATGTCTGTAACAAATCAAAATCTACAGCAATTATTTCGGTCGAAAATTGGTCAACCGAGCTAAAATTCTATGTTTCTTTATTTGCAATACAGTAATATTCTCGATCGACAATTAGTCGACCGAGACAGATGTCGGTCGAACAATTGTCGACCGACTGGATTTCTGATTCAAAACTTTTATACAAGTCTGTACTTAAATGATTCTAACCATATCAGACCATCACATGGGTACCAAAATCTACATTTTAAATGCAGGAATGGGTGGTTGACAGTGGATGCTCCAAACATATGACCGGGAACAAGGATGCATTTCAAACCTTTGAAGAAAAGAAAAGTGGAACGGTCACCTTTGGAGACAATGGTAAGGGTAAAATCGTTGGAATAGGTAATGTTGGTACAAACCTCGAAATAAAGAATGTTCTACTCGTTGATGGTTTGCACCATAATTTGATAAGTGTTAGTCAATTATGTGATAGTGGTTATGATGTGTTATTTAACAAAACCTGCTGCAAGTTATTGATAGAAAACACTACAAATGTTGTTTATGAAGGAAATAGAGTTGGAAATCTTTATATCCTTAAACCTAACTCTATGAAATCAGTAGTGGGAAAATGCTTACTTGCAAATGAAAATACCTTACAACTATGGCATAAAAAGCTAGGACATGCTAGTTCACATGTTATTAAAAAGTTAGTGAAATATGATCTTGTTCGTGGATTGCCTACTTTATCTTTTGATCAAGTTGAAAACTGTGAACCATGCACAATGGGAAAGCAAACCAAAACCTCTTTTAAACCAAAACATGTACTTAGCACCAGTAGATCCTTAGAATTAATTCATATGGATTTATTTGGACCCATGAGGACACAATCTATTGGTGGTAAAAGATATTGTTTTGTTATTGTTGATGATTATAGTAGATACACATGGGTACACTTTATTGCAACTAAAGATGATACTATTCATGTTTTTATACAATTTTGTTCCAAGATTGAAAATCTATTACAAAGCAAAATATGTACCATTAGAAGTGATCATGGTGGAGAATTTGAAAATCATACATTTGAGGAATTTTGTACATCTCAAGGGTACACTCATAATTTTTCTGCTCCACGCACTCCACAACAAAATGGTATAGTAGAAAGGAAAAATCGATCACTACAAGAAATGGCTAGAACTATGATGCTCGAACACAACACACCCAAAACCTTTTGGGCTGAAGCTGTAAACACTGCATGCTATGTGTTAAATAGAGTAACTGTTCACTCTCACTTGAAGAAAACTCCATATGAAATAATACATTCTAAGAAACTTAGAGTTGACTATTTTCATACCTTTGGCTCCACATGCTATATTTTAAATACCAAAGATGATAGAGATAAGTTTGACTCTAAATCACACAAATCATTCTTTTTGGGATATTCCACATTTAGCAAAGCTTTTAGAGTATATAACACTATCTCTAGAAAAGTTGAGGAATCTATTCATGTTTCTTTTCATGAAGAGTCCAAATCTGAAAATCTAGAAATCATAGATCTCACTAATCAATTCGAAAATTTAAACATACCAAATGATAGTGAGAAAGTTACTACAAATAATCACCAAGCTGAACCACAACCTACACCTAGGCTTATTAAGGATCATCCTCAAGAACTAATTATTGGAGATCCTAATGATAAAGTCAAAACTCGGTCTTCCTTCAAAGATGTTGCAAACATGGCTTTTGTTTCTATCATTAAACCTAAGAAGATATCTGAATCTCTTAAAGATGATTATTGGATAATAGCCATGCAAGAAGAATTAAATCAATTCACTAAAAATGATGTATGGGATTTAGTTCCTAAACCACAAGATAAAACCATCATAGGAACTAAATGGGTTTTTAGGAATAAGCTAAATGAGGCAGGAGAAGTAATAAGGAATAAAGCTCGGTTAGTAGCACAAGGATATAATCAACAAGAAGGAATAGATTTTGATGAAACGTATGCACCGGTAGCTAGACTTGAAGCTATTAGAATGTTACTAGCTATTGCTGCACATAAAAACATCAAACTCTACCAAATGGATGTAAAAAGTGCATTTCTAAATGGCATCATTCAAGAAGAAGTATATGTTGCCCAACCACCTGGTTTTGAAATACCGGAAAAAGGTGACTATGTTTATAAACTTAAGAAAGCACTTTATGGTTTAAAACAAGCACCTAGGAATTGGTATGAAAGGCTCAAGACATATCTTTTTGATAATAGTTTTTCTATTGGAAATTCAGATTCTACTTTCTTTTTCAAAACATATACATCTGATTTCCTAGTTGTGCAAATATATGTTGATGACATTATTTTTGGAGCTTCTAATGATTCATTGTGCACACAATTCAGTGACATTATGCAAAAAGAATTTGAAATGAGCCTCATGGGTGAACTAACTTTCTTTCTTGGTTTTCAAATTAAACAAACACCTGCCGGAATATTCATAAGCCAAGAAAAATATACTAAAGAACTCTTAAAACGTTTTGGGATGGATCAGTGCAAACATGCTACTACTCCTATGGCTACTTCTATTAAAATTGATAAGGATGAAAATGGGGAACCTATTGATGATTCCTTATATAGAGCCATGATTGGTAGTTTGCTTTACTTAACTGCTTCTAGACCGGACATTATGTTTTCCGTTGGTTTTTGTGCTCGATTTCAATCACAACCTATGCACTCTCATTTTCTAGCAGTTAAACGAATTCTTCGTTACCTAGCCGGCACTACTTGTTTTGGTTTATGGTATCCAAAAGGACAATCCTTGGATTTTAAAGCTTATACTGATGCAGATTATGCTGGTTGTCGACTTGATCGCAAGAGTACTAGTGGTGGCTGTTTCTTGTTAGGGAGAGCTTTAGTATCTTGGTTTAGCAAGAAACAAAATACGGTTGCCCTATCTACAACTGAAGCCGAATATATGGCAGCCGGGTCTTGTTGTGCTCAAGTACTTTACATGCAACAAGTGTTAAACGATTATGGTTTTACTCTTTCATCTACGCCTATTTTTTGTGACAACACGAGCGCTATAAACTTAGCACACAATCCTATTTTACACAGCCGAGCTAAACATATTGAAATCCGTCATCACTTTTTAAGGGATCATATCTCCAAGAATCATGTTTCCCTTCATCATGTTGATACGGAAGATCAATTGGCTGATATTTTTACAAAACCGCTTCCACTAGATCAATTTAACAAAATTAGGAAACAACTTCTTATCACTCCTTTGGAAGATGTTTTCTTTGATATTTGTGCTTCTTAACAAAAACTTTTAATGGACATCTTTTTCATTAGATTTGATGGGACATCTAATTAAGGGGGAGTTTTTATTTTTAACGGATATCTTTTTGAAATGACAAAGGGGGAGAAATAAATATAAAACTAAAACTTAGTAATTACGAAAAACTCAATCAATGAGTTTCATAAATAAACTCTTGGCTTTACATTGAAAGTTGCTATATTCCCTAGTGAATTGGATTTCATGTTCCATAATTCATGGGGAATAATAAGCACACATTTTATAAACAAGAGGAAAAGCTACAAAAGGTAATCTAAAGGTATGAAACTCATATGTTTTATATTTCCTTCATTTATATTTTGGAAATGTTTGTCATCTTCAAAAAGGGGGAGATTGTTGGCTAAATGGACATCTATAAATCCCTTTGTTTTGATTATGACAAACATTTCATTCTTATTGATCTAACGAGCTACTTGAGTGTGCAGGAACAAGGCGGATGACAAAGTACTAGGGAAATCCATATGCTTCCATATTTATTTTCATGCAATGTAATCGCCTTGTAAAATCTTGTACAAATATATAATGTACAAGTACTTAGATTGCATGTAAATCAAGCATTAGATCTTCCCTAGCTAAACACCACATTTAGATAAGTCATCCCCTTTAAATAGGATCACATCTGCACACTCATACATAAAATTAGTGCCTAAATTGAAACATTGAAACAAGATCAATCTCGGTCGACCAACTCCTCGACCGAAACACTCTCGGTCGACAATCTTCTCGACCGAGAAAGATCCAAAGTAGCCGTTAGACACAACTGACAAGGTAGTTGGCAGTTGGAGATAGATGTTGCAAATCACTTGATCCAGAGAGCCTGTCGGTCGACAAAACTTCGACTGAGTAGGTATCTCGGTCGACCATTCCTCGACCGAGATGAACTCTGATAGCAACTGCAGAGTAAATTAATTAGCCGTTGCTAAAGCAACAAACTTGTACCTAACGGCTAGTCAAGCACTTAGAAACCCCTAGAAGTTGTCTAGAACGTCCTTAAGCATCCTTAGACCATTCCTATAAATAGGACAAGCCATAGGACACTCAAACTCACTTGTTACACTTGAGAAATCCTTGAGCATACTTTGAGCAATCTGTTTGTGAGCAATTTGAGCATTGTGACAATTGGCCACTTTCTTCCTTAGCTCAAAATTCGTGTCCTATAGGCTAGTATCTCCTACCCACTGCAATCACAAGTCCATACACTTGGTTAGGAGATCTATACGCTTGATCTAGGCAAATCAAGCCTTGGGCTACAAAGGATAAGTTGTAATTTCCTTTTTCCTTTCTTGTTCTCTATTACTGTTTGTACTCTCCTTGCTACTCCTAGGTTGGAGGCTGCGGATTGGAGAGGGTGGAGATCTTCTTGGTGAAGAAGGCGACCTTGAGCTACTTCAAAAGGCTGGTGCAACGGGAGGTTACTTCTAGAGAGGAAGGCTACTTCAAGGGGGAGCTTGGAGTTACTTCAAGAAGGCTACCTCAAGTTGGTGCACCTACTTCAAGTGAAGGCTGTTCAAGGGGTGTAAAGGAAAGTATTGTATTTTGTATAAATCCTTGAGAAGGTAATAAAATAAATACTTTCAAAATCCCAGTTGGGTAAGCAACCGGGTAGTGGACTGACAACTTTAGTATTTGCTAAAGTTGGAACCACTCTAAACACCTGTCTCCTTCTTCCAATTTCAATTGTGTTTGTTTAAGTTCAATAAATTGTTAAAATTAATTTAAAACTCTATTCACCCCCTCTAGTGTTTTTCAATGAGCATTTTTAAAGGTGATGTTCGAAACCGTTATCGACCTGAAGGGAGTATTATTGAAGGTTATGTGGCGAGAGAGGTTATGGATTTTTGCAATGACTTTCTCAGTGGTAATGACACTCCTGATAATGACAAGAATATTGAGGAGGGCAAAGGAATTTTGGGATCACGGGTGAAAGTAATCAGCCGTGAGCAGTTGGAACAAGCTCACTTGTATATTTTACACAATATGGACGAAGTGAGTGTTTATATCGAGGAGCATACCAATTTCATAAAGAGAAAACATCCTCGAGCAAGTTCAATGTGGCTTACTAGAGAGCATAATAAGACTTTTACTAAGTGGTTTGAAGATAAAGTCTTACATCAACTATCTCAAACACCAAATGATATTACAGAAACTATCAAATGCCTCGCCTTTAAACCAAAACCGAATGTTATGTCTTATGAAGGGTTTGACATTAATGGATTCACATATTACACAAAGTGCCAAGATGATAAGAGTGTCGTCCAAAATAGTGGGGTCACTCTTCAAGCGTCGACTATGTACTTTGCAAGTGCAAAGGATAAGAGTCCACGTGAAGCTAAAATGTCATATTACGGTGTCATTGAGGACATTTGGATAGCTGGATAGCTGCTACTCAGGAGTCTGCTGCTACTGAGGAGTCTGCCACACCCATGCCTCGCCATGATATCTGGATAGCTGGGAGGCAAAACAAGAAGGGTGAAATAAAGAAGCCCGTAACTGCTGAGGCGGCTGCGAAAATGGTAAAATACAACTCTTAGAGCAATCGTTTGAATATTGATTATTTGTTAACTTACCAATTTCTGTTGACGGTGATTAGCGGGAGCTGCACGAGCAGAGGAAACAAGGCACGTTCATCCCTCAGGGCACACAGGATGAATTGACAGTTGCTCTGGGTAACCCAGAGCATCCTGGACGTGTTAGAGGTGCAGGCACTGGTGTGGGCATCAAAGCATTCTTTGGGCCATCCCAGCGCAAACCCAGAGCGGGACTTTCACAAGAAGAGGTAACCTATACTTTTTTTAGAATGTTGCTGCAAAAGGAAATTCAATAATAAGAAGCTAATGTTTCTTTTATCCATGTATAGGAGAATAAGAGAGTCGAGGATATAGTTGCTAAGAAGGTCAACGATGTAGTTGCTGAGAAGGTCAAGGAAGAATTGCTGCGGTGGCAGGCATCTCAGGCTTCCAATCAGCCTATGGCGACCCACTCTTCTCCTGATGTACAGACTACAAGTAATCCTGTAGACCCACCGCCTAACACGTCTGCTGTAAGTATTGTTTATGACATTGTAGTTAGTCTTTTCAAGTTGTTATGATTTCAAGATGATATGTATATATGTATAATATTCTTTACGTAAATTTGTAGGCATTGAAGCCATGCCGCTTAAGAATGCAAGACTACGTTGTTGTAGAGGCGCAAGCTTACCTGTCCCTTCCTGGGGCAATGTTTCACGAGACTCCAATGCCACAGGGCTACGTTCCTGTGAGCCCGATACGTGTGTTACCCGATTGGAGAGAAGCTACATTGCCATATCCCCACCTGGATATTGATACACTTGCTGATGCAGAAGGCGGGGTGATATTGTGGCCCAAAGCAGATGTCGTCTACACTACTGAAATTGTAAGATAAATTTACATTACTGTAAATTGTTAATGTGTATATATGAGGTCAACTGATCTGAAATTATATATATAGGTTAAAAAGAAGACAACCGGAGCACCTAGGCCTCCACCTCCACTTCCCGCATTACCAAGTTGGGTTCCAACTGACCTAACATACCCGTTAGGTCCTGCTTGTAGGGGAATGGCATGTTGGCTACGGGCGCATAATATACATTGCCCTATAATTGTTTCTTTAGATGCAGATTATGCAGGACAATCATATGATAGCTCTTTATTTATACAAGATATTATTGAGTTGTTTATGTATGAGTGGTTGAATACATCAATGATAGAGACATGGATAAGGTGAGATCTTATTTATACATCCATATACCTTGTGTAAGATCCGGTGAGCTGGTTTCTTATATATTAATGCATACGTAATACATGTTTTGCAGCTACTTAGTCGAAGATCATTGCAAACAATTTGCATTTGATCATGTGGGATTTTTGATTCCTTCATTGATTAGTTTGGTAGCTAAAGACCCTGATAATGTTCAACAATATTGTATAGATGCTTTTACAATTTTTGGTCAGCAAAAGAAGACGATAATAATAGCTCCATTCAATGTCAAGTAAGTTTACTTTATTTATAATTTGGACTTAAGAAAATTCCATTTTTATTGTGCATTTTGAGTTATTAATTGTTAACTTTTTACCTCTAGTGGTAGACATTGGGAGTTACTAGTTATTGTCCCCAGGACATTCACTGTTTATTATCTAGATCCCGCGGGAAGTACATTAAACACTAAAATTGGACACGTAATGAGAATGCCATTATTCTGGTGAGAAATATTTCATTTTTGTATCTGTTAACATCTGTTATTATATTACTATTTACTTATGCAATTTACTATGTTATATTAATATGTAGGGGTTTAGATGCATTCAAAAAGGCTGGAGGAACGGTCCCAAGGAAAAAGAACCAGCCAATAAATTGGCAGAACGTACAAGTGAGTTCCCAACTCCAATGTATATATTATTGATGTGAATTGTGCTTAGTTGTATTATTTTGTATGTTTCAATTTATAGTGCGCTACACAAGACAATGGTTGGGTATGTACATACTATGTGATGCGATTTATGCAGATGATTATCCGACACGCCGCATTGGACATCGATACCATACATGAGGTATTATATATAGTCTCATTAGTTAGTATGAAATATATCAATCTTATTTTTATATTATTACTTATATATATACATCATTCTCTTTGTAAGTGTTTAAAACTGACAACACTACAGGTAAACGCTTAAAAAATATACATGCTCCATATACGATGGAAGCATTAAATGAAATAAGAGAAGAATGGGCAAAAGCCATACAAGCAGTGGCAACTGTAAGATATAATTGGGATGTTGATAGTGATAATGAATGATACTTTGTAAATAAATATTTCTGAATGTTAATACATGTATTTGAATGTTTCTATATGTGTGAATGTGAGAATTGAATTGATGTCCAAATGTATCTACTTGTGTGAATTATTTTTTGTGAATTTTGCAGGTTTGTGGCCTGTTTGTAGGCTGATATCAATGGATGTCGTAAACCTGCAGTTCAGAAAACTGAACTGCAGGTTCTCATCCTGCTGACCAGCCACAGCAGGCCTGCAAACTGATATGAAAAAAAAATAGATATAGGCGTCGGTTATTTACAGAAAACCATCAGCAAAGACCTACAGCGTCGGTTATTTGATAAAAACTGACGCCTAATAGTACAAACAACCCGACCGTGCAGGATAGCACGGCCGTGGTGGAAAAGGTGTCGGTTATTCATATAAAACCGACGCCTATAGTACTAAACACGGCCGTGCAGGGAAGCACGGCCGTGTCGTCTTGAAGTATAGGCGTCAGTCTTTTAGTAGATAACCGACGCAGAATGTGTCCTAGATGACGCCGTTTTCTGTGGCGCGAACCCTTTTGGCGTCGGTTATCTACTAAAAGACCGACGCCTATATGTTAAATAGGCGTCGGTTAAAAAACCGACGCCGAAGTGTTCGACCTTTAGCGGCGCCCACATAGGCGTCGCTCAGAAACCGATGCCAAAGGGGGTTAAACAACTGACGCCAAAGGCTGTTTCTGTAGTAGTGATGACTGACAACCTGACATCCTTGTGCCGAGCGATACACATATCGGGCATCCCTGAAGCCGCAATAATGGAGTTGAAGGAAGAACACGTGGCGTCTGGAGCACCATAACTTCCCCCAACCGCTGCCTATAAATAGCAGCTACAGGACTCCGATGGGACGGGTCAGAATCCCTCAAAAGCCAACTTAGGAAAGCATCTGGAGCTAGCGTGTCGTGCCTCAGAGGTGTGCCGGGCGATTCCAGGTGAGCACTTCCCCATCCCGAGAGGGAGGGAATGGTTCACTTAGGGTCGGCCAGGGCACCGCTACAGGCCGATATCGGCCAACAAGAGTACCCGATACTGGAAGCAACACTCTGACCTGACACGATACCGAACCCCAATACACATCGCTTGTCACGACGTGTCGCCCGAGAGGGTGCCTCCTGACACGATCGTATCGGGCAAGGGCGCCCCGCTCGATACGTCCGCCTGTCATGAGCGTGTCGCCTGAGAGGGTGTGCCGCCCGACACGGGCGTATCGGGCTGGAGGATCGGCTGTGAAAAACCACTAGAGGGGGGTGAATAGGGTTTTAAACTTATTTAACAATAATTTAACTCAAAAAACCACAAATGAGAAATCAAGAAGGAGACAAGGGGTTTAGAGTGGTTCCAACCTTAGCAAATACTAAGGTTGTCAGTCCACTACCCGGTTGCTTACCCAACCGGGATTTTGAAAGTATTAATTTTATTACCTTCATAAGGATTTACACAAAATACAATACTTTCTTACACCCCTTGAACAGCCTTCACTTGAAGTAGATGCACCAACTCAAGGTATCCTTCTTGAAGTAACTGCAAGCTCCCCCTTGAAGTAGCCTTCCTCTTTAGAAGTAACCTCCCGTTGCACCAGCCTTCTTGAAGTATCTCAAGGTCCCCTTCTTCACCAAGAAGATCTCCAACCTCTCCAATCCGCAGCCTCCAACCTAGGAGTAGCAAGGAGAGTACAAATAATAGTGAACAAGAAAGGAAAAAGGAAATTACAACTTATCCTTTGAAGCACAAGGCTTGATTTGCCTAGATCAAGCGTATAGATCTCCTAACCAATGTGTATGGAATTGTGATTGCTGTGGATAGGAGATGCTAGCCTATAGGACACGAAATTTGAGCTGAGAGAAGAAGTAGCCAGTTGTCAATATGCTCAATTGCTCACAAATAGGTTGCTCAATGTAAGTGTATGCTCAAAGATTGCTCAAGTGTGAAAAACAAGTAAGTTTAGGTGTCCTAAGGCATGTCCTATTTATAGGAATGTCCTACAAGTTCTTAAGGACGTTCTAGACACTTTCTAGGGGTTTCTAAGTGCTTAACTAGCCGTTAGGTATAAGTTAGTTGCATTAACAATGGCTAGTTAATTAATTCTGCAGTTGCTGTCAGAGTCCATCTCGGTCGAGAAATGGTCAACCGAGACACCTACTCGGTCAAAGTTTTGTCGACCGACAGGCTCTCTGGATCAAGTGTTTTGCAACGTTTATCTCCAACTGCCAACTATCTTGTCAGCTGTGTCTAACGGCTACTTGGGTCTTTCTCGGTCGAGAAGTTTGTCGACCGAGAGTGTCTCGGTCGAGGATTTTGTCGACCGAGATAGACCCTGTTTCAATGTTTCAAATAAAGACATTAAGTGTGTGTATGAGTGTGCATATGTGACACTATTGAAGGAGATGACTTATCTAAATGTGGTGTTTAGCTAGGGAAGATCTAACGCTTGATTTACATGAAGTCTAAGTACTTGTACATTATATATTTGTACAAGTTTACAATTGATTACATTTCATGACATTTACAATCATTCAAGCATATAGATTCCCTAGTGCTTTGTCATTCACCTTATTCCTGCAACACTCAAGTAGCACGTTAGATCAACAAGAATGAAATGTTTGTCATTATCAAAACAAAGGGATTTACAGATGTCCATTTAGCCAACAATCTCCCCCTTTTTGAAGATGACAAACATTTCCTAAATATAAAATAAGAAAATATAAAACATGTGAGTTTTATACCTGAAGATTACCTTTGTAAATTTCTTCTCTTGTTTATAAAATGTGTGCTTATTATTCCCCATGAATGAAATTTAATTCTTTAGGGAATATAGCAACTTTCAATGTAAAGCCAAGAGTTTGTTTATGAAACTCATTGATTGAGTTTTGCATTTATATTTATTTCTCCCCCTTTGTCATTTCAAAAAGATATCCTCAAATATTACATGAAAAGTATTTCTCCCCCTTAAATAGATATCCTTCTTCATTAGATGGTCAATTTAGCCACAATTTTAAAGTTCAGGTATTTGCAAAGATTTCATCCTTTTTGATTTATGACATATTTATTACTCCCCTTACTTTGTATGCTCTACTAGAATAGTCTTATAAGCCATGTTCAAATGATGCCATAGAGGAATATCCATTATAATCTATAAAGATAACCAATTCATTAGAATCATGGAATTATTACAATCATGCAAAGATAACCATTTCATTACAACTAATACAACGGACACTCCAAATCTCACTGGAAAGACTTAAGTATTACATCAATATCAGGGTCTTTTCCAAGAAATGGCTCAGCTCCATAATACTTGACTAAAGTTTGCCACTCCAAAGCACATGTCTTGGTTAAGGCATATGCTTCCAAGAAGGTAGGAACACGATCAAAGCGGAAATGAGCAACAATGTCTTGTAATTGTATTGAGGAAAACTGAGTATGTGTGAGATCTGTAGATGGTGGAGGTGGAGTTTGGTAGTAGTAGTAAGAGGGATTATATGGGTTGAGCATGCCAGGATTTAAAGAATATGGATATTCATCTGGTTGATTTGGAGAGAGGGTTTGCATCCTTTGATTTAGGTAGGTCATGGCATGGTGGCTATAATCTAATTGTCTGCTTAGATGGTATTGTGACCCAGCAACATAGGTTAGGGTGTTTTGGATGGGATCATAGGATGGGTTAGTAGGAGGAGGTGGTGGTGGTATGTCTTGACTAGATGTCTCACCTCCCGTCCTAGCCCTCTTGTGACCAAAATCAATTCCCATCTTCTCTACTGTGTTTTTGCTTATTTTTTGTGGTCTTCGTTCCCATGTGTATCCCATGTCCTCAATTTGTGTCTTAAGAAAGTGTTGAGTGATTTGGCATACGAAATCAGCATATGGAGGATTTCCAGAAAACTCAAGCATATTCTTAATGATGATGCAGATAAAGTTAATGGGAATGCGTTTGATGATGGCATAGATTAGATACATGCGAAAGGTAGGGACTTCAGACTTATTTGCTCTAGGATGTATATTTGTGGAAACAATAAGGTTGATAATCCTAGCTGCAGGTTTGAGGTTAATGGCATAGTAGGTACCCCTATCTTCATGACAAGTTGTATTATATTGAAAAATGGTTCGTTTCATCCCACTAAGATTGACGGTATTGTCATCTTGGGAAAGAGTATTGAGTGGATTTCCAGTGGTAAGGTCAAGAGTGTCTTGGTATTCTTCTGAGTCTATGTTGAGCATGTCAAGAATATCCTCCTCAGTAAATCAAAAGCTATGCCCATTGACCATAGAGTAGAAGAAGTTATTTTCATTTTCGGAATGGGAGATTAGGTTTGCATAGAACTCATTTACCACTTTGGAAGAGTAGGAAGGGAAGGAAGGGTTAAGAAATTCTTTCAAATTTTGCACCTCAAAAAGATCCTCCAGGTCGACGATGCTGAGGAAGTCCATGACGTCAACCGACCGTCGTGGAAGAGGAGTTTTGGAGGAGAGCCTGAGATAGCGATCACCAGCATCTGCGTCGACGAAGGGGATGTCGTTGATGATCGTCAATGGTGGAGTAGCCGCCCTTTCTTTCATGCTAGCAACTTTCTTCTTTCCACGTGTTGATGATGAAGCCATTTCTTGTCTTTAAGGTGGAGAAGAAGCAATAAAGTCTTGGAGATGGAGAGACTAAAGAGTTGCACACAAATGCACTAGAAGGAAGCCAAGTAAGTAAGAATGTGAAGGTGTAATACAATGACCCGTTTTTGGTCCTTTTTATAGCAATCCAGTAACCTGGTCGGTCGACAAATTGTCGACCGACGACCGGCAACGGTCATATCCTAGGCGCGCCACTCGGTCGCCCAACGGTCGACCGGAAACGGTCATATTCAAACGGTCAGATTCCAACAGTCATATCCCAACGGTCAATTCTCGGTCGAACAATTGTCGACCGACATCGGCTCGGTCGAATAATTATCGACCAGAAGTGTGTCCGATGTAATTTTTATTTGAGGTCTGTCGGTCAAAAGAGATAGGCTGACCGAGATGTTTTCGGTCGAAGAATTCGTCGACCGACAGACTTTCTGTGAATGAATTTTTAAGCTGATTTTTAATGTAAATGATAGAATGAATTTGTAGAGCATATATATTTTCTAAGGGAGTAATATTGTGATCATTATTACCAATATTTGGACAATTTTGTGATCATAAATTAATTGTTCTTTTGATCACAATTTTTATATAGAAAATGATATTCAAATAAGTATTGTGCCAAACTTATTTTAGGTCGACTTTGACTACGACCATAGCGCCCCTTGGTCAAACTTGATTTTTACCAAGAGGCAATTTTGCAAATTTCCAATTTGTAATTCTTCTTATTTATATAAGCTTTGTTGTAGGTACATAAATATCAAATTCTATTTCTTCTTGTACCCTTATTTTCATATAAGATTCTCCAATATATATCCTTGAAAGCAATATCTCAAGTTCTTTAATTGAATTTTATTTTATTTTATGTGTTGCAAGCCTTAAAGTTCTTTTTCATATCACAAATGAATCATTTTGCTTGCCTATGTGTCATCAAGGATCCATGCATATAATAATCATTTTCTATCATCTTTATGAGCTGAATAGTGAAAGCATGTCCATGATGTAATGATAGAACAACATATAATGATAATCTCATGAAATACATTGATCATTTATACTAGATGTCATAACACATGATGGTCTTCAACTTGTAAGATCAGTCATTAACAATAAATCGATAGCAATTTGATCAATTTAAAACACATTCAGAAGATTTAGATTTGACAACAAAGACCGGATCGGTCGACCATTTCTCGACCGACTGTCTTTCTCGGTCGACAGATTCTCGACCGAGAAAGGTTCTGTACTCTTTCAGAGCTATTTTCAGTAAGTAAATCAGAATTGTTTTTGTAGATTTGAAAGAATTATATATTCAAGTTAGATGTTTAAATACTTGAATTAATTTGTTAAGTTGAGATAGACATATAAATATGCAATTTGGGTCTTTGGTCATATCTCAACTTATTTTTGCTCATTTAGTTTGGGGAAACTAACTCGACATCCTTTTTCTTGTAAGGACATGAAAAGGAATAGTGTCCAAGGTGCAAGCAGTAATGACAACATATAGAATCAACTTCATATCTCTTTCTATGATTTTGTTCTAGGTTGTTCTTGGGTACGTATGTATTTGTACCTTTAGGTACATACATAGATTGACTCTTTGGAACTTGTATTCTTCCCTTACTAGGTTGTTGATAAGATTTTCCTTTAGGCTTGTAACCTAGTCGTCTCCTTCCAATTTGACGGTAAGGATCATTTAGGATTTTATCAAGAATGCTATTGTTACTTAGACTACTAACTTCTTGTTGTAGCTTAGCAATTTCCTCCATTCTTTTCTTGATATCTAGCTTTGCTTGTTCTAGATTTGATGATAATGAATTTCTTTCTTTCACGATAGTATCATAATCTAGATGTGAGCACAAGACGGGTTGTTTTTTAAGATCGTTTACTTGAGTTTGCAAATTAATCTTTTCTAAAGAGAGAAGGTTGCAATCTGCCTCTATAGATTTTATCTTAATATTATGATCTTCAATGATCTTTTTAAGATCTTCATTTTCAGATGTAATAGCAAGAAGCTTAGCATGTAATTCATCATTTGCTTTATTAGATTTCTTTAATTTCTTCTTGCACTCAATATATTTATTATGTGTCTCTTCAAGACTAGCAACTAGCTCTTCTTTAGATAAATCAAAAAGGCTTACCTCTTCTTCTTCTTCTTCACTTATTGTAGCAATAAGACATTCTTTATGTGCATCTTCCTTCTTTGACCTCCATGGACAGTTAAGTGTAATGTGCCTTGTTCCTAAGCACCAATTGCAACTTGTTGAAGATTGGTCCATGCTTTTCCTTTGCTTGCGGTTGTTAACACCACCACCCTTCATCCTTCAAGACTCGATTAGAGCTCCTTGAAGCCTTCTCTGATACCAGTTGAAAAACCACTAGAGGGGGGGGGTGAATAGGGTTTTAAACTTATTTAACAATAATTTAACTCAAACAACCACAAATGAGAAATCAAGAAGGAGATAAGGGGTTTAGAGTGGTTCCAACCTTAGCAAATACTAAGGTTGTCAGTCCACTACCCGGTTGCTTACCCAACCGGGATTTTGAAAGTATTAATTTTATTACCTTCACAAGGATTTACACAAAATACAATACTTTCTTACACCCCTTGAACAGCCTTCACTTGAAGTAGATGCACCAACTCAAGGTATCCTTCTTGAAGTAACTCCAAGCTCCCCCTTGAAGTAGCCTTCCTTTTTAGAAGTAACCTCCCGTTGTACCAGCCTTCTTGAAGTAGCTCAAGGTCCCCTTCTTCACCGAGAAGATCTCCAACCTCTCCAATCCACAACCTCCAACCTAGGAGTAGCAAGGAGAGTACAAATAATAGTGAACAAGAAAGGAAAAAGGAAATTACAACTTATCCTTTGAAGCACAAGGCTTGATTTGCCTAGATCAAGCGTATAGATCTCCTAACCAATGTGTATGGAATTGTGATTGCTGTGGATAGGAGATGCTAGCCTATAGGACACGAAATTTGAGCTGAGTGAAGAAGTAGCCAGTTGTCAATATGCTCAATTGCTCACAAACATGTTGCTCAATGTAAGTGTATGCTCAAAGATTGCTCAAGTGTGAAAAACAAGTAAGTTTAGGTGTCCTAAGGCATGTCCTATTTATAGGAATGTCCTACAAGTGCTTAAGGACCTTCTAGACACTTTCTAGGGGTTTCTAAGTGCTTAACTAGCCGTTAGGTATAAGTTAGTTGCATTAACAACAGCTAGTTAATTAATTCTGCAGTTGCTGTCAGAGTCCATCTCGGTCGAGAAATGGTCGACCGAGACACCTACTCGGTCGAAGTTTTGTCGACCGACAGGCTCTCTGGATCAAGTGTTTTGCAACGTTTATCTCCAACTGCCAACTACCTTGTCAGCTGTGTCTAACGGCTACTTGGGTCTTTCTCGGTCAAGAAGTTTGTCGACCGAGAGTGTCTCGGTCGAGGATTTTGTCGACCGAGATAGACCTTGTTTCAATGTTTCAAATAAAGACATTGAGTGTGTGTATGAGTGTGCATATGTGACACTATTGAAGGAGATGACTTATCTAAATGTGGTGTTTAGCTAGGGAAGATCTAACGCTTGATTTACATGAAGTCTAAGTACTTGTACATTATATATTTGTACAAGTTTACAATTGATTACATCTCATGACATTTACAATCATTCAAGCATATAGATTCCCTAGTGCTTTGTCATTCACCTTATTCCCGCAACACTCAAGTAGCACGTTAGATCAACAAGAATGAAATATTTGTCATTATCAAAACAAAGGGATTTACAGATGTCCATTTAGCCAACACGATACCGAACCCCGATACCGAACCCCGATACACATCGCTTGTCACGGCGTGTCGCCTGAGAGGGTGCCTCCTGACACGATCGTATCGGGCAAGGGCGCCCCGCTCGATACGTCCGCCCGTCATGAGCGTGTCTCCTGAGAGGGTGTGCCGCCCGACACGGGTGTATCGGGCTGGAGGATCGGCTGCTGCCTGTCGCCCTTCTAAATCAAGAAGGCGGCATTTATCTTTACTTATTTCCGTCATTTACTTTCTTTACTTATGCAATGTAATCAGACCCTTTATATCAATGGAAGTAGAAGATTTTTAATTATTTGCTGCTTTATGTTTGGTCCTTTTTGTTGGATGATTACTATGTTTAACATCTGAACTCTAGCTTTTACGCTTGGATCACGTTTCGATTAGCTACCGAATCATGTTTTCCCGTTGCAATAGCCTCGAGAGGGGTGTTGTGGCTCTAGTGTTTGGTCCGATTCTGGAGTACGAGAGTGCCCAGGATCGGAGTTGCTTTAGTAACCTTTCCACTCTAACTTAAGTCCAACAACCTCGAGAGGGGTGTTGATGCTTAGTTAGAGGTGCCAGCTTCGAGAGAAGGGGTACAAGATGTTTCTGCTGCCGCTTGTTTTACCGAAGCTTTCTCCTTCATTCCTTACTAATGCAATAGTATTATCTCTCTGTTTCTGTTGCACGAAAACCCTAAAACTGACAAATGCTTAAAACCTAAATTTTCCTCGTAGCTCCAGTTGGAGATAGATTTCTTCTATTTTGTCGATCTTAGCCTACTGTTCCCTTGGGGAATTTTACCATCTCCTTGCCCTTACCGAAGTGTAATGTGTCGATTCCATGTTCTCAACACTACCACCCTTGTCCCTGGGTTTGACCCCGTATATCTACTTCGACCCCGTAAACAAAGTTGCGGGGGCCTAGAAGGTTTCGGGTTATAAATTTAAAAGTCTTATTACTTCAAATCCGCTCCACTTTTACGCACGATTTAGGCCAGTCAACTTTTTGGCACCGTTGTCAGGGACAAGGCAAAACAGCACTGTTGACGAACCTGAATCCACTAACTACACTCCAATGCCTCAAGCTTAGAAATGAGCTTGACAACACTCTCTTTTTCCTTTTTCATATTTTATTTTAACCTAAAATGTGTAATCCATATTATTAATAACATATTTCTAACTTGATTTTTACATGCTATTCATGTACTCAGAAGAAGGCGTTCTGCCCAACTGAGCACCAACATCTTCAGACATGCCGCCCCGCATCGAACCACCCCTTTCAGAAGGTGAGGGACACGCGAGAGCTAGACCCCACTCACCTCCGCCTGAAGACAACGACCACTATAATGGCAATGATCAGCCTGAAGAACCTGATACAGAGCAGTTCGAGGATGACCATCATCGTGATAGATGCCGTAATCACTGGAGGCACAGGAGGAATCAGAATAATCAAGAACAGCACCAGGGATGCAGTGACAGTGACGATTCAGATGAAGAAGAAAAGACCCTAAGGGAGTTAGCCTCCACCAAGGCTAACAATTCCATATGTCCTGTTGTTATCCCGCGATTCAACGCCACCAATTTCGAGCTAAAGCCATCAGTCATCTCCATGATTCAGAACAAAAGCTTTAAAGGGAGTTCTAAGAATGATAATCCCTATCACCATTTAGATGCCTTCAAAAACATCTGTGATACCATCAAGATGAGGGGAGTCCCACATGAGGTAATCTATTGCAAGGGTTTCATCTTTTCTTTGGAAGATAAAGCTCTATCATGGTACATGGGGTTGCCCCACCAAGCTCTGAACGGATGGAGTGCACTGGCAGATGCCTTTGTGAACAGGTTCTATCCTACTGAGAAAACCGTCCGGAACAGACAAAGGATTACATCTTTCATGCAGAAGCCAAATGAGAATCTCCATGATGCCTGTGAGCGATATCAAGAATATCAGAGGGACTGCCCTCATCACAACTATAAGAAAGGTTTCCTGATAACTACCTTCTACAACGGTCTAACCCCTGAGGAAAGGGTTTCATTGAATGTGGCAGCAGGAAGTGACTTTCTGGGGAAGAAGCTGAGCAGGTCCGAGAAGATCATCAAGAACATGGCCGAGCTGCAAGCTGTCACTGACTATGATAGATCCGACAGGGGACAAGCTAAGAAGGCTAGTGAAGGACCGTCTTTTGAATTGAAGGCACTGAAGACTATCACCTCTCAGATCCAGAGGATAGCAA
Organism: Alisma plantago-aquatica; assembly: GCA_963693085.1. Taxonomy (NCBI): domain Eukaryota; kingdom Viridiplantae; phylum Streptophyta; class Magnoliopsida; order Alismatales; family Alismataceae; genus Alisma; species Alisma plantago-aquatica. The sequence continues at coordinate 723,020,756 of OY856409.1, forward strand.
CTGATGTAAAGTAGCTAAAAGAATCAGGTGGGAAGGGAAAGAAGCAAGTCAAAAAGGTCATGAAGTGTGTCACCTGTGGAGAGGGTGGACACAGAGTAGATAACTGTATCTACACCCGACCCGACGAATCGAGCGAAACTGACTCTGAGGCTGAGGAGACTGAGAATGTCTCCTTTGTAAATTTCAAAAGGCCAGATCATCCTGGTTTTAGTTATGGCAACAAAGATGCAGCTGAAAACTCGCATCAGCTACATAACTCCACCAAGTCGCCTCAAGTTTTTGAGAAAAGAGGAGGACATAGTCAATTCACCAGAACCTCTTCCTTCCAGTCAAACAAAGGAAATTTCCAAGGACAAGGTAAATACTAAGGTCACCAAGTGACGAACACCGGTCAAGGACAAGGTCAAACCAAAGAGCAGGGACAAGACAAGGTTTTGAACAACCAGACTTGGTTGGACAGTTATTCAATTTTGTAAAGAGACAAGACACCATAAATAACCAGTTGGCACAGAGTGCACTTTTAAATTCGGGAGTTTTGAATTCAATGCAGGTCCAGATGGCAGACATGCAGACACATCAATGCCAAATTGATCAGCAATTAGCTCAGATGGCCGAATTGATAAAGAATCCCTCGGGAAAAATACCCTCTAACACCGAAACTGCCAAAAAGGTAGGGCTGTAATCAGGAGGAACATAGATCAATTTGAAAAATATGGATGCTGCTGGAGGTAAGGAAAGTGAGGAACCTAGAGCCGTCGAGCTGGCGACGCAAACTACAACGCTCCTCGGGAGGCAGCCCGAGCTTTTATTTTTCCTAGAATAGGATGTTATTTACTTTCTTACAAGAAAAACATTATGAACATTTGGACTGTAATAAGTCTCGAGTCAGTGCATGCGCCATGTGTGCTTACTCTTATATTTTATGGGCCACCGCTCTGTTTTATGTGCTTTGATGGGTAATACTATCTGAGGCCGGGAACTTAACCTTAGACCAATGATGTTTTACCCATCAATCGCTTTTTCTTTCACTTTGTTTTTAAGTTTTTCGTCTAGATCTTGCTCTGAAAGCTCTGTATCGGGCATGTTTTCCCTTTTCCTTGATCGCATCGGACATCGCATTCTAGCCATGCACAGTGTCGGCCGATATGCCCAAGGGTGAGCACCTGTGTCGGGCGGCAACTCAGCCGGTGCACAAAACATGCTCGTCTTGGGAAGGATTTGTCTCAACGGCCGACACGCGCCCCAAAATTACCTATTTTACCCCCGACTTGGTTTGCTATATATAGTACGGAGGGTTTACTATGTCAGGCTACTGCTTTTACTTTTCACCTACCTGTATCGTGCTGTGAATTCCTTCATTTGCTCCTATGTCGCGCAACCTTCTTCTGCTCTCGTATCGCGCAGAAAACTTAAGAAAGCGAAAGGTATAGCCCGACAGCCGCTTGCCCGACACGAGTTACATATCGCGCACAATGTACTGGGATGATGACTTTAGTCAATTTTCTTGTATCGCCCGACACATGTGTCGCACGACATGCCTTTATCACGCGTTCGTCCGATATGCCATATCAGACGACAACCTTGTCGCTCATCCTTGTGCCGCTTCGCTTGTTCTTATTATTGGGCGACACATTTCCCCCCTCAAAGAAGTCCCTATAGGGCAGTTTGTTTCACGCGACCGTATCGCCCGACACACCCGTGTCGGACAATGGGTATGACACGCAGTTTTCTCTATATCATCTAGATCTGTATTGACCATGATGTTCTTTCTGATGGATGACACCCAAACCTTGTATCGGGCATGGGCCTACGGTGTTTTCTTGAAAAGCTTCGTATCGCCCGATACGGTAGTGTCGGGTAGCTTTTGTATCGGCCCAAATTTTTATCGTGTAATCAATTTTAACATTTGATGGATTAATGAATTTGTTTAATGATAACAAAGATGGCCCGTACAAAGCAAACCGTCGTTCGAGTTGACAAACACGGTAGAAGAATCAACACCGAGGCCGCAGTTGAAGCAACAACAGTCGGGCAGAAACGTCTGAATCTTGAAACGGCTGGGCCATCAACCGCTGAGAAAAGGGTGAGGATAGAGGGAGTAATAACTCCAGCGACAACTTCAACTGTAGCGGCAGAACCCCTGGATCACACACCAGGAAGGTTCGTGCCGAGAGATGATGAGCATGGACGCTGGTACTCGGAGTTGGCAACGAAACTTTATAGGCCAAGCAGGTTCTGCCACCAGTCGTCCTTCCTTCAGCTAGGCATCTTCAGTAGGCTCGAGAATGTTCTGGCTGCAGCGGGGCTACGAAAGATCTGCCTCAGCCATTCCGCCTCCTACACTGAACTCACAAGGGAGTCCATGTCGTCTCTCCGCCGAGTGAAGAATACACCTGAGGACATTGAAGTATATGGCAGAGCAGATAGGCCGCAAGGGAGACTATACAACTCAGAGAACGTCATCTCCGAAAAGCTGCTCAACGAGATCTTCTCTTCCAGTGAGGAGGAGAAGAAGCTGCTGAATAACGGTGAAAGGATCACCGAAGGAGACGGGTTCAACCCCGTGGATCTCTGGAAAAGGCAGACCGACGAGTCATCGTTCAAGCCAGGAAGCAAGGTGGCGGCAGTGCACTCATGTTTCTAGAGGATAGTGCACAAGCTAGTGGCGTGCCTGCTATTCAGCAAGAACGAGTCCCACAATATTTACACCGAAGAACTCCACGTCATGTGGCACATGATGGAGGGCAGAGTAATCAACCTGGGGCAGTTTCTGCTGAACAGATGCACCCAATAAAGGATGCCACCAAGGAATACTGCATGGGTGGCATCGTCAACCTGATCGCGACTGGGCTCGGGTACCCACGGGAGCTGCGCAGTCTGTCGAGGACAAAGGCAACGAGTTGATCGACCTCAAGTACCTCATGAGGGCCAACATTATAAAGAAGGAGGGGTGAAGCTACTTCTACAAGTTCGCAAGGACAAAAACCATCCTTCCACTCCCTCAATGTGCCGCCTACGACGCTGAAAAGCTGGTCTTCACCACAGTAGAAATTGAAGCTGTAGCGGTAGAAGCAACTTACGCCGCCACCACCAGAATTCAAGAGAGGACAGCTACGAGAGGTGATTCAATCCCTTTCGACCCAAGGCATGACAAAATTTCAACAACCTTCGCCGAACCAGCCGCCACTCCAAAGCCACCGACGACATTAGTTGATAGAGCTGTCGTCGCTCCTACTATACCAGCCACGATCATGACAACACCTGCCGTGGCTGAAAAAGGACCGACAATCGTCGAGGTTGCCGAAACAACCGGGGCAGAAACAGCAGTACAAGCCCCAGAGGGAGCTGTCGCGGGAGAAACATTCACATCTCCCAAAGCTTCTGTGGTGCCTTTAGAGGCAGAAGAAGAAGCACAGCCAGACGCCAGTAATGAGGTGTTTGCCGAGATCCTTGAGATGGAGCTCGAAGCTGCACAGCTAATGCCGACACCACCGCCAGTGTCACCTATAGCAGATGCTGAAGAGATTGCTGACAACGTAGAGGTGGAACAACATCCACCCACACCACGGTCATCTCGACCATGACAAGAAGGCGAGACAGTGACGGCCACAAGGGTGCTGACACCTCGCCCAACAACATCTACCTCGCGGACGATCGAGATCAGTTCTACCTCGTCGAGTAGACCCTCACGTGAGAGAAGTATCGCAAGGATGGGAGGGAGACCTGCAGGAGCCCCTCCGTCGTTCGGGAAAATGTTGGGGCACGAACTAGACCACTTGCGGGAGGTAACAGAAAGCCACTCGGCTACGTTTAATTCTCTAACCCGCAAGTTTTCATTTTTCCAGTAGAGGCTGAATAGCTAGGAAAGGGAACTGCTGACTCTAGTTGGCCTTCCTGGCCAACTAGAGGCACTCAACGCAATGCTTCAGCAAGCCCTCCAGCGCCTTGACATGATCGAGGAGAGGCTGAACAGGGAAGACGACCATCCGCACCGAAGGCAGCTGAGAAGGTCTCCATCACCCCCTGGCTCAGGCTCTCCACCGTCCTCGTCAATAGCCTCCTCGAGATCATCGTCCTCTTCCTCCTCCAGCAGGCCATCCACAACGCCCGAGGAAGGGACGCCACAAAGATCGGCCAACGGATCTCCAACAGGATAAGCGAGCTCCTACGGCCTGGAAGAAACAACTCCCTCAGTTCCCCTAGACGAAGCTGAAGATGACAACGAAGACATCAATGTCGAGGAGGACTCTTCTGATGAATCAGAGGGAGAAGGGGGGGACATTTGTGCTGCCAACAAAAGACACCCCCCAGAGGAATATGCTCGATGGCGGATAAGTTCTCTGTGCCGTCAGAGATACCTTCCTTTGAGATGGCCGACTTCGACAGAAGGGCCATCAACTACCTGTCGATCAGGGACCAAAAATTACTGAACAAGGTCCTAAGGTCGCAGGCGGATGAAGAAGACGTCGTATGGAGCGATGACTACTTCTCCGTACGACGGGGAGCACTCAGAAGCATATTCTGCTCGCCAGCCGTCATCGGTAAGAGGCTGTTCAGGGTCCTAGAAGGTGCAATAATAGAGAATATCAGCACCGCGACAGGTCGGAAAATAGTATACAATGCCACCCCGACCTTGGCAAGAAGACTGATGATGGGAGTACCAGACTCCATTGCGGTGGCCAACATGCTGCAACACATCGAAAAGCATAACACGAACATGGTGTTGGCCCCATACAAGCACCACAACGTATGGTTCCTCTGCGTGGCAGACCTCAGGAACCACGATGTCCAGCTGCTGAGCTGCAGCAGCAACGAGGTGCCATGCTCCAGGCTTATTTTCAGTCGCCTGGAGGACAAACACCTGAGGCTTCTACCGCTGCGTCTTCTACGAGCTATAAAGCAAGGATTCAAATGTCACAACGGCGTTTGGAACTTCTTTTCTATCCGAGACTTTCCCGTCCAAGCAGAAAAGGGAAGCAGAAACAACACCTTCATCGTCTTGCGCGCTATGGAGCTGCTTAACATATTTGGATACATGAGGCACCTCCAAGGCCAAAACTTCTACCATCTCAGGAGCATATATGCACTGCTGCTGATAAAAGACAAGTGCTATTTCCAAGACGTGGGGGTACTTGAAAAGCTGCTGGACAGTGACCTAGAAAGTGAATCTTCACAACCTAGCAGAATTCCAGAGAAAGAAGCAGAAATGGAAACAGACACCTACGGGGCAGGCAAGCAGTTAGAGATCCTGCGGGAAGTGCACGGATTTGACGAACCTACTTCGCCTGGAACTCCAGAAGAACTGATCAACAATTTTGACCATTTCTCGTGCTCTACACTCACGTAGGAGCAGGTTAATGAAATTTTTCTGAAGTTAGCTGATTCTACTCCGGCAGATGTCATCTACGAGGCAGACAGTGTCATAGTCCCGGTGGATGACTTAAGGGACATGGTAAAAGATGGAGGATGCTTGGCGATATCTATGGTGGCCGCCTACATCCAGACACTACAAAATAAGTTCGAACACGCATACATTTCTCATCCAATGATGTTCAACGACATCTGCCTCGCCGATGAAACAGGAGCAAAGAAATCATTTCTGGCAGAGTTGGAGCACAGGGTTCCAAGTACAATCTTCCTGCCCATCCTGCATTACAACCACTGGACGCTCCTGACGATGTACACTCACCAACAAGCAGGTATCTTCTACAACAGCTCGGATAGCAACAAAGATCATCCAGTGCAATGTACATCGACGACGTTGACCTCCCTCGAGCGCTTAGTGCAAAAATACTACGACGAGATGGCGGCGCTGATACAACCATTCCTGGAGACGGCAGCAAGCAAATGGCATGAGCTCCAGTTCTACCACCGTAGTCTACAACAAATTCCTCTATCCAACGACTGTGGCATCTTCGTCTTGGAATGGATATCAAATGAAGAGACGCCTGACCAGCTCCACCACATCAACTACCACAACAAATGAGGAGAACTTATATCTGGCATAGGCACGCTCACCAGCTAATCCCTCACTGAGTTAACATTACCCTACCTTATCTACTTCACATCTTTGGGACAGAGTGTGGAGTAAGTTTGGGGGGGTACCATGTACCAGTGAGGGAGGTATAATTTTTTTTTAACTCCACCCTTTTTGATTCTTTTGTTCTTCTTCGATATCATGTACATATACATGCTCATACAAAAGTTTTGCCAAAAATTTTGCATAATTTGTCTCCATAACATATGTACAAAGACACTATATAGTAAAAACATGATACGACTTCTTGCCAGTTTGTTTTCTATGTGCCCAAAGGGATGCAAGTTTTGTTATGTCTTTCTGATAATGCAGCCTCAAATGACAAAAGACTATGACTTTCCACGCCAAAAATTTCGAAAAATAATCTCGCTACAGCTAAGAGACGTGTATGCAGAAGGAAAAAACTGCCCAAATAGTGAAAAAATTCCTCTTGTTTTCCCTTACCCAACAAAATCCCAAAAAGAGATAATAGCCTTATGAGAGTGAATAAAAGCATGAGAGTTGTGCCCAATAAAAGGAAAGAGAAAAAGAAAAAGAAATATATACACACTTGTTTTCCAAAAGTACCCATCTTTAGGCATGGTAGATCCGGGGCAGTGGTACGTAGGATGTGAAATCACTTCTCTAAAGCCAACTGGCTTGGACTACAGGGACCACTCGCCTGCTAACGGACCCGTACCTGGATGGACTGATGGAAAACAAGAAGAAAAACCCAAAAAAGCCTTAAGCCTACCCAAGCACACAACTTTCTGCCCCCAAAAGCTGTTTGGTGTGAAAGCTAACTTCGAATCATGCACCCAAGTCTCGCTGAAGCTGTAGAGAAATTTTTTTGCTTAAATAAGGCAGGAGAAATAAAGTCTATTGTTTATGATCAGGCCGCATTCTCTGTGAGACATCTCAATGCTTGCTCAAACCCATGGTCTGAAAACCATACCGGTCAAGAAGAAGCATCACAAAACAAAGTTTAAAGATTGATTGAGGACAATCAAAATGCTAAGTTTGGGGGAGTTGATAATACCAAAATTTGTGATGTTTTTGGCCCTTATTTCGTTATCCAAACTGCCCTTTTTGACTGTTTTCCTCTCTCTTTTGTCATGTTTTTGAATAAACAGGCCACACTACGTTATTAACTCAATTTTATCATCTTTTACAGAGTTTTCCTCGTTTTTGAACTCATTTAGCAGCAAAAAGGCCTGTCCCGACCCACAAATGTGTTCCACCTACATCGACCTTCTTACCAACCGGCCGGCCGATATGCTCGCTGCCCGACACAGGTGCGCAATACCATACTGCGCGACACAAGGTGTGATGATCGAATCGTGAAAACAAGATCAACGAATGCGGAAGCAATTAACTAGCAACGAAATTATTAAAAATCACTAAAAATTAAAACTTTTTGGAAAGAGATCTTTAAACGACAAAACTCTTTTATAAAGAAACATAATTAGTTGTTTACATCATGATTCATCATTACATCTCTATAAAATCACATCTCGAGTGATTACCACATCAATTGCTCTGTTACCTGTACAAAGCAAGATACAAAAATCTTGAGGCATTAAGCCAAAATATCAGATCTACTTTAAACATCTACTGACTCCTGGGACCTGAGAGTATAGAGATGACACATAGGACATACTATCTATAAGACTTGACAGACAACGTCTCGACCTGAGAATCACTGCTGTCCCTGATGTTGCTGCTGCTGCTGCCCACCCTCAGATAGGTTCCTCCATCTTTGGCGTCCACCTAAAAAGTCAAATCCCACGGGGGTGAGACAATTTGAATAATTGTCCCAACGAGAGTTATAACTCTCCGCCAGAAGCTTTGTTATTGCAATAAAGGAATAACAATAAACATCATAATTATAAACATTCAACGGTAGGTTTAATATTTAAGTAAAGCAACATTCTCTTAAGCAACCATTTCAATTATAACTTAATTGAATATCAAAGCATAGCTCAATAAAGAATATGAAGGACATGTATACTAGTTATTTAACTAGGACATTCTAAACAACGTATCATCAATCATTGTTTCTCGTAGATCAACCTAAGCAGTTATGCTACACGGCTGATTATGTTTTTCAAACATTATTATGCCCTGAGGAGATGAGGTATACCGCTCATACTCCAACCGACCATTACGAAATCACATCGGCACCATACATAGGTCATCAAAAGAGCCAGATTCTTATGACCTCATCTTCCTCAGTCAGTGTGAGGATCAACATACAGGACATCTCGTGTCTCTGCTATAATAGCTTTCTAGGGTATTCTGGCAACTTCGCTATTAGAGCTACAGTGGCATTCTGTACTCTCTTCTCCATCGAGGGATTTCTTATTTATCTCACACTGATGCGACATTAACAACATCATCAGGAGATTAGTGATACATCATCCCATCATAAACATATAATAAAGGATTGATGGATTAAAAGTACATCTTACATCAAATCCTACATTAGGACGTAAGGATATTTGCGTCCATAACCCCCACATACTCAAAAGTATGTGCTCCAGAAGTTCCCTTAGGAAAACCTGTTTCACCATCATTTGGCTTCTGACAATGATGGATCTATGGTCAGGGCTCTACATGATATCATTATACTTGATTATTTAAGTACATTATAGCATTCTTTTAGCATCAGGCATGTTTTCAAACATAAACCGTTAAAACAACTACTATACAGGAAGAATACTAAATGTATCAAGTTTAGTTCATTTCACATCCAGTTATCATTGGGATGTCAATCCCTAACCATCTTATCATTATAATTCAGGAATATGGGTGTTCAAACCCTTAGATCATCATACGTCATCTAACAACATGACCTTGATTATATCAATGTAGATATTGTTCATGGCCCTTACAACCCATCAATCTCCTATGTTACCTCTCAAACCAGGCAACACAGTATATCATTATTCATAAATCTTATAACATGATTTTAATGAATATGACATCATAACCCTTACCTGGATATGATCACTTCTTTATAAAAACCTGCATGGTTAATACATTTGATAATAGGCAATTTATCTCTATATCAGCATAACACAAAATAGAGATATTCTTTCAATTCAAGGGTTGTACCATTAGGCCTTTAATAAGGTTAGGTTTTCCCTATTCCATTCAATTAGGGTTATTCAATCCCTTTATGTTAATTAGGAAAAGTGATTCCTCATTTCATACTTCAATCATGAAGTTTCATGCTTAAAAGCATAACCCAGAATTAGGGTTTACTATTCACATTACATGATATTACCCTAGAATTAGGGTTTACTATTCACATTGCATGATATTACCCTAGAATTAGGGTTTGCTTGATCAAGGGGTGTTGACTACTTAAACCCATCAAGGGTACTTTGGTAATGTCCACCATTGACCATAACATGCATCAACCAACTAATTTCTTAACTCCTTAATGTCTTTAGGTATCTTTAGGGTTTAGGTTAATCAACCATTAAACCATCTTAGCCTTTAAGGCATTAAACATTCTTGACCTTAAAAGACCCCAAACGGTTTTGAAACCGCATGGAGTTGTTGACCGTTTGGACCCATTGACTTTCAAGACCGCATGGCAAGGTACACCATCAAGACCGTTTGCCCTAGATGAGGTGAAGACTGTTTAGTCCCGTTGACCGTTTGACCAACTTTGACCTTGAAACCGCATGGACAATTTGATCTTGGAAACTGCATGGCCACCAAACGGTCTTGAGACCGTTTGGTCCAAACACCCTCAAAACCGCATGGACCAAAAAGTGATTCAACCTATCCAATTGAATTAGGGTTTCTAAGGTTGAACCCCTCAATCGATCATGCAAGGGTTAGCCACTCATCAATTGAGTCAATTAGGTCAATCCTTACTTATTTGACCCTCAATTGAACCTTAATTGGTCACCGATTAGGGTTTGTATTGATTGGATTAGAGTTTTGAATCGATTACCCTTCAACATGCATCAATATAAGTCTAATTGATGTTGAACCTATTGAACCATCACTCAATTGGGTCATGACCTGACCCCAAACGGTCTTGGGATCATTTGGACATCCTCCAAACGGTCTTGAGACCATTTTCCCATAATTTTATCAAAAAACAAGTCATTCACTCAAGGGTTGAACCCTAATTTAGGTCACAAAATCAGCACTTGATTATTCAACAACTTGATGTGATTGGACCCTCAATTGATCAACCCCACTTGACCCTAGACCTCCAAAATGGTCTTGGGTGATCACCAAACGGTCTTGAGACCGTTTGGGTGATCCCTAAATGGTTTTGAAACCGTTAGGGCCACTCAACCCAAACTTCAACATGATTGCATCAATGAAATCAGCAATAAACCCGATTAGGGTTTAGGTGACTAATGTGCCTTCAATTGGTGATTTTCTTAGAATTAGTTGATGATTCTTGGTGGGTGATTAGTCCATAATGTGTAAAGAAAATCTAAAAATGGTCAATGCTTGGTCAACTCAGCCAAATGGTCTTTGAGACCGTTTGCTTCAAACGACCTTGTGAAACCGTTTGCCCTTCAAATGGTTTTGAAACCGTTTGCTTCCAAACACTTTTGCAAACCGTTTGGGCAAGAGGTGGAGGACCGTTTGTTAATAGTAAGATCAGGATGAACTTTGGAATTAATGCCACCTTCTTCTACCTCAAGAACATGGACTGTTGTTCACGGTTTTGGTTGCAAGAACACACAGAAGTGTGAAAGAAAGGAGAACAAGCAACGTTTCCAAGGAAAGAAGATGCATAACAAAACTTTAAGGTTTGGAGTTATAAAACCCACCTCTAGGACTGATCCAGAGCTCCAAGATCCGTAGCTTTAATGGTTTCTTGAGCTCCAAAGGTCATCCAAGGTCCGTTCTTCAAGATTTGGATGGAGAAGATGACTAGAAAGAAGATTGGTGTAAGAAAGACTAACAAACCAACCTTGTAGCAAGATTTCCTCCATGAATTCGTGCTAGATGATGGTCAAAGCTTACCTAAACCAGTTTGGTTGTTCTCCTATGCTCCTGAGCTTCTCCTAAGTCGACCAAAGCAAGAAGATAAGAAGAGGAATGAAGGGAAACGATCCCTTGCTTTGTGAAAAAGATGTACTTATATATTTTAGGTATATTTTCAAGGCAAGGAAGGTTATTTCCTTTATTTTACATCTATATCCTCCAAGCCCTTCTCCACTACTTGGCCACGTTTTTACCTTCTTATCACATGCAAAGCTCCTCTCTCAACCAAGGTTTAGAGGAAAAGAAGCCAACACCTTACTAAGTTACACATATAAAAGGGTCATTTTGCTTAAAACTTGGTTAATTAAATCTAAAGCTTATCTTTCTTATTTGATTACTCAAATGAGGCGCCCTCCTCATTGTCTTTGCTCTATTTGATGTCAAGAGTCATAAAAGATACTCTAGAGGGTATATTTTATATGTTGCACCCTATGATTTGGGTAAATTGCACTTTACACCAAAACTAGGTTTTTAAAGCACAAGGATTGCTCTATAAGCTATATCTTGGTGCCCAAGCTTGGAGAATCCATATTACTACATCATATTCATTATTATGATGTCTCAACACCAGAGGGACATCTTAACATGTAAAATTTTCAATTTAACCCCTCTAATTGGGTAATTTGCACATTAGTCCATTTTTAACAAAACAAGATTACAACATTGTTAAAAAAGGACAGAAAGGGATATATAAGTTCCTTAGAAGCTTTAATTACATATCAAAAGATAACCAAAAGTGTATAATTACATAACTAAGCAAAACACCTAGGGTTAGTTCATAACCCAGGTCAGGGATGTTACAAATTATCCACCCCTTATAAGGATTTCGTCCCCGAAATCAACAAAAACATATCAACAAAACATATTAGGAGAAAAGAGCAGGGTATTTCCTTCTCATCTCTTCCTCTAGTTCCCATGTGTCCTCTTCAACACCATGATGATTCCAGAGGATTTTCACAAGACTTATGTCTTTCATTTTCAACTTTTTAATTCTTTTATCAAGGATTGACACCGGTCCTTCCTCATATGATATATCATCATTCAATTCTACCTCCATAGGTTGTAGAACTGATTCTGTATTAGGGTGACATTTCCTCAGCATAGAAATGTGAAACACAGGGTGTAACTTCTGTAACTCTGGTGGTAACTCTATTTTATAGGCTACCTTTCCAATCCGTTCAATGATTGGATAAGGCCCCATAAACCTCGGAGCTAACTTTCCTTTCCTTCCAAATCTCAGAACTCCTTTCCAAGGTGAGACTTTGAGGTACACTCTATCTCCACCACGGAATTCTAAAGGTCTACGACGTTTATCAGCGTAAGATTTCTGCCTATCCTGTGCAGTCTTAATCTGTTGTTGAATTACTTTAATCTTCTCAGTGGTCTGTTGCACAAGATCAGAACCTAACAGTTGATATTCACCGGTTTCATACCAACATAGGGGTGATCTACAACGTCTACCATACAAAGCTTCATAAGGTGCCATGTCAATGCTATGTTGATAGCTATTGTTGTAGGCAAACTCTATCAAGCTTAGGTACAGATCCCAACTCCCTGTAAACTGAAGAACACATGCTCTAAGCAAGTCCTCTAAGGTCTGTATAGTCCTTTCAGACTGTCCATCAGTCTGAGGATGAAAGGCTGTACTAAACCTTAACTGTGTGCCTAAAGCTTTGTGAAGTCACTCCCAAAAACGACTCGTAAACTGGGGACCTATGTCAGAAACAATGGTGACTGGGACTCCGTGCAGCCGTACTATCTCTTCAACATACAACTGTGCTAGCTTCTCAGCAGAATAGGTCATTTTGACAGGCAAGAAATGTGCTGTCTTTGTCAACCTATCAACTATTACCCAAATGGAATCATGCCCTTTGCTTGTCTTGGGTAGGCCAACAACAAAGTCCATGGTTACATGATCCCACTTCCATTGTGGTATGGGCAAAGGTTGCATTGTTCCTACAGGCTTCTGGTGTTCAGCTTTAACTTGCTGACACACAAGACACCGCATAACAAACTTGGCAACATCCTTCTTCAAACCAGGCCACCAATATATATCTTTCAAGTTTCGATACATCTTGGTGCTTCCTGGATGCATAGCATACATCAAAGAATGAGCTTCTTCCAGGACTAACTTTCTCAAGTTATCCACATCCGACACTATCATCCTTCCATGATAACATGCTACTTGATCATCTGAGTCATGGAAATCATCTCGTTTCTCATCACCATACTCCGATCTAATCTATTGAACTGTAGCATCAACTTGCTGTGCCTCCTTGATCTGCTCTCTCAGAGTAGGTTTTATGTGCATCTCAGCTAACAACCCAGTTAACAATGATACTTTCAACTGTACATTGTCTTATCTTAAGGAGATAAGCACATCTCTCCTAGAGCATACTAAGGAATTTAGTTGTGCCCTATCTAAAGTTGGTGTTGCTGATTTCCTACTCAAAGCATCAGCAACCACATTGGCCTTCCCTGGATGGTAATCAATTATACAATCATAGTCTTTGATTAACTCCATCCAACGGCGTTGCCTCATGTTAAGCTCATGCTGAGAAAAGATATACTTAAGGTTCTTATGATCAGTGAAAATCTGGAATGTCTCTCCATAGAGATAGTGTCTCCAGATCTTCAAGGCATGAACTACAACAGCTAGCTCCAGATCGTGTGTCGGATAATTCTCCTCATGTTTCTTAAGCTGTCGGGAAGCAAAAGAAATCACTTGTTTATCTTGCATCAACACACATCCAAGTCCATTCTTGGAGGCATCACAAAAAACTATATATCCTTTCCCTTGCTTAGGTAACACAAGCACTGGTGCACTTGTCAACCTCTCCTTCAACATCTAGAAAGACTGTTGACACTTGTCATTACAGACAAAAGGAACATCCTTCCTGGTCAACTTAGTCAAGGGTAAAGCTATGGAACTAAAGTTCTTAATGAACCTTCGGTAGTAACCTACCAACCCTAAGAAACTACAGATCTCCGTCGGTGTCTTCGGCTGTTCCCATAGCAGGACCGATTTTACCTTTGTAGGGTCAACATGAATACCCGAGGCAGATATCACGTGTCTAAGGAAAGATACTTCCGGTAACCAAAACTCACACTTGCTAAACTTAGCATATAGCTTATGTTTCCTTAGCAAAGTTAGAGCCTGACGAAGATGATGTTCATGCTGCTGAGCATATCTACTATAGATCAGAATGTCATCTATAAAGACAACAACACATTGATCGAGAAAAGGTCGGAAGATTCTATTCATGAGTTCCATAAATGCAGCCGGTGCATTTTTTAGTCCAAACGACATAACTGTGAACTCATTGTGACCATACCTTGTCCTAAAGGCAGACTTGGGTATGTCACTATCCTTAATACGAAGTTGATGATATCCTGACCTCAAATCTATTTTTGAGAAGACGGTTGCACCACACAACTGGTCAAAGAGATCATCAATCCTTGGCAGAGGATACTTGTTCTTTATTGTTACTTTATTTGGCTGTCTATAATCAATGCACAACCGCATTGACCCATATTTCTTTTTAACAAAGAGGACCGGAGCACCCCAAGGCGAAGTACTCGGTCGGATGAAACCCTTCTCAAGCAATTCTTGCAACTGTTTCTTGATTTCTGCCATCTCAGCAGGCGCCATCCTATACGGTGTTTGTGCTATAGGTTGTGTGTCTGGGATCAAATTGATTTCAAAATCAATTTCCCGAGGCGGTGGCACACCTGGAAGTTCTTCAGGAAATACATCTTCAAATTCCTTGACTACATGAACTTCGGAAGGGTTAGGACTAACCATGGTGGTATCTACCACATGGGCCAAGAATGCATGACATCCTTGCCTCATCAGCTTCTCAGCAACCATAGTTGACACAAGACAGGTGGGTAGAATCTTTCTCTCTCCTTGAAAGATCCATGTGTCACTATCATTAGTAAACACAACTTGCTTGGATTCACAGTCCAAGACAACATTATACCTTTCTAAGGTATCCATCCCAAGGATTATATCAAATCCTTACATCTCAAGTGGTATAAGGTCCACTTGAATGCGATGTTCAAAAAAGAAAAGGATGCAGGGAGAGCATACCTCCTGCAACACAGCAGACCCCATCAATGGAGTTTCTAGCAACAAACTATCTGCCCTATGACTAACTATCATATTGCAGTTATGAATTACCCTTCGAGTGATAAAGGAGTGCGTAGCACCCGGATCAATTAAAATAGATACAACACAAGATGTAGATATATAAGAATATAACAATTCCATCTGACCTGCCACAACCCGAGGGTTGATCACTGCATCAGGTGGATTCATTGCATAAAACCTTCCTGTTGCCTGTGGCTAATTCAGTGCTCGTTGACTAGGTGCTGATGATCCAACTTGGGACGCTTGTCCACGTCCTCTAGCATTTTCTGGAAACTGTCCCCTTTGGGATCCTTGCTGACTCTACCTTTGAGGTTGAGTTGCACTTACTTCTCTGGCTCTGTAGTCTTTCATCAGATGTCCCATCTTCCCACATATATAACAACTTTTGTTCAGTTGTTGTGGTCTGGGTGGTCCTGTAACCGACATAAATGCTGAACTGCAAGCTCCTTCTAGTGGTAGGCTTCATCCTCTACCCCTATTCAACGTCCACTGTGTCTGGGTACTGGGTCTAGGTGGGGGTGTAGGCGCAGAAAACCTAGGTTTCTTGAAATCTCTGGATGAAGATCCTTGGAACTGAGGATACATCCTCTTGTTCTGGGTCTGTCTCTTCTGTGCTACAGACCTCTCTATCCTTCTAACAGACTCTACAAAGGTAGCAAACCTTTCTCTGTTCTCTAGGACAGACACGGGAGTAGTCAACTCAACATTTAACCCTTTCTCGAAATGCCTAATCCTTTCTTCATATGTAGCTGCCATGTGCAGACAAAACTGCAACAACTCCATGAACTTAGCCTCGTATTCGCTAATGTTCATTGGACCTTGCCTTAACCTATCAAACTGAGAGATTTTCTCGTCCATGAATGTCTTAGGGAAATATCTATTGATAAATTCCCATCAGAAGACTTCCCATGCAACCTCTACACCAGGCCTCTTCTGTTCTTCCATGGTCCACCAGTGACCAACACTCCCCTTGAGAAGATATACAACATGTTTAATGTCACGCCCCGATCTCACATTAACCACAAACCACGAGATTAGGACGCGACAGGATGGGATTTGTCACATAAACCAACCATTCTTCACTTTTTAAAACATTTTAAAGGGATTGAAAAGATAATCTGTTTAATGCTGTGAAATGAAACTAAACAAACTGTGGAAGCATCTTTATTAACTGACTAGCAATATAAAGTAAATCTACAACATATTACATTATCTGACATAAAATAAATCATAATAGTTAATTTACATCTTAATACACATTCTCTCTCTCACTCACACCTTGTCCCAAAGATCGAGGGGAATGGACTAAGAGACCTCTAACTACTAACTACGAACCTTCTATGGACTAGGCGTAAGGATAAATCGATCCTTCTGATTTCCTGATGCTGACGATAACCTGAAAATGTTTTGAGTAGAGGTATGAGCCTACTCGCTCAGTGAATAGCATTTCACTTAGCTATCACTAAACAACTCATCAGGTTTATAAATTGGAATTAAACATAAATGCAGAACTAAGCAAGGCAGTTCTAATAACATAACAAATATACAGATAATAATCACATTTAAATAATCAACAGGTATTTCAGGTAAATAAACAGTTATATAAATTTACTGTGAACCTACATGATTATTTATTCATTTCATTATTATTATGCCCTAAATATATGCAGTGTACTCTGCATATAAAGATCCGCAGCAAGTTCATGCTACGGCCCCACCGTACAAGACTTAGCGACACACCCGGGGAGTGCTAAGTCTGACTCCAGTCCTGCTCTGCCACAGGACTCCAGGCTCATCGGCCTCATTGCACTACTCAGAGTGCTCCAGACTCCTCCTCTAACCTGAGTACACCGGCGGAGAGTCTCACGGGGTTACCTCCATGACATCGCACGGATCTTGTTGCAATAACCCACAATTTTCTCCAGTGCCACCGTGACATCGCACGCGTTGTTGTTGGACACTGTTCTCTCTGTCCTCGTGTCTCCATGACATCGCACGGATAATGTTGCAACACGAGTTTCACCCCTAATTTGCAGACACCTGTTAGGGGTTCTACGGTGTTAGGGCATCTAGGTCTATACTTGATTAACAATTAAACATCTAAACAGTAACATCACATTTCATGCATTTTGCACAATCTAAACATCACAAAAGCACATATATATATTTATCATAAATAAATAGGATTCAAAATCATTCATCCAGTTTCAATGCTAAACATCACTATTTGAAATCAGTTAATACATTGCAACAATAATACAGGAAATTTCATCATTTTCATTAAGCATATCACGTAGTTCAATTCTAATGAATCTAACATACACTATTGTATGAACTATACTGTTTAGAAGTTATATCAATTGATACAGAAGCAATTAAACATTTAAATTGAGTTAAATATTGATTTCTAAATGAACTACTACTCACCCACTTCGGTGTGTTCGTATACACCAAAAAACGTCCACAACCACGCCTAATTCTTTCCTTTACAGCAGAGTGCACGCCGTGCACCTGGGCAGAAACTCGTTCTGCTATCTGTAACTTTGCACGCCGTGCAAACTGATTTGCACGCCGTGCACCTGCGCAGAAATGGGAAACTTATTGAAGATAAACTCGATTCTAAAACTATGTCTTGGACTTAATCTATGGAATCTAATCCTATCCTCAAAACCGAACTGCGTGCTGGTCTTACCTTGCTTTATTGTGTATCAATCGAGCTCCGGTTTGGATCTATTCAATCCAACAGTAGCTTTCTTCTCGTACTGGTTGAGGAAACAAGCTACAAATGTAGCTAGGTGCTTCTCGGGGCTGAGGGGGCTGCAGATTCATGCTCGAGGCACTAGGCTGAGCTCGTTGGCACTGCTTGGTGCAGCTCCTCGCGCTCAAGAAGGATTCTGGCCGGACCTGCTGCAAATAGCAGCTCTACACACATACAAGAAGGAGAGGGGGAGTTGGTTGGATTGCTGCTCACAGCTAGGGCTGCGGTTTTGGACATGGACCACCAAGTCGGAGTCGAGGCAGCATTTCTGAGGTGCTGGCCGCGCCCAAGACGGCTCCTAGCTGCTGCTTGAACACGGCCGGCGCTGCTGCTGGTTGCAGGTTGGAGGCACCGCCCAAGCACTCCGAGGTGCGATTAGGATGAGGAAGAGGGAAGAGGAAGGAGATAGAAGGAGAAGGGGGAAGGTGGGCGCTGCTGGACGGGGCTACTAGGTCCTTGATCGACCGCTGGGTGGCTGCTTTGGGCGCCGCTTAGCGGTTGCCCTGTTCTATCGGGCGAAAGAAGAAGAGATAGGGGTCGGTTCGCGGAGGGGGCCGACATGCAAATTACCCAGCAAAAACCTAAAATTACAACTAGGTCCCTGAACACTCAAATGCCCGTATCTTTTAACTCGGAAGTCGGTTTCGGGTGATTTTTCTTGCAAACTCTCAAGAACGAGATTCTCTATCATCCCAGGGCATAAAATCATGTTAACTAGCTTGTCACATCAGGTCAAAACACTAATTGCAACATTGAGTATTCAACTCAACCTAATTAACTAATTAATCAATATTAATATCATTAGTCGCCTTAGGTGATTCAAACTCAACTATTGATTCATATATTAACTTATTTTGATTATCCATGATATTTAATTTGATACTCAACACTAATTGCGGTGTTTTACATAATTCGAGGTATTTATTATTTAATCAGGAAGTGGGTCATAACAACCTTTTCCCCTTAAAAGAATTTCGTCCCGAAATTCCTAAAAGAGAAAGGAGACGTGCTACTCATTTCTGACTCGTGTTTTTCTACGTAGCTCCCTCTAGGTTAAGATTTCTCCCCAAAACTATTACTAATGGTTTCTCACAATTTGCGAGTTTCTTGATCCTCCGATCAACCATCTGTATAAGTCCTTTAACCTAGGACGCATCCGATCTGATTCCAGATCGACCCACAAAACATTGTCTTTCCAGAACTGTTATAGCAGTATCTCATTTTATGATAACTACTGAGAAATTATCATACTATTCATGCAGACAAACTAAAATTCTTAAATAAACAGAATGCATGTCAGTTTGGTACTAAAATAAAATCATGCCATTTAACTGTTAAACATCATCACATCTCATAATGAAAATTGATATCAATATACTTGATTCATCGTACACCCTATCCTTAGGGTTTCATTTGCCTTATTCATTCATCACATGCCAACACCCTACTCTTAGGGTTATCTCATTCATTAATC
This sequence comes from Alisma plantago-aquatica, assembly GCA_963693085.1. Taxonomy (NCBI): domain Eukaryota; kingdom Viridiplantae; phylum Streptophyta; class Magnoliopsida; order Alismatales; family Alismataceae; genus Alisma; species Alisma plantago-aquatica. The sequence continues at coordinate 723,040,185 of OY856409.1, forward strand.
ACATGGCAACACCCTACTCTTAGGGTTTCCATTATCTCATCTGTTTGATTGCAATTCAAATCACAATACGGTATCATTCTGGAACTGGCAAAGCAGTATATTTCAATTCATTGTAATTACTGAGTAATCTTTATATCTTACATGCAGACAGATTAAAATTCATAAATATTCCAAACTCAAATCAATTTTGGCACATACATACTGAATTTCATGCAATTGAACATTTTATTACACCAACAAGAGTAATTTACTTCACCTATAAGAAACCATCTGTAAAATTTATCAATTGTCTGAAATTTCTCGAAGTACGTGCATGTCAACCAAATTCCTGGTTTATGCACCACATAACTCAATTAAAAGATATTTTCGTATCATAGCACAAATATTTAATGGTACTTGAGAATTTCTGATAATATCTCAGAGAAATGTGCCAATTCATGAAAATGTTAAGTCATACCCATTAACATAACAGGAAGCATGCAATCAGGTTTATTTACATATTTTAAATTCTGTATTGCTAGTTTGAAATCATGCATCTAATGATTTACCAAATCTGTGTTTACTGGGTTCATACTCAAACCGTACCATTATCAATTGTGTACTTCTAAACTCAATATGATATAACTGAAACTGGATTACCAGGCAACTTAATTATTTTATCCATGTATATCTTAGTCAAGTTTCGAGGCATCACAGGTCGACTTAATATGAAGAAAGTGAGCAGACTAAATTAGTCTATCCACAATTATTCATATTGAGTCACAACCTCTAGGTGTCCTGGGTAATCTTACCACAAAAATCCATTGTGATAAATTCCCATTCTCATTCCAGTATAGAGAAAGATTATAAGGTAGCTATAGATCTCTAGGGTTCAGCTTTATCCTACCGGTATACACTACTTTTAACGACATACTCAGCTACATCCTTCTGCATATCTGACCATCCATTTCAACTTCTTGGATTTCATATACATCTTAGTTTCTTGAAAGCATAGCATACATTAATACATACATTTCCATAAGAATCTTTTCTTTCAGGCTTTTTTCCTTAAAAGAATTTTACTCAATCTCGAAATACACACAACATGTCATGTTAATATAACAACTTATCATCATAAAAACTTAAACTGTAGTCTCTTTTCCTCCTATTATGTCATGCATAGTCTGGTTTAACTCACTATCACCCTATTGTAGTTTCTTGATCTGATCATAAGAAGTAAGCTTAACTTACATCTATACAATCAAATCACTCTGTGTTATTACCCCTAAGTCTAAGTTCAACTTCCACATTTCTACTAGCAGGTCTCTATTGAAACCTGTCATAGAGAATGCATTGGCTGTTGAACTTGACTTTCTGCTAGAAACATCATCCACCACATTCTCTTTACCAGGGTGATAATCTATTATCACATCATAGAGATAGTGACACCATTTCTTTAAAACATGAACTACATCAACTATCTTTAGATCATAATCGGATAATACTCCGCTTTCTATGTTACTTACTTATTGTTACATTTTAGGTTTATGTCTTACTCATTCCTCTAAATCATTTCATGTTGTTCATGTACCTATCAGATTATCTACTTCAAAATCCTAGATCACTATCAAAACCAGTTTACTTTTCATAGAACATATCTCAAGATCTTATTTTACAAAGTTACTAGTATTCAAGGTTACATCACTAATGATATCCCTTAAACTACTACAACTTTAATCATTCTAGGGTTTGATCCTTTATTAATAGCATAGCATTATTGTGTGTGTGTGGTCGATTATATAAATCAAATTGAGTTGCTTGGGGCAATAACATATTAACCCAGCATTCAACTTTAATTACATTTAGCTGAAAATTCAGTTTTATAATAGTTTCTGTAATTCGTTTATTAAACTGTAAACAGAAATTCCAAAAATTTTGAAAATTTTATATGTTGTGCCTAATAAAGTTTTAGACCTACAGTAAAAATTCCAGGTCATTTCAAGTTACCAATAATTAATTAAAAATCAAACAGTACGCTGCTATATAACAGTCTGCAGCAGATTCGGTCGAGTTGCAACTCGACCGACACCTTACTGTAGAGATCAAACGTCATCCAAAAATTACGCCAAATTAATAGAGTGTCTAAAATTTGTGATTTTCAAACATAGTTAAAATTTGAGATCAATTGGATATACCAATAAAAAGATAAAATTCAATTACCACATTGCTATATCATTCAGAAAATGTGATCGGTCGAGTTTGATACTCAGCCGATAAACTGGTCAGAACATTCTTCAAAAATTCTGATATCTTCCAATGTTGTTCACATTTTATATATCCAAATCATATCCCAATCTTAGCCAAATTAGAGTTACACATAAGATACTAAAAATCATTTACTAAAACACTTTACTCGTCAAATTTGTATTTATGTATCATCAAAACCCTGTTTTGGGCCGATTAGGGTCTATGCTTCTCAAGCCCTAATTCTCAAGATTAAAGAACATTTAGACTTCTTTTCTTATTTTACTTGTTAATAGGAGTCATTAGATCCCAGTAACGCATCCTGCCAGCCGGACCAGGCCGAACCTGTAGTCCTGAAGCCAAGAGCTACTCGAGATTAATCAACCCCTATTAACCTTAAACATGTGGAAAGAATATCCACTTAGGGCAACTTACTTATACATGATTTCGGATCTACTTTAATACAAAGAAAACAAACATTAAACAATTCACTTCATGTCACAACAATATAAAAGATTCATGTTTACTTTACAAACTGGAAATTTCATTTCATGCCTATAAAAGCATTTCTAGTGATCTTTAAATCAGATAAACAATAATAGACAAGAGTTGAATTGCATCTTATATGTAATCTCTTATTCCTTTATTAATTTCTGATCTCTTAACCCTAAGATTTCTAGGGTTTTCTCTCTAGCCTATCCTTCCTCTGCATACCTGGCCAGGGCATCCAGAGAAGAACAGACAGAGTAGCTTGATACTGGTCAATCTAAGTATTCAGACACCTGGCCAGGGTATCTAAACACTCAGACCTTCCAGAGCTAAAACTCATCATTTATTATTCGTCTTACTTATAACCTTATCTTTGACCTTAATGATTCTTAACGACTCATCTTAAGCTCAATACTTGATTCTCGTGACCACATCCTCTTCCTGCTATCCGCAATAATGTAACAGAACACTCCCTGTTAGAATATTACAGATAGAAGAAAGATACCTAAACCTTAATCCTATTGGTCTCTTATCGTCCCCTGACCTTGAGTAACTATGTACTCAAACCAAAGCTCTGATACCAAAAATTGTCACGCCCCGATCTCACATTAACCACAAACCACGAGATTAGGACGCGACAGGATGGGATTTGTCACATAAACCAACCATTCTTCACTTTTTAAAACATTTTAAAGGGATTGAAAAGATAATCTGTTTAATGCTGTGAAATGAAACTAAACAAACTGTGGAAGCATCTTTATTAACTGACTAGCAATATAAAGTAAATCTACAACATATTACATTATCTGACATAAAATAAATCATAACAGTTAATTTACATCTTAATACACATTCTCTCTCTCACTCACACCTTGTCCCAAAGATCGAGGGGAATGGACTAAGAGACCTCTAACTACTAACTACGAACCTTCTATGGACTAGGCGTAAGGATAAATCGATCCTTCTGATTTCCTGATGCTGACGATAACCTGAAAATGTTTTGAGTAGAGGTATGAGCCTACTCGCTCAGTGAATAGCATTTCACTTAGCTATCACTAAACAACTCATCAGGTTTATAAATTGGAATTAAACATAAATGCAGAACTAAGCAAGGCAGTTCTAATAACATAACAAATATACAGATAATAATCACATTTAAATCATCAACAGGTATTTCAGGTAAATAAACAGTTATATAAATTTACTGTGAACCTACATGATTATTTATTCATTTCATTATTATTATGCCCTAAATATATGCAGTGTACTCTGCATATAAAGATCCGCAGCAAGTTCATGCTACGGCCCCACCGTACAAGACTTAGCGACACACCCGGGGAGTGCTAAGTCTGACTCCAGTCCTGCTCTGCCACAGGACTCCAGGCTCATCGACCTCATTGCACTACTCAGAGTGCTCCAGACTCCTCCTCTAACCTGAGTACACCGGCGGAGAGTCTCACGGGGTTACCTCCATGACATCGCACGGATCTTGTTGCAATAACCCACAATTTTCTCCAGTGCCACCGTGACATCGCACGCGTTGTTGTTGGACACTGTTCTCTCTGTCCTCGTGTCTCCATGACATCGCACGGATAATGTTGCAACACGAGTTTCACCCCTAATTTGCAGACACCTGTTAGGGGTTCTACGGTGTTAGGGCATCTAGGTCTATACTTGATTAACAATTAAACATCTAAACAGTAACATCACATTTCATGCATTTTGCACAATCTAAACATCACAAAAGCACATATATATATTTATCATAAATAAATAGGATTCAAAATCATTCATCTAGTTTCAATGCTAAACATCACTATTTGAAATCAGTTAATACATTGCAACAATAATACAGGAAATTTCATCATTTTCATTAAGCATATCACGTAGTTCAATTCTAATGAATCTAACATACACTATTGTATGAACTATACTGTTTAGAAGTTATATCAATTGATACAGAAGCAATTAAACATTTAAATTGAGTTAAATATTGATTTCTAAATGAACTACTACTCACCCACTTCGGTGTGTTCGTATACACCGAAAAACGTCCACAACCACGCCTAATTCTTTCCTTTACAGCAGAGTGCACGCCGTGCACCTGGGCAGAAACTCGTTCTGCTATCTGTAACTTTGCACGCCGTGCAAACTAATTTGCACGCCGTGCACCTGCGCAGAAACGGGAAACTTATTGAAGATAAACTCGATTCTAAAACTATGTCTTGGACTTAATCTACGGAATCTAATCCTATCCTCAAAACCGAACTGCGTGCTGGTCTTACCTTGCTTTATTGTGTATCAATCAAGCTCCGGTTTGGATCTATTCAATCCAACAGTAGCTTTCTTCTCGTACTGGTTGAGGAAACAAGCTACAGATGTAGCTAGGTGCTTCTCGGGGCTGAGGGGGCTGCAGATTCATGCTCGAGGCACTAGGCTGAGCTCGTTGGCACTGCTTGGTGCAGCTCCTCGCGCTCAAGAAGGATTCTGGCCGGACCTGCTGCAAATAGCAGCTCTACACACATACAAGAAGGAGAGGGGGAGTTGGTTGGATTGCTGCTCGCAGCTAGGGCTGCGGTTTTGGACATGGACCACCAAGTCGGAGTCGAGGCAACATTTCTGAGGTGCTGGCCGCGCCCAAGACGGCTCCTAGCTGCTGCTTGAACACGGCCGGTGCTGCTGCTGGTTGCAGGTTGGAGGCGCCGCCCAAGCACTCCGAGGTGCGATTAGGATGAGGAAGAGGGAAGAGGAAGGAGATAGAAGGAGAAGGGGGAAGGTGGGCGCTGCTGGACGGGGCTACTAGGTCCTTGATCGACCACTGGGTGGCTGCTTTGGGCGCCGCTTAGCGGTTGCCCTGTTCTATCGGGCGAAAGAAGAAGAGATAGGGGTCGGTTCGCGGAGGGGGCCGACATGCAAATTACCCAGCAAAAACCTAAAATTACAACTAGGTCCCTGAACACTCAAATGCCCGTATCTTTTAACTCGGAAGTCGGTTTCGGGTGATTTTTCTTGCAAACTCTCAAGCACGAGATTCTCTATCATCCCAGGGCATAAAATCATGTTAACTAGCTTGTCACATCAGGTCAAAACACTAATTGCAACATTGAGTATTCAACTCAACCTAATTAACTAATTAATCAATATTAATATCATTAGTCGCCTTAGGTGATTCAAACTCAACTATTGATTCATATATTAACTTATTTTGATTATCCATGATATTTAATTTGATACTCAACACTAATTGCGGTGTTTTACATAATTCGAGGTATTTATTATTTAATCAGGAAGTGGGTCATAACATTTAACCTTCTCAGCTTCTGGGATGTTCAGGATTCTAAAGGCCTTCTCTAGTTTAGTTAACCACAAGTCGGCATCTACGGGATCGGCCGTTCCAAAATACTCTGTGGCTCCAACTCGGCGAAGTCGTTCAAACGTATTGCCGATTCCTTGTCCTTCAGGATGGGTAGGTGCCCTAGGTGCAGGTATAGGCATCCTATCAGTTATGTGTGTCATGGCAGTCATAAACTGCCCAAACATGGTCTGGACGGCTGGGTTCCCCATGTCAGTTGGATTGAACTAGGGTGGTTCAGGCACAAGTTCTTCTCTATCTGGGTCTCTTGCACCTTCTCGGGGTGCATCAACACTACTTTCGACAACGTGTTCCTCGTGTTCTTCATGTGGTCCGTACATCCTTAGTCTTATCTTCTTCTTCTAAGGAGAAGAAGACACTTTTAGATATACTGGAAGACACTAGAATAGATTCAACATCCTAAGTCCTATGTCTCTGTAGACTCAGCGAACCTAGAGCTCTGATACCACTAAATTGTGACGATCGAATCGTGAAAACAAGATCAACGAATGCGGAAGCGATTAACTAGCAACAAAATTATTAAAAATGACAAAAAATTAAAACTTTTTGGAAAGAGATCTTTAAACGACAAAACTCTTTTATAAAGAAACATAATTAGTTGTTTACATCATGATTCATCATTACATCTCTGTAAAATCACATCTCGAGTGATTACCACATCAATTGCTCTGTTACCTGTACAAAGCAAGATACAAAAATCTCGAGGCATTAAGCCAAAATCTTAGATCTAATTTAAACATCTACTGACTCCTAGGACCTGAGAGTACAGAGACGATACATAGGACATACTATCTACAAGACTTGACAGACAACATCTCCACCTGAGAATCACTGCTGTCCCTGATGTTGCTGCTGCTGCTGCCCACCCTCAGATAGGTTCCTCCGTCCTCGGCGTCCACCTAAAAAGTCGAATCCCACGAGGGTGAGACAATTTGAATAATTGTCCCAGTGAGAGTTATAACTCTCCGCCAGAAGCTTTGTTATTGCAATAAAGGAATAACAATAAACAACATAATTATAAACATTCAACAACAGGTTTAATATTTAAGTAAAGCAACATTCTCTTAAGCAATCATTTCAATTATAACTTAATTGAATATCAAAGCATAGCTCAATAAAGAATATGAAGGACATGTATACTAGTTATTTAACTAGGAAATTCTAAACAATGTATCATCAATCATTGTTTCTCGTAGATCAACCTAAGCAATTATGCTACACGGCTGATTATGTTTTTCAAACATTATTATGCCCTGAGGAGATGGGGTATACTGCTCATACTCCAACCGACCATTATGAAATCGCATCGGCACCATACATAGGTCATCAAAAGAGCCAGATTCTTATGACCTCATCTTCCTCAGTCAGTGTGATGATCAACTTGCAGGACATCTCGTGTCTCTGCTATAATAGCTTTCCAGGGTATTCTGGCAACTTTGCTATTAGAGCTACAGTGGCATTCTGTACTCTCTTCGCCATTGAGGGATTTCTTGTTTATCTCACACCGATGCGGCATTAACAACATCATCGGGAGATTAGTGATACATCATCTTGACATAAACATATAATGAAGGATTGATGGATTAAAAGTACATCTTACATCAAATCCTACATTAGGACGTAAGGATATTCGCATCCATAACCCCCACATAGTCAAAAGTATGTGCTCCAGGAGTTCCCTTAGGAAAACCTATTTCACCATCATTTGGCTTCTGACAATGATGGATTTATGGCCAGGGATCTACATGATATCATTATACTTGATTATTTAAGTACATTATAGCATTCTTTTAGCATCAGGCATGTTTTCAAACATAAACCATTAAAACAACTGCTATACAGGAAGAATACTAAATGTATCAAGTTTAGTTCATTTCACATCCAGTTATCATTGGGATGTCAATCCCTAACCATATTATCATTATAATTCAAGAATATGGGTGTTCAAACCCTTAGATCATCATAAGTCATCTAACAACATGACCTTGATTATATCAATGTAGATATTGTTCATGGCCCTTACAACCCATCAATCTCATATGTTACCTCTCAAACCAGGAAACATAGTATATCATTATTCATAAAGATTATAACATGCTTTTAATGAATATGACATCATAACCCTTACCTGGCTATGATCACTTCTTTATAAAAACCTGCATGGTTAATACATTTGATAATAGGCAATTTATCTCTATATCAGCATAACACAAAACAGAGATATTCTTTCAATTCAAGGGTTGTACCATTAGGCCTTTAATAAGGTTAGGTTTTCCCTATTCCATTCAATTAGGGTTATTCAATCCCTTTATCTTAATTAGGAAAAGTGATTCCACATTTCATACTTCAATCATGAAGTTTCATGCTTAAAAGCATAACCCAGAATTAGGGTTTACTATTCACATTACATGACATTACCATAGAATTAAGGTTTACTATTCACATTACATGATATTACCCTAGAATTAGGGTTTGCTTGATCAAGGGGTGTTGACTACTTAAACCCATCAAGGGTACTTTGGTAATGTCCACCATTGACCATAACATGCATCAACCAACTAATTTCTTAACTCCTTAGTGTCTTTAGGTATCTTTAGGGTTTAGGTTAATCAACCATTAAACCATCTTAGCCTTTAAGGCATTAAACATTCTTGACCTTAAAAGACCCCAAATAATTTTGCACTTTCAACCTCCAAACGGTTTTGAAACCGCATGGAGTTGTTGACTGTTTGGACCCTTTGACTTTCAAGACCGCATGGCAAAGTACACCATCAAGACCGTTTGCCCTAGGTGAGGTGAAGATCGTTTAGTCCCGTTGACCGTTTGACCAACTTTGACCTTGAAACCGCATGGACAATTTGATCTTTGAAACCGCATGGCCACCAAACGGTCTTGAGACCATTTGGTCCAAACACCCTCAAAACCGCATGGACCAAAAAGTGCTTCAACCTATCCAATTGAATTAGGGTTTCTAAGGTTGAACCCCTCAATCGATCATATAAGGGTTAGCCACTCATCAATTGAGTCAATTAGGTCAATCCTTACTGATTTGACCCTCAATTGAACCTCAATTGGTCACCAATTAGGGTTTGGATTGATTGGATTAGAGTTTTGAATCGATTAGCCTTCAACATGCATCAACATGAGTCTAATTGATGTTGAACCTATTGAACCATCACTCAATTGGGTCATGACCTGACCCCAAACGGTCTTGGGATCATTTGGACATCCTCCAAACGGTCTTGAGACTGTTTTCCCATAATTTTATCAAAAACCAAGTCATTCACTCAAGGGTTGAACCCTAATTTAGGTCACAAAATCAACACTTGATTATTCAACAACTTGATGTGATTGGACCCTCAATTGATCAACCCCACTTGACCCTAGACCTCCAAAACGGTATTGGGTGATCACCAAACGGTCTTGAGACCATTTGGGTGATCCCTAAATGGTTTTGAAACCGTTTGGGCCAATCAACCCAAACTTCAACATGATTGCATCAATGAAATCGGCAATAAACCCGATTAGGGTTTAGGTGACTAATGTGCCTTCAATTGGTGATTTTCTTGGAATTAGTTGATGATTTTTGGTGGGTGATTAGTCCATAATGTGTACAGAAAATCTACAAACGGTCAATGCTTGGTCAACTCATCCAAATGGTCTTTGAGACCGTTTGCTTCAAACGACCTTGTGAAATCGTTTGCCCTTCAAATGGTTTTGAAACCGTTTGCTTCCAAATGGTTTTGCAAACCGTTTGGGCAAGAGGTGGAGGACCGTTTGTTAATAGTAAGATCAGGATGAACTTTGGAATTAATGCCACCTTCTTCTACCTCAAGAACATGGACTGTTGTTCACGGTTTTGATTGCAAGAACACATAGAAGTGTGAAAGAAAGGAGAACAAGCAACGTTTCCAAGGAAAGAAGATGCATAACAAAACTTTAAGGTTTAGAGTTATAAAACCCACCTCTAGGACTGATCCAGAGCTCCAAGATCCGTAGCTTTAATGGTGTCTTGAGCTCCAAAGGTCTTCCAAGGTCCGTTCTTCAAGATTTGGATGGAGAAGATGACTAGAAAGAAGATTGGTGTAAGAAAGACTAACAAACCAATCTTGTAGCAAGATTTCCTCCATGGATTCATGCTAGATGATGGTCAAAGCTTACCTAAACTAGCTTGGTTGTTCTCCTCTGCTCCTGAGCTTCTCCTAAGTCGGCCAAAGCAAGAAGATAAGAAGAGGAATGAAGGGAAACGATCCCTTGCTTTGTGAAAAAGATGTACTTATATACTTTAGGTATATTTTCAAGGCAAGGAAGACTATTTCCTTTATTTTACATCTATATTCTCCAAGCCCTTCTCCACTTCTTGGCCACGTTTCTCCCTTATTATCACACGCAAAGCTCCTCTCTCAACCAAGGTTTAGAGGAAAAGAAGCCAACACCTTACTAAGTTACACATATAAAAGGGTCATTTTGCTTAAAACTTGGTTAATTAAATCTAAAGGTTATCTTTCTTATTTGATTACTCAAATGAGGCGCCATCCTCATTATATTTGCTCTATTTGATGTCAAGAGTCATAAAAGATACTATAGAGGGTATATTTTACATGTTGCACCCTATGTTTTGGGTAAATTGCACTTTACACCAAAACTAGGTTTTTAAAGCACAAGGATTGCTCTACAAGCTATATCTTGGTGCCCAAGCTTGGAGAATCCATATTAATACATCATATTCATTCTTATCATGTCTCAACACTAGAGGAACATCTTAACATGTACAATTTGCAAGTTAACCCCTCTAATTGGGTAATTTGCACATTAGTCCATTTTAAACAAAACAATATTACAACATTGTTCAAAAAGGACAGAAAGGGATATATAAGTTCCTCAGAAGCTTTAATTACATATAAAAAGATAACCACAAGTGTATAATTACATAATTAAGCAAAACACCTAGGGTTAGTTCATAACCCAGGTTAGGGATGTTACAAATTATCCACCCCTTACAAGGATTTCGTCCCCGAAATCAACAAAACATATCAACAAAACATATTAAGAGAAAAGAGAAGGGTATTTCCTTCTCATCTCTTCCTCTAGTTCCCATGTGGCCTCTTGAACACCACGATGATTCCAGAGGATTTTCACAAGACTTATGTATTTCTTTTTCAACTTTTTAATTCTTTTATCAAGGATTGACACCGATCCTTTCTCATAAGATATATCATCATTCAATTCTACCTCCATAGGCTGTAGAACTGATTCTGTATTAGGGTGACATTTCCTCAGCATAGAAATGTGAAACATAGGGTGTAACTTCTGTAACTCTGGTGGTAACTCTATTTTATAGGCTACCTTTCCAATCCGTTCAATGATTGGATAAGACCCCATAAACCTAGGAGCTAACTTTCCTTTCCTTCCAAATATCAGAACTCCTTTCTAAGGTGAGACTTTGAGGTACACTCTGTCTCCACCCTGGAATTCTAAAGGTCTACGACATTTATCAGCGTAAGATTTCTTCCTATCCTGTGCAGTCTTAATCTGTTGTTGAATTACTTTAATCTTCTCAGTGGTCTGTTGCACAAGATCAGGACCTAACAGTTGATATTCACCGATTTCATACAAACATAGGGGTGATCTACAATGTCTACCATACAAAGCTTCATAAGGTGCCATGTCAATTCTATGTTGATAGCTATCGTTGTAGGCAAACTCTATCAAGCTTAGGTGCAGATCCCAACTCCCTGTAAACTGAAGAACACATGCTCTAAGCAAGTCCTCCAAGGTCTGTATAGTCCTTTCAGACTATCCATCAGTCTGAGGATGAAAGGTTGTACTAAACCTTAACTATGTGCCTAACGCTTTGTGAAGTCACTCCCAAAAACGACTCGTAAACTGGGGACCTCTGTCAGAAACAATGGTGACTGGGACTCCGTGCAGCTGTACTATCTCTTCAACATACAACTATGCTAGCTTCTCAGCAGAATAGGTCATTTTGACAGGCAAGAAATGCGCTGTCTTTGTCAACCTATCAACTATTACCCAAATGGAATCATGCCCTTTGCTTGTCCTGGGTAGGCCAACAACAAAGTCCATGGTTACATGATCCCACTTCCATTGTGGTATGGGCAAAGGTTGCATTGTTCCTGCAAGCTTCTGGTGTTCAGCTTTAACTTGCTCACACATAGGACACCGCATAACAAACTCGGCAACATCCTTCTTCAAACCAGGCCACCAATATATATCTTTCAAGTTTCGATACATCTTGGTGCTTCCTGGATGTATAGCATACATGGAAGAATGAGCTTTTTCCAGGACTAAATTTCTCAAGTTATCCACATCCAACACTATCATCCTTCCATGATAACAGGCTACTTGATCATCTGAGTCATGGAAACCATCTCGTTTCTCATCACCATACTCCGATCTAATCTGTTGAACTGTAGCATCAACTTGCTGTGCCTCCTTGATCTTCTCTCTCAGAGTAGGTTTTATGTGCATCTCAGCTAACAACCCAGTTAACAATGATACTTTCAACTGTACATTGTCTTATCTTAAGGAGATAAGCATATCTCTCCTAGAGCATACTAAGGAATTTAGTTGTACCCTATCTAAAGCTGGTGTTGCTGGTTTCCTACTCAAAACATCAGCAACCACATTGGCTTTTCCTGGATGGTAATCAATTGTACAATCATAGTCTTTGATTAACTCCATCCAACGGCGTTGCCTCATGTTAAGCTCATGCTGAGAAAAGATATACTTAAGGTTCTTATGATCAGTGAAAATCTGGAATGTCTCACCATAGAGATAGTGTCTCCATATCTTCAAGGCATGAACTACATCAGCTAGCTCCAGATCGTGTGTCGGATAATTCTCCTCATGTTTCTTAAACTATCGGGAAGCAAAAGAAATCACTTGTTTATCCTGCATCAACACACATCCAAGTCCATTCTTGGAGGCATCACAGAAAACTATATATCCTTTCCCTTGCTCAGGTAACACAAGCACTGGTGCACTTTTCAACCTCTCCTTCAACATCTGGAAAGACTGTTGACACTTTTCATTCCAGACAAAAGGAACATCCTTCCTGGTCAACTTAGTCAAGGGTAAAGCTATGGAACTGAAGTTCTTAATGAACCTCCGGTAGTAACCTGCCAACCCTAAGAAACTACGGATCTCCGTCGGTGTCTTCGGATGTTCCCATAGCAGGACAGATTCTACCTTTGTAGGGTCAACATGAATACCCGAGGCGGATATCACGTGTCCAAGGAAAGATACTTCTGGTAACCAGAACTCACACTTGCTAAACTTAGCATATAACTTATGTTTCCTTAGCAAAGTTAGAGCTTGACGAAGATGCTGTTCATGCTGCTGAGCATATCTACTATAGATCAGAATGTCATCTATAAAGACAACAACACATTGATCGAGAAAAGGTCGGAAGATTCTATTCATGAGTTCTATAAATGCAGCCAGTGCATTTGTTAGTCCAAACGACATAACTGTGAACTCATAGTGACCATACCTTGTCCTAAAGGCAGACTTGGGTATGTCACTATCCTTAATACGGATTTGATGATATCCTAACCTCAAATCTATTTTTGAGAAGACAGTTGCACCACACAACTGGTCAAAGAGATCATCAATCCTCAGCAGAGGATACTTGTTCTTTATTGTTACTTTATTTAACTGTCTATAATCAATGCACAACCACATTGACCCGTCTTTCTTTTTAACAAAGAGGACCGGAGCACCCCAAGGCGAAGTACTCGATCGGATGAAACCCTTCTCAAGCAATTCTTGCAACTGTTTCTTGAGTTCTGCCATCTCAGCAGGCACCATCCTATACGGTGTTTGTGCTATAGGTTGTGTGTCTGGGATCAAATTGATTTCAAAATCAATTTCCCGAGGCGGTGGCACACCTGGAAGTTCTTCAGGAAATACATCTTCAAATTCCCTGACTACATGAACTTCAATAGGGTTAGGACTAACCATGGTGGTATCTACCACTTGGGCCAAGAATGCATGACATCCTTGCCTCATCAGCTTCTCAGCAACCATAACTGACACAAGATAGGTGGGTAGAATCTTTCTCTCTCCTTGAAAGATCCATGTGTCACGATCATTAGTAAACACAGCTTGCTTGGATTCACAGTCCAAGACAACCTTATACCTTTCTAAGGTATCCATCCCAAGGATTATATCAAATCCTTGCATCTCAAGTAGTATAAGGTCCACTTGAATGTGATGTTCAAAAAAGAAAAGGATGTAGGGAGAGCATACATCCTGCAACACAGCAGACCCCATCAACGGAGTTTCTAGCAACAAACTATAAAAGCATGGACCAAACGGTCTTGAGACTGTTTGGTCTCAAACGGTCTTGAGACTGTTTGGCCTCAAACGGTCTTGAGACTGTTTGGTCCAAACACCCTCAAAACCGCATGGACCAAAAAGTGCTTCAACCTATCCAATTGAATTAGGGTTTCTAAGGTTGAACCCCTCAATCGATCATGCAAGGGTTAGCCACTCATCAATTGAGTCAATTAGGTCAATCCTTACTAATTTGACCCTCAATTGAACCTTAATTGGTCACCAATTAGGGTTTGGATTGATTGGATTAGAGTTTTGAATCGATTACCCTTCAACATGCATCAACATGAGTCTAATTGATGTTGAACCTATTGAACCATCACTCAATTGGGTCATGACCTAACCCCAAATGGTCTTGGGATTGTTTGGACATCCTCGAAACGGTCTTGAGACCGTTTGCCCATAATTTTATCAAAAACCAAGTCATTCACTCAAGGGTTGAACCCTAATTTAGGTCACAAAATCAGCACTTGATTATTTAACAACTTGATGTGATTGGACCCTCAATTGATCAACCCCACTTGACCCTAGACCTCCAAAACGGTCTTGGGTGATCACCAAACGGTCTTGAGACCATTTGGGTGATCCCTAAATAGTTTTGAAACCGTTTGAGCCACTCAACCCAAACTTCAACATGATTGCATCAATGAAATCAACAATAAACCCGATTAGGGTTTAGGTGACTAATGTGCCTTCAATTGGTGATTTTCTTGGAATTAGTTGATGATTCTTGGTGGGTGATTAGTCCATAATGTGTACAGAAAATCTCCAAATGGTCAATGCTTGGTCAACTCAGCCAAACGGTCTTTGAGACCATTTGCTTCAAACGACCTTGTGAAACCGTTTGCCCTTCAAACGGTTTTGAAACCATTTGCTTCCAAATGGTTTTGCAAACTGTTTGGGCAAGAGGTGGAGGACCGTTTGTTAATAGTAAGATCAGGATGAACTTTGGAATTAATGCCACCTTCTTCTACCTCAAGAAAATGGACTGTTCTTCACGGTTTTGGTTGCAAGAACACATAGAAGTGTGAAAGAAAGGAGAACAAGCAACGTTTCCAAGGAAAGAAGATGCATAACAAAACTTTAAGGTTTAGAGTTATAAAACCCACCTCTAGGATTGATCCAGAGCTCCAAGCTCCGTAGCTTTAATGGTGGCTTGAGCTCCAAAGGTCGTCCAAGGTCCGTTCTTCAAGATTTGGATGGAGAAGATGACTAGAAAGAAGATTGGTGTAAGAAAGACTAACAAACCAACCTTGTAGCAAGATTTCCTCCATGAATTCGAGCTAGATGATGGTCAAAGCTTACCTAAACCGGCTTGGTCGTTCTCCTCTGCTCCTGAGCTTCTCCTAAGTCGGCCAAAGCAAGAAGATAAGAAGAGGAATGAAGGGAAATGATCCCTTGCTTTGTGAAAAAGATGTACTTATATATTTTAGGTATATTATCAAGGCAAGGAAGGCTATTTCCTTTATTTTACATCTATATCCTCAAAGCCCTTCTCCACTTCTTGTCCATGTTTCTCCCTTCTTATCACATGCAAAGCTCCTCTCTCAACCAAGGTTTAGAGGAAAAGAAGCCAACACCTTACTAAGTTACACATATAAAAGGGTCATTTTGCTTAAAACTTGGTTAATTAAATCTAAATGTTATCTTTCTTATTTGATTACTCAAATGAGGAGCCCTCCTCATTATCTTTGCTCTATTTGATGTCAAGAGTCATAAAAGATACTATAGAGGGTATATTTTACTTGTTGCACCCTATGTTTTGGGTAAATTGCACTTTACACCAAAACTAGGTTTTTAAAGCACAAGGATTTCTCTACAAGCTATATCTTGGTGCCCAAGCTTGGAGAATCCATATTACTACATCATATTCATTCTTATGATGTCTCAACAACATAGGAACATCTTAACATGTACAATTTGCAAGTTAACCCCTCTAATTGGGTAATTTGTACATTAGTCCATTTTTAACAAAACAATATTACAACATTGTTCAAAAAGGACAGAAAGGGATATATAAGTTTCTCAGAAGCTTTAATTACATATCAAAAGATAACCACAAGTGTATAATTACATAATTAAGCAAAACACCTAGGGTTAGTTCATAACCCAGGTCAGGGATGTTACACAAGGATGCCGCACAAGAAGGAACGAATGAGCGACACACCATTTACCCGACAGGGAGCCAGGCTCGCCACGACAACTGAAACATGTCGTGTGATAAATGTCACCCACCGGCAGGCGCCACTCATCACGATGACTGATAGCCCGACATCCTTGTGCCGGGTGATACACATATCAGGCGTCCCTGAAGCCGCAATAATGGAGCTGAAGGAAGAACACGTGGCGTCCGGAGCACCATAACTTCCCCCAACCACTGCTTATAAATAGCAGCTACATGACTCCGATGGGACGGGTCAGAATCCCTCAAAAGCCAACTTAAGAAAGCATCTGTAGCTAGCGTGTCGTGCCTCAGAGGTGTGCCGGGCGATTCCAGGTGAACACTTCCCCATCCCGAGAGGGAGGGAATGGTTCACTTAGGGTCGGCCAGGGCACCGCTGCATGCCGATATCGGCCAACAAGAGTACCCGATACTGGAAGCAACACTCTGACCTGACACGATACCAAACTCCAATACACATCGCTTGTCATGACGTGTCGCCCGAGAGGGTGCCGTCTGACACGATCGTATCGGGCAAGGGTGCCCCGCTCGATACGTCCGCCCGTCATGAACGTGCCGCTTGAGAGGGTGTGTCGCCCGACACGGGCGTATCAGGCAAGGTTCCTGCCCGGTATCGGGCTGGAGGATCGGCTGCTACCTGTCGCCCTTCTAAATCAAGAAGGCGGCATTTATCTTTACTTATTTCCGTCATTTACTTTCTTTACTTATGCAATGTAATCAGACCCTTTATGTCAATGGAAGTAGAAGAGTTTTAATTATCTGCTGCTTTATGTTTGGTCCCTTTTGTTGGATGATTGCTAT